>CM056734.1:19322500-19922500 GCA_029844215.1 Przewalskia tangutica
TCAACCTAACTCGCGACAATTCGCACGCGTGCCACGAACTCCGCAACGTCCCTCTTCAGGCCGTCCCACCAATAGATACACCTGAGGTCATGGTACATCTTAGTCGACCCCAGGTGAATAGAATAACGAGCACTGTGCGCCTCCCCCAGAATCTGTTGACGAAGTCCTGTCACATCGGGAACACACAACCGGCCCTCAGATCTTAGCACCCCGTCAGGTGCTACCTCAAATAGACTCTTCTCCTCCCGAAATGCTGCATCTCGATACCGTACCATAATCAGATCCTCATACTGTCGCCTTTTCACCTCCTCGATGATGGAAGACTCGGCAACCTCTCGAACCCGAACTCTACGACTATCAGAATCAACCAAACGAACCCCAAGGCTCGCTAGCTGATGTAACTCTCGGACCATATCCGCCTTCTGCGGGCATCGTGAGACGGACTACCCATCGATCTGTGACTAAGGGCATCTGCAACTACATTGGCCTTCCCTGGGTGATATAGAATGTCGACATCATAGTCCTTAAGCAGCTCCAACCACCGTCTCTGCCGCAAGTTCAGCTCCCTCTGGCTGAAGATATACTGGAGACTCTTGTGGTCTGTGTAAATGTCCACATGAAATCCATAAAAATAATGTCTCCAGATCTTCAAGGCATGAATCACTGCTGCCAACTCCAAGTCATGTGTGTGATAGTTCTTCTCATGCTTCCTAAGCTGTCGAGATGCGTAAGCTATAACTTTGTCGTCTTTGCGTCAAAGACGCACTCCAAGCACGCTGGCGTCACAATAAACCACATATCCATCTAAACCCTCTAGAAGAGTAAGAACTGGGGCGGTCGTCAATTTCTCCTTTAGAAACTGGAAACTTTCCTCACAAGTATCCGTCCACCGGAACATAGCTGCTTTCTAAGTCAGCTTAGTCAAAGGTGCTGAAATGGAAGAAAACTTCTCCACAAACCTCCGATAATAACCTGCAAGGCCCAAAAAGTTGCGCACCTCCGTTGGTGTAGTGGAGTGCGCCAAGTCTTGATCGCCTCAATCTTCGATTGTATCAACCCGAATACCATCGGCCCCGATAACATGCCCTAAGAAAGCCATCAAGCCAACCAAAACTCGCGTTTGAACTTGTCATACAATCGCCTGGTCGGAGGACTCAATACCGTCGCCAAATGATCAGATGCTCTGCTCACGCGAATACACCAAGATATCATCAATGAAAACTATCACGAACATATCCAAGAATGGTTTGAACACCCGGTTCATCAAATCCATGAATACCGCCGGGGCGTTGGTCAACCCGAAAGACATCACCCTGAACTCATAGTGCCCATACCGGTCTGAATGCGATCTTCGGGATATCTGTCTCTCTAACTCGCACCTGATGATAACCAGACCGCATGTCTATCTTGGAAAAACACCTTGCACCCTGCAACTGGTCAAACAAATCGTCAATCCTGGGGAGGGGATATCTGTTCTTGATAGTTACCTTGTTCAGCTGCCTGTAATCAATACACATGCGCAGCGTCCCATCCTTCTTCTTTACAAATAACACTGGCGCTCCCCAGGGAGAAACACTTGGCCTGATAAAGCCTTTCTCCAGCAAATCTTTCAGCTGGTCCTTCAATTCCTTCAACTCGGCATGTGCCATCCTGTGTGGCGGAATAGATATCGGTCGAGTGTCTGGCGCCAAATCAATGCAAAACTCAATCTCCCTCTCAGGAGGGATACCCGAAAGCTCGTCTGGAAATACGTCTGAAAACTCTCTAACGACCGAAACTGACTGAAGGTCCGGTATCTCAGCCTCAGTATCGAATACTCGAACCACATGGTAGATATACCCTTTCCGCACCATCTTCCTAGCCTTGAGGTAAGAAATAAACTTACCGCCGGCGTCACGGTATTCCCTTCCACTCGATAACCTCGCAGAAACTGGAACCGAACTAATCTCTCTCTACAGTCCACGTTGGCATAGCAAGAGGCTAGCCAATCCATACCCATAATCACGTCAAAGTCCGTCATATCCAACTCTATCAAGTCGGCTAGAGTCTGACGACTGTCTATAGTCACTGGGCAAGCCCTATATACCCGCTCAGCTACCACCGAATCACCCACTGGCGTAGCCACCTCAAAAGGTTTTATGGACTCGGGCTTTATCCCTATTCTACCAGCAATATAAGGAGATATATAGGACAAGGTAGAACTGGATCTATCAAAGCATATACATCACGAAGAAACCAATAATGTACTGGCGACATCCGTGACGCCTCCGGTCTGGCGGTGGATATAGCATAAATACGGCTTACGAGGACGTGGGCTGGGACCCTACCACGAACTCTGCCCGGCTTTCTGGCGTGAACACCACTCGGGGTGCATGCGTCGAGCGAAGATCCAAAGAATCGACCTGTCGCTGAACCATCACACTTCCGCCACCTCTGGACGGACAATCTCTCCTCAAATGGCCCTGTTGGCCACAAGAGTAACAAGCTCCTGAAGGAACACGACACTCGCTGGTGAGACTCTGCGTCGAGCACCGAGATGGGGTGGTCTCGATCGATGCGATCTGCTTCCTGAAACCCGAAGTCTGGAGCACGACCGCTTCGAATGTCTGGTGATCAGACCTCTGCGAACCGAGAAGGAGCACTCGATTCTGGCTGAAATGTGGATCTAGTCTGCTGCTGAGGCTGCCCGCCTCGAAAACTGCCCTGAGACCCTGTTGTCCTGGCCCTCTTGGGCTGGCCTAAGTCTAGTTGATCCTCCCTCTCTCTGTCCTCAATCCCCTGCGCATACGCCTGCATCCTGGCAATATCCATCCCTGGCTGAAGAGCCACTCCTAAGCGATGTCGGTGTGGTCTAGCCCATCACATATCTATGAACCACATGCGCCGTATTTCTGATGGTGTGCGCATACCTGGCCAAGGAGTCAAACTCCAGGTCGTACTCTCTGATAGTCCTCCCGTTCTGCCTCAAGGTCAAGAATCTATCTACGCGGGCTCTCCTCATCTCAGGAGCTAAGAAGTGATCCAGGAAAGCCTCTGTGAACTCCTCCCAAACAGCTGGAAGAGCATCCTCACCTCTCGACAACTCCCACGACTCAAACCAGTTCAACGCAATGTCGCGTAACCGGTAAGAGGCTAACATGACGGACTCAGTCTCCGAGGCCCTAAGCACCTGCATAGTCCGCTGTAACTGCCGAACGAACTCCTGAGGATCCTCCTCGGACCTCGAATCATAGAACTCGGGTGGATGACAACCCAGGAAATCCCGAATCAAGTAAGCTTCGGCTCTAGGGTTGGTACTGCTCTGTCGCTTGCCACGCCACTATCTTTGGTCAATAACCGAATCTGCTCCCCGTAATCTCTATACTCACCACAGCTATGGGATCGAGGCTCCGTCTGCATGGTCTCAATGGCGCTGCCTCGAACTCCGTGAGTGGCGGCGTCGTGGAACTCGCGCCCGAAACATCATCTACGTAAAGATCGGGCTGTGCCTCGTGACCCTCCGCGTCCACTAGCGCCTCCTCGGTGCCTTGCCGCCGGGCGCGGTTGCCTGCGTGGAGGTATAATCGGTACATAAAGGAAAATATCGTAGGAAGTTCAACCTATATCACGGCTCTACATTGCACGATCTTTAGAGTGAAAGAATGAAACCAATCCTAAATATCTTGCGACCTCACGATTATAGATGTGGTGCGACACACCGATAATCAAGACTTACTAGACACGGTGCGTAGACACTTTCCGAGGACTAAGCGCTCGATACCACTTTTGTTATGACCACCGGGGCGGCTGGTGCCTGCCGGGCACCGGCAGTATACATCGAGAATAGCAATGAACATACATAACACATAACCTGTATAAAGTAAACATCACTGGTCAGCCGATAAGGCTGCCTTCCATAAATATATACGTAATCAAAAGTACAACTTATTCTTACAGCCCAAAACACAGACGTGACCACAGACCTCTAAGAATAACAACTGTGGCGGGACAGGGCCCCGCCATACCCTTGAATGTACACAATACCTATAGCATCAGGGAAGAACCGTATCAACCAAACAAGCTTCCGGAGGAATGGATCTTCTGACACCGGAACAGTGATCCTAAGAATGAGTATCCACCACCTGCTTACCTCTACCTGCGGCATAAACGCAACCCCCGAGGAAGGGGGTAGTACACAAATGTACTAAGTATGCGAAACTGGAAAATACTGAAAATACCTCAAGTATAAAATAACTGAAGACATGTATAAAAATCGGTTCTGTAACACATGCCTTACAATAATGAGAATATCAACATATACCATAATGCATAAAATAGGAAGCTCGTGGTCAAAGCGAGGTCATCCGCCCAGATGTCATTAAGCACTCTACTCGCAGGACTATTTCACCGCGTGGGTCCCGCGGACCGCGTGAGTATTCCTCGCATAGGTTGTACTCACCCGCATGGGACTATTTCACCCGCATAAGCCTTACGGACTCGCATGAGGTATTCCTCGCATCATGGGTAGCAAATCCACGGAATAGGTGGTATAACTTCTTGGGTATTTACCCCTCATTTATAGTCTTACCCTGAAGCAGGTGGTATAACGTCTTGGGGATTTACCCCTCATTTATACTCTTACCCTGGAGAATGTGGTATAACGTCTTGGGTATTTACCCCTCATTTATACTCTTACCCTGGAGAAGGTGGTATAACGTCTTGGGGATTCACCCCTCATTTATACTCTTACCCTAGCTCAACCGACCATCATACATAACATAAATAAGGTAACATATCTTAGTAAAAGGAAATCCGGGAATTTAACCCAAAGTACTACATACTTACATTCTTTTGAAAATGACTCTTTTTCACATAAAACCTTTGGGCAATTGATGCCTTAAAACTAATTTGCCTTTCACAACCTCAAATCATTTATCCGTACTCATTTTACTTAAAGTAAATCTTTCTTTGTTAACCTTTCATAAAGCTAATATAATCAACTTCCCATAAAGTTATTATATTAACGCTATACCTTAGTCAAATACATTTTTCCTTAAACCCAAGGGACTTACACTTTTAAAAAGGAAAACAAGAATCATATACTTGAACACATCAAGTCCCTTAACTTTGAAAACTCAAGACATCCTTAAAACAAGTAAGGGATATCAAACCTTGTACGTCTATCGTACTACATAGGTAAAACCATTCATGCTCAAGAGATAGGAAAGTTCCACATAACTCTTCGATCAATCCACTTGCTAAGCCCAAAATACCGCACGTAATATGTCAACCTATAATGACCATAATACGTTTATTAACCTCTAATTCAATGTAGAATAATCCAAGTTCAAGTCACTAAATCCTATGGAAAATTGGGCGGCATTTCCTTTGTTTCTACATACTTTGCCACCTTTTTCAAGGCCGAATTCAACATCCAAACGCCACATTTAAGGCCCAACAATCCAAACATTTCAAAGGGGATTACACAACCAAACTTGGGTGTGTAAAATTTTGCCCCATAAGGTACAACAATTAACTTAACAATTTTAAGGTAGTTTTTAGGCTACAACATGCTCACATAACCCTTTTAACCAATCCTATCATATCCAAACCATATTTCTTACATGCAATGAATCTAAGAGCATTATTTACCACTACAAGTTCCTTCTTCTTCACAGGCAACATCAATAACTAGCTACAAGAGAAGAATTGTTACCTTAGAGCTTTAGCCAAAATTATTCCAACAATTTTGCTAGCCTCTTTTCCAAGAACACCACCACAACAACCCTTACAAGCTAGCCACAAGCTTCCTTCTTGTCCTAACTTTTCAGATTTTCCTTATGCTTTGAATTCCTCTTGGAATTCTAGAGAGAAGTGAGAGCTCTAGCTTTAGAGAGAGAGAAAGACTTTGAAAGATGACCAAGTCTTCAAGACTTGGTCAATATAAAGGACATGCAAAAATCAGATGGGGGGACACTTTTCACGCTCCCATGGTCTTTTTAAAAGAAGAAATGTGATTTTCCTCAGTTTTTCCGCCAGAATTCCCGCCTCGGCGCCGCGGCGCTGAAACTTCCGCCACCTCACAGAATTTCCGGCGCCGCGGCCCTGCTTCCTGCGCTGCGGCCCTGTGGCTCCTGCCCAAAACACATTTCTGTCCGACTGCGCACTGAACTTGTAACTCCCCTAACTTTCTACTCCGATGTCCTATCGACGAACGATCGGTTGCGTTGGAAACTAGACTCAACGAACTACGCACTAGGACTTTGAAACACTTAGGAACTCTCAACGTAGCGGGTCATAACCCGCCTCAAATTTGACTAAAACCCGTCCGAAACAATCCGTCAACCTATCTTTCGAAAATTTTAAGTCTTACTCCCTTTCGTACGCTCTCACACGTAAGGCCAGAACTACGGGGTATAACAATATATATAAATATACATAAATCCAAAAGTAGTTACCTCCTTCTTCTTTTTTACAAAGCGACCCACAAGATATGACTACAGACCTCTAAGAGTTTTGACGTAACAACTGTGACGGGACAGGGCCCCGCCATACCCCTGAATGTATAAAAATCTACAACCTCAGAGAACTGTACCAAAATACAAAGCCTCCAAAATAATGGAGCTTCCCAACCAGCTGAACAGTGATTCTAAGAATGAGGATCAACAAGTTATGTACCTCAACCTGCGGCATTAACGCAACCCCCCGAAGGAGGTCAGTACGAAATATGTACCACGTATGTGAAACTAAAAATACTGTAACGAAATCATAACAGTCTATATAAAACAGGAGACATGTATGATAACCAAACTACAGTACACAATATATAAGCAGTCGTGTCAAGTCAGGGACGCATACCCTCAAAGTCATTACTCAAATATAACCATGGGTCTCATGCCCATAATATCAATCATGCCCGTGGAATTCCTTCCTCACTGTCGGCAGTCCATGATATAATATAACACTAATATGTATACATGAATACGAGTCGCGATGTCGCCAAAAGCATGCGGACGGTAGGAAAGCTAACCACGAGATCCGGCTGCATCATAAAACTGACGGGACAAATGCGAAAACCAACTACGAGATCCGGCTGCGTCAACAATCGCCGGCAAGTACGAAATCCGGCTACGGATCACACTGCGTCGCGAGATATGGCCAGGGCAAGTGCGGAAGCCATCTACCGAGTCTACGTACCAAATCGTGCCATAGAATCGGCCGGGGCAAATGCAAAGCCAACTACAGATCCGGCTGCGTACAAGAATCGCCAGGCAAGTACGAAAGCTAGCTACCAGATCCATCCTGCGTCACTAAACCTCATGGAGAGCTAGTCCATAGAATAACAATATCATCCGGGGATTTAACCCGCATCATGGTCGCATGCCCCGGAATCCTCAATCGTATAAGCATGTCTATGGATCCATCACAATGGAAGCATACCCGTGGAATCCCCCATCACTGTCGGTACATCCAAGTAAATTATTGAACAAGCGCCCTCCAACCGAGATTCACTAAGGCGTAAAATATAATACTTGCACTCGAAGGCTATCACAAGCAAGCATAGCAAGTTCATAAAATCTTTAGACTTTCATTATCATACAAAAATTAATTTCATTTTATAAACTCAAGGCACTTTCGTTTCACATAAAAATCCGGGAATTTAACCCAGACTACGTACTTCCATTCTTTTCAAAAGACCCCTTTTTATATAAACCTCCAAGATACTAACACCCGTAGTATTAAGGCATGTCTATTTTCCAAATTAAGTTACTACACCTTTAGGAATTCATTTCAAGACTTTGAAACCAAGTAACTTCTAATTCACAACCTAGGCAACTCATGCCTATCAATCAAAATAGACAACTCTCTTAACCTTCCATAAAGCCGTTATAACTAACTTCCCATAAAGCCGTTATAACTCTTTATGGTTTAGACAAATTCATTCTTTTTATAACCAAGACTCTTATACTTTTTTTTTTAAAACCAAGTATCATATACTTACAAATCAAGTTACATACTTTCAGAATACTTCCAGTCTCTTAACTTTAGAAATCAAGTTTCTATACTTTTCAAGTCATTTTATCTTTGTTTACATTACTAGAGTAAACCATTCTTTTAACTTTCCATAAGGTTATTATAACCAACTTCCCATAAAGCCGTTATACTAACTTTATGTTTTAGAAACTAAGACATTTTTATCCTTTAAAAATAAGTGAGTTAATTCTCTAACTCAACCAACTTGGACATTCTTAAAACAAGTCAAGGATATCAAATAAATCGAATTCATTTAAATCTCGTACGTCTACCGTACTATACATTTATAACTACTCATGCTCAAGAGATAAGAAAAGTTCCACATACCTCTCCGGCTCAATCCACTTGCCAAGTTGAATACGCCGCGCGTAGAATGTCAACCTATAATGACCACAATACGCCTATCAACTTCTAGCTTTCAACGTAGAATATTTCTAAGTATAAGGACTCTTATTCTACAAAAAATCGGGCAGCACTTCCTTTGTTTCTACGTACTTTTCCACCTTTTTCAAGGCCCGAAATCAATAACCAATATGCCACATTTAAGGCTCAACACATCAACCAATCAAAGGGGATAACACGCCTTACAATACGTGTAAAATTCTGCCCCACAATTCATACCAACTAGTTCCATAGCCAATGCCATTCTCGGCTAACAATGTACAACAACACAAAGTATTTTCCAATTCTTTTCAATCCAAGTTGTTAAGTCTAACATGTTATATAGTCGTAAACAACTTTAACAACTATAATTCCTTCTTTATATAACATGCGACGACTAAACTAATAAACAAATTGAATTGTAATCTCAAAGGCTAATCATGCTAGTTTCGGATTAGTGGTTCCAATATCCATAACACTTATTAAACTTCAATATATACATTTCATGCTTGTTTATATCCATAACTACAACAATAAGTAATCTTTAATCACTAAAACGACAAGATTGTTACCTTGATAAGCCCTTATAAAATTCCAAGATTCAAAGTCGCTCCTTAGAAATCTTAGCTCCTTTCCTTCACGCTCCAATCCGCTATTTGAAGCCCTTAGAAGCTCACAAACAACTTCCCTTCAATTTCCAACTTCAAAGTTGAAGAACACCTTAGGTTTTCGCCTTGCGACTAACGTGAAAACGTCATTTTTTCGGGATCTTTCTATTGAGATATCCTTACAATACCTCTAGGAACCTTGCGTTAAAGTATGATGAATAATGAACCACAAACGAAAATCTTTTTGTGTGGGAAATACCCAAACCCGAGAGCTTTCTCTTCACTAGCTCAAGTCTCTCAAATTTTTTCTAAGTGTGGAGATAAGTCTTTCTACTAGGATGACTATATAACACAATGGAGGGCCTAGATTAAAACATTTGTGTGGCTTGGATGAAGAAAATTTAATATCTAGTCAAGTGGGCAAGTTGACTTAGTCAATAATCTCAAGCTTGTCTTCAAGACTTGATCATCCTTCTCTTGGGCAAATGACCTCTTTGCCCTTGGTCCATTTCGAACAAGCCCATGTGGGGGAGACACGTGTCGCCCTCCCATTCGTCCATAAAATTTCGTAACCCTCGGGGCCCCACAAAATGTAAAATTTCTCGGGTGGGTCATACGTGACCAAATCCGTAAATAAATTTCCACAATGTTAATAAATTTCATACTCCTCAAATAATGCATTTGAGAATCTAATTCTCATCAACGAACATTTTCCTTCCCGAGGTCGGAAAACTTTTCCTTAAGAACAACAAATCTTTCCTTCGTTCAAATTTATAAGTATTGTGCTCTCACGTCTATCCTCGTAAACACATGTCCTAGAACTACGGGGTGTAATATTCTTCCCTCCCCGAATGTTCTTTCGGAGTCCAATCTAATTAGATAGCAACATAGTCTCATTTTACTACACCCTTCATACAAAATATGCCACCCACGGCCACATAACAATACTTATACTAAAACGTCAACCTGAACTCCATGTGTCGACGTCGTTCATCTGCATAAAGTTTCTGCTGACTCTGAGCTTACTAATAATCTTTCCTGGATAAGCTTCGCCTTATCCACAGCCCGCTGAATCAAGTCTGGACCAATTATCTGAACCTCGCCTACGTGGAACCAACCAATCGGCGATTCTACACTTTTTTTCATACAAAGTCTCATACAGGGCCATCTGAATACTGGAATGGTAACGGGTATTATACGCAACTTATCGAGAGGCAAAAGATCATCCCTGCTACCCCTGAAATAAAAAACACAGGCCCGCAACCTATCCTCAAGGGTATGGAGAACATGCCCTGCCTGTCCGTCGGTCTGAGGGCGAAATGCAACACTGAGACTCACCTGTGTCCGCAATCCCTTCTATAAAACCCCCCAGAAGTTCGCCGTAAACTGGGCTCATCTGTTTGTCATAAATAAATGTAGGAACCCCGTGCAGTCTCATAATTTTCCTGACATAGAATCTCGCATAATCCTCAATCGCCTCTACATAATACTTTTCTCACGGTTATCTAAAATTGTAACCTATGGCATGACGACACTGAAGATCTTACCTGTCTCACATCCATCGCCTAATAACCTGGGTACACATAACCCCATAGTACGTAAAACTATCCTTTTACGTGGGGGAGAGAGTTTATCTCCCTTTCATAATCTTGATCATCAAGCGCCACCTTATAGTCGTATAGATTTTCAAAACCTACCAGCGATGTCTTCTGTTTTCCCGCAGGCAGCACTCGTACTTATCTTATCCTTTCTTTGCGCATTCTCCAGAGATTATTCGGAAAGTCGTGGCCCTGAACGCCATACTGAACCAATTCCAAGTACCTCCAAGGGCACTTAACATAAAATACTTCAATAATCAAACGTTTTTATCTCTGTCTCTTAACGTTCAAATTCAAATCAATCATTTCAATAAAATAACTCACATAGACTCCACAATTTCATGTCAAAGAATGAAGGAATAACTTACATATTACTAACACTTCCTTTCCTTCCCTGTCGATAACCGGCTCACCGGGCAACTGGAATCGAACCAACCTCTCTCTACAGTCAACCTTGGCACCCACAAGCCAACTAGTCCATACTCATAATGACCTCAAAGTCTGTCGTATTCATCTCTACTAGGTCTTCTAGGGTCTGACGACTGTATCCTCACCGGGCAAATCTTATCTACCCGCTCAGCTACCACCCAATCACCCACTGGTGTAGCTACCTTGAAAGGTCCTTATGGATTCAGGATCTATTCCTCTACACTTGGTTGCTCTCTTTCTTACTGGTCGTACTCTTTCTGTACTCCCAAACTGATTCTAGCATACGCACATAACCTCCATACTGATTCTGGCCTCCAATCTTTGGAGTTTACTAAATCGAACAATATAAGGTCATTTCTGGCTTTCACGACCTGGTTCCGGTGGAACGCGTCCACGAACCCGTAAAATAATTAATTAGACTTGGGCCTTGCACCCTCGTGATCCTGTCACGTAGCGGGACTACTACCAATTGATTCCACTCCATTTCAGGCTATGAGGCGACCGGTAATAGGTCCTCAACCCGACCCACCGTCGCACTTTACTCTTACCCTAAATCTGAATTAAATCTTATTGCCCGAGAATGCCTTATATACCTAAGGTCTCGACGATTATCAATATTCTTAGGCTCGCAATTTCCATGCACCAAGTCTACCTTAACAGTCCCCCCGTAAACGGGTACAATAACTTATCATAATACCATAATCGTGTTGTCTTGATCACAACAACCATTACCTACTCCATACGGATCTCATTCGTACAATTCTCTTACGCATACCACGTAGCTTAATCTATCCACATAGTCTTCCATCAAGTACCTTAACATGACTTCTTAAGGGTTCATTACCCTATCAGACAGCTCATCATTTCCTAATTATATCAAATTAGCACATAAACCTTGATGAGAATTCATTAAGTTGTTTCATACCTTCCCGGTATCTAGTTAGTCCTTACCAACTCTTGGTAATCTAAAATCATTCTAGGCAACCCATATATGACCCTCATACATAAATTTGTATAGATGTATGTCATTATACCAACTATACAACAATAATTGCCAACCTGGATACGCAATCCACATAATCCCTCCTGGGTCACTGCTGCCTTTCTCGAAGCTGCAATCAACGTAACTCGTTAGGGAGAGACGACCCTAACTACATAGCTCTATCGCACGATCTCAGAGTGAGAAGAATGGAAACCAATCCTAAATGTCATGTAGCCTCCTGATTATAGATGTGGTGCACAACACACCGATAATCAAGACTACACTGAACACGATGCGTAGACACTTTCGAGGACTAGCGCTCGGATACCACTTTTGTCACGACCGAACCGGGCGCGATCGTGCCCTATCTGGGCACCTTTATGTATACATCGAGATAATCACGGAACATACATAAACTCAACAAGAAATAAATAACGAGTTAGCCGATAAGGCCTCACGGATATATATAAATATACATAAATCCAAAGCGATTACCTCCTTTTTTTTACAAAGCGATCCACAAGATATGACTACAGACCTCTAAGAGTTTTGGACGTAACAAGCGTGACTTAGCAGGGGCCGCCATACCACGAATGTACAAAATCTACAACCTCGGGAATCGTACCAAAATACAAAGCCTCAGAAATAATGGAGCTTCAACCCGGTGAGCAGTGATCCTAAGAATGAGGATCGGCCAAGTTATGTACCTCGACTGCGGCGTGAGCGGCCGAAGTCGATCTGAAATATGTACCAAGTATGTGAATCGAAAATGCGTAATGAAATCATAACGATACATATAAAGCAGAGACATGTATGATAACCAAACTACATTACACAATATATAAGCAGTCATGTCAAGTCAGAGACGCATGTCCTCAAAGTCATTACTCAAATATAACCATGGGTCTCACGCCCATAATATCAATCATGCGTGGAATTCGCTTCCGCATCGGCGATCCATGATATAATATAACACATATGTATACATGAACACGAGTCTCACTGTGTCATAAAAAGCTATGCGGGCAGTAGGAAAGCGACCACGGATCAAAGATGCGTCATAAAGCGGCCAGGCAAATGCGAAAGCTACGAGATCGGCTGCGTCGACAATCGGCCGGAGCAAGTACGAAACCCGGCTACGAGATCCGGCTGCGTAGAGATATGGCCAGGCAAGTCGCGAAGCCATCTACGAGTCACTGTACAAATCGTGCCATAGAAGCCCGGGGGCAAGACAAAGCCAACTACCAGATCCGGCGTCGGCAATGACCGGGGCAAGTACGAAAGCTAGCTACCAGATCCATCATGCGTCACTAAACCTCATGGAGAGCTAGTCCATGGAATAATAATATCATCCGGGGATTTAACCCGTATCATGGTCGCATTCCCCGGAATCCTCCATCGTATAAGCATGTCCATGGATCCATCACAATGGAAGAATACCCGTGGAATCCCCCATCACTGTCGGTACATCCAAGTAAATTCACAACAAGACAACCGACCCTCCAACTGAGATTCACGGCAGCGTAAAAATATAATACTTGCACTCAAAGGCTATCACAAGCAAGCATAGGCAAGTTCATAAAATCTTTAGACTTTCATTATCATACAAAAATTAATTTCATTTTATAAACTCAAGGCACTTTCGTTTCACATAAAAATCCGGGAATTTAACCCAGACTACGTACTTCCATTCTTTTCAAAAGATCCCTTTTTATATAAAACCCCAAGATACTAGCACCCGTAGTATCAAGGCATGTCTATTTTTCAAATTAAGTTACTACACCTTTAGAAATTCATTTCAAGACTTTGAAACCAAGTAACTTCTAATTCACAACCTAGGCAACTCATGCCTATCAATCAAAATAGACAACTTTCTTAACCTTCCATAAAGCCGTTATAACTAACTTCCCATAAAGTCGTTATAACTCTTTATGATTTAGACAAATTCATTCTTTTTATAACCAAGAGACTTATACTTTTTTTTAAAACCAAGTATCATATACTTACAAATCAAGTTACATACTTTCAGAATACTTCCAGTCTCTTAACTTTAGAAATCAAGTTTCTATACTTTTCAAGTCATTTTATCTTTGTTTACATTACTAGAGTAAACCATTCTTTTAACTTTCCATAAGGTTATTATAATCAACTTCCCGTAAAGCCGTTATACTAACTTTATGTTTTAGAAACTAAGACATTTTTATCCTTTAAAAACAAGTGAGTTAATTCTCTAACTCAATCAACTTGGACATTCTTAAAACAAGTCAAGGATATCAAATAAACCGAATTCATTTAAATCTCGTACGTCTACCGTACTATACATTTATAACTACTCATGCTCAAGAGATAAGAAAAGTTCCACATACCTCTCCGGCTCAATCCACTTGCCAAGTTGAATACGCCGCACGTAGAATGTCAACCTATAATGACCATAATACGCCTATCAACTTCTAGCTTTCAACGTAGAATATTTCTAAGTATAAGGACTCTTATTCTACGAAAAATCGGGCAGCACTTCCTTTGTTTCTACGTACTTTTCCACCTTTTCAAGGCCCGAAATTAATAACCAATATGCCACATTTAAGGCTCAACACATCAACCAATCAAAGGGGATACACGCCTTACAATACGTGTAAAATTCTGCCCCACAATTCATACCAAGTAGTTCCATAGCCAATGCCATTCTCGGCTAACAATGTACAACAACACAAAGTCTTTTCCAATTCTTTTCAATCCAAGTTGTTAAGTCTAACATGTTATATAGTCGTAAACAACTTTAACAACTATAATTCCTTCTTTATATAACATGCGACGACTAAACTAATAATCAAATTGAATTGTAATCTCAAAGGCTAATCATGCTAGTTTCGGATTAGTGGTTCCAATATCCATAACACGTATCAAACTTCAATATATACATCTCATGCTTGTTTATATCCATAACTACAACAATAAGTAATCTTTAATCACTAAAACGACAAGATTGTTACCTTGATAAGCCCTTATAAAATTCCAAGATTTAAAGTCGCCCATTAGCAATCTTAGATCCTTTCCTTCACGCTCCAATCCGCTATTTGAAGCCCTTAGAAGTTCACAAACAACTTCCCTTCAATTTCCGACTTCAAAGTTGAAGAACACCTTAGGTTTTCGCCTTGCGACTAACGTGAAAACGTCGTTTTTCCGGGATCTTTCTATTGAGATATCCTTACAATACCTCTAGGAACCTTGGGTTAAAGTATGGTGAATAATGAACCACAAACGAAAATCTTTTTTTTTGGGAAATACCCAAACCCGAGAGCTTTCTCTTCACTAGCTCAAGTCTCTCAGATATTTTCTAAGTGTGGAGATAAGTCTTGCTACTAGGATGACTATATAACACAATGGAGGGCCTAGATTAAAACATTTGTGTGGCTTGGATGAAGAAAATTTAATATCTAGTCAAGTGGGCAAGTTGACTTAGTCAATAATCTCAAGCTTGTCTTCAAAACTTGATCATCCTTCTCTTGGTAAAATGACCTATTTGCCCTTGGTCCATTTCGAACAAGCCCATGTGGGGGTGACACGTGTCGCCCTCCCATTAGTCCATAAAATTTCGTAACCCTCGTGGGCCCCACAAAACGTAAAATTTCGCGGGTGTGCCTTACGTGACCAAATCCGTAAATAAATTTCCGCAATGTTAATAAATTCCATACTCCTCAAATAATGCATTTTGAGAATCTAATTCTCATCAACGAATATTTTCCTTCCCGAGGTTCGGAAAACTTTTCCTTAAGAACAACAAATCTTTCCTTCGTTCAAATTTATAAGTCTTGTGCTCTCACGTCTATCCCCGTAAACATATGTCCTGAAACTACGGGGTGTAACAACTATTCTAAGTTGAAGGACCTCTGGGACGAGTATGATTCCATTGTTCCACCTCCTTCCTGCTGTCCAAAGGACGTAGAGTTCATAAAGCATCTACAGTACCAGAAGATGTTGCAGTTCTTAATGGGATTAGACGAAAGCTATAACCAAGTGAGCAGTCAAATAATAATGATGCAACATGTTCCAAGCTTAAACCAGGTGTATGCACTTGTAAACCAGGAAGAGAGCCAAAAGATTGTGGCAGGCAATAGCAGAATGTTGTAGGACACATCTGAGGCAGTCGCACTTTTTACATCCAAAAATAATGGAAAAGGGGGATATTCAGGTGGAAACTCAGGAGGAAAGCAGAAAAAGCCTTTTAACCCCAATGCATATTGCGGCTTCTGCAATATGAAGGGTCATTTCAAACTGGATTGCTTCAAATTATTGAAATGTGACTATTGCCATAAAACTGGTAATGTGCAAGATGATTGTTATAGGCTTATTGAATACCCCGACAACTTCAAGAGTAAAACCAAGAAGGCATATGTGGTAACATATATGAATTCTGAAGATGATGGACAAGTGACTCAACACAATGGAGGAACACCTGCGCAGTATCAACTGGGTAGATTCCAGCAGTTCCAGTAGCAGACCAACCAATTCCTGTCACCATTTATGCAGTTCAGTCCAATCCAACATCAGAGGATTCTTAAGCTACTGGATGAAAAACCAGAGACAAGTGCGACCCGATATGGCGGTAAAAGTATCTGGCGATGGAGAGTTATTACAATGGATACTAGACTCGGGGGCTACTAATCATATGATTAGTAACCAAAACCATTTACAAAATAAATCATTGACAGAAAAATTCAGGGAAAGTACAATTACCCACTGGTGAAGCTGTAAAAATAACACATATAGGTGATTGCCATATAGGTGGAGGTGATGTGCTTAGAAATGTCTTATGTGTTCCAAGTTTCAAGTTCAACCTAATGTTAGTCTCAAAAGTAACCAAAGAATTAAAATGCAGTGTTTCTTTCTTTCCACATTGTTGCATTTTTCAGGATCTCTCATCTGGGAAGGTGAGGGGGATTGGGACTGAGGAAGATGGTCTGTACTTATTGAGTCTGGATGCGAATAATAAAGGAGAAGATGTGATGAAGTGCTTGGAAGCAGTTAAGGAAGTAGATGTTGTCATTTGGCATAAGAGATTATGTCATGTTCCAATGAATGTCTTGAGAAAAATTCCGTGTTTCAAGAATAAGAGTGATTTTACACTAAGTAGTTGTGAAATATGTCCCCTAGCTAGGCAAACCAGAGTCCCCTTTCCTGCTAGCACTAGCAAGACATCAAGAGTCTTTCAATTACTACATATTGATGTATGGGGTCCATATAGAGTTGATACACACAATGGAATGAAATACTTTCTAACAATTGTTGATGATTTTTTATGATGGACTTGAGTTTTCTTAATGAGACTAAAGTCTGATACTTTTACAGTTCTTACAAATTTCTTTACTGAGGCTCAAACTCAGTTTGAAGTAAAGATACAAAAAGTTAGATCAGACAATGGGGGTGAATTCTTCAACAGGAATTGTAAGGAATTGTTCCTTAGATTTGGTGTGATACATAAAAGCTTATGTCCTCATACACCACAGCAAAATGGTGTAGTGGAAAGGAAACATAGGCACATCTTAGAAACAGCTAGAGCCATTAAATTTCAAGGAAGTTTGCCAGACAGATTCTGGGGTCTCTGTGTAGAGGGAGTTGTTTACATCATAAATAGAATCACATCTTCTGTAATAGGGAATAAATCACACTTTGAAAGATTATACAACAAACCACCTTCACTTTCTCACCTAAGAGTGATAGGATGCCTGTGTTTTGCCACTTCACTGGTCAGACAAGATAAGTTCAGTCCTAGAGCTGTGAAAGTTGTGTTTCTTGGTTATGGAAAAGCTCAAAAGGGATATAAATTGTATGACTTAGAAAACAGAATCTTTTTTATGAGAAGAGATGTGATGTTTTTTGAACACATATTCCCACTTAAGGGAGGGTCTGATGATACCATTGATCATATCAAGTCAGTTGAACCTTTTTGTTTTGAAGAATTAACTAACTCACAGACAGTTAGTATCCCAGAAACTTTTTTGCAGGTTCCTCCAAATACAATAGTAGATAGGGAACTTTTGAACAACCAAGAGGTGGTGGAAGATATTTCACAGGGGCATGTGGATATTGTTCACACACCAGCTTTGTCAGAATCCACAATCAGGAGATCTGGGAGACACAACTAACCTCCCATATGGCACAAGGATTATGTGGACATGCATGGTTCTTCAAAATGCTTGTATTCTATTTTTGATGGAGTTAATTACTCCAACATATCTTCCAAGTACCAGAGTTTTGTATCCAAGATATCCACAAATACTGAACCATCTAGCTACTCAGAAGCAGTTAGAGACAAGAGATGAGTTGAAACAATGAAGGCAGAGATCAAGGCGTTGGAGGACAATGGTACATGGGAGTTGATTTCACTTCCTAAAGGAAAGAAGGTCATAGGGTGTAGATGGGTGTACAAAGTCAAAAATAAAGCCACATGTGAAGTTGAGAGGTTTAAGGCCAGGCTTGTGGCCAAAGGTTACAATCAGAGGGAAGGATTATGTTATACCCCGTGGTTCAGGCCGTGCGTATGGGGCCGTGCGAAAGGAGTTAGGACTCGAAATCAGAAAATTTCGGTCGAGGGCCTAGCCGCGCATGGCCGGGCGGCGCGCCAAGGCGAAATTCATGGCGTGGCGCGGAAATCAGACGCCCAAAGTTCCGAAGTCGCGAGGAGTTGAGCGCCGCGCCGAGGCGGGAAATCTGGCGGAAAAACTTAGGAAAATCTGATCTTTTCTTTTAAAAAGCCATGGGAGGGTGACAAGTGTCCCCCCATCTGATTTTGCATGCATTATATTGACCAAGTCTTAAAGACTTGGTCATCTTTCATCTCTCTCTTAGACAAAAGCTATTCCTTCTCTCTTAAATATTTCAAGCTCCTCCTTCTCTCTAAGATTCCAAGAGATATTCTAGCTTTAGGAAAAATCTGAAAAGTAAAGGCAAGAAGGAAGCTTGTGGCTAGCTTGTGAAGGTTGTTGTTGTGGTGTTCTTGGAAAGGAAGCTAGCAAGTTGTTGGAAAAATTTGGCTAAGGCTCTAAGGTAATGATTCTTCCTTTATAATTAGTTTTAGTGTTGCATGTTAAGAAGAAAGAACTTGTGATAGTAAATAATGCTCTTAGAGTCATTGCATGCAAGAAATGTGGTTTGGGTATGAAGGATTTGGCTAAAGAGGTTATGTGAGCATGTTGTAGCCTAAAAATTACCTTAAACTTGTTAAGATTAATTGTGATAACTTATGGGGCAGAATTTTACACACCCAAGTTTAGGTGTGTAATCCCCTTTGTGTTGGTTTGGATGTTGGGAGCCTTAAATGTGGCGTTTGAGTGTTAAAAATCGGCCTTGAAAAGGTGGCAAAGTGAGTAGAAACAAAGGAAATGCTGCCCAATTTTCCATAGGAATTAGTAACCTTGAACTTGGAAATATTCTACTTTGAAACTAGAAGTTAATAAACGTATTATGGTCATTATAGGTTGACGTATTACGTGCGATAGTTGGAATTAACAAGTGGATTGACCGAAGAGGTATGTAGAGCTTTCCTATCTCTTGAGTATGAGTAGTTGTATCTATGTAGTACGGTATACGTACAAGATTTGATAATCTTCACTTGTTTTGAAGTATATGATACTTGTTTCGCTTTAAAGGTATAAGTCCCTTGGACATAGGGAAATGTGTTTGACTAACGTAAAATGTTAATATAACGGCTTTATGGGAAGTTGGTTATATTAGTTTAGGAAAAAGGTAAATAAAGAAGGGTTTACTTTACATAAAATAAGCAAGGGGAAAATGAGTTGAATTTGTGGAAGGTAAATTGTTTTAAGGCATTAATGGCCTAAGGTTTTAAAGGAAATGAAGTCACTTGATTTAGAAGCTTGGGATATTTTCTAAATGGAGAATTGTGACTTGTTTTGAAAATGGTTGTGACATGATACTATGAGTATTAGTATCTTGGAAGTTTTATATCAAAAGGAGTCATTTCGAAAAAGGTTTACGGTATGTGATACTTGGGTTAAATTCCCGGATTTCTCTTAAAAAGACATGGAGTGCCTTAATAAGCTAAAATGAGAGGATTTATATTAATAATGTTCATAAGAAGTTAGAAGATTTCTTATCTTGTTTATGTTATGATAAGCCGGTAGCGCTTATGTTATGTATACTAGCCGGTTGTGCTGATTTATGTATTATCATTGTTATTACTGCGTATTCCATGGATTTGCTACTCATGATGCGAGTGCGGCGCTTGTACTCATGCGGGCCCATTGGGTCCATGCGGGTGAAATAGTTCCATGCGGGTGAAATAGTCCCATGCGGGTCCACAGGATTCATGCGGGTGAAATAGTCCCATGCGGGTGAAATAGTCCCATGCGAGGCGGATGGCCTTATGCGGATCCACAGGATCCATGCGGGTAAACGATCCGGAGTAGGATTGCTTAATGATACTACGGGCGAGAGATCCTGTTTTGATCATGAGCCTCCTATTTTTATGCAGTATTATACTTATACTTGTTACTCTCATTGATTAGTAAGGCACATTGCAACATAATTTGATTTTTATCTATAACTTCCGTGTATTTTGGACTTATGATATTACTACAGTATTTTCTAGTTTTACATACTTGGTACGTTGTGTCGACCCCTTCGCCGGGGCTGCGTTCAATCTGCGAGTAAGGAAAAGCAGTGGTAGATCCTCATTCCTAGGATCTTTTACTCAGGTGTCAGGAGCTCCATTTCTTCGGAGGCTCGACTTTTGGTATGGTTCTCCCTGGTGTTGTGGATGTTTTGTACATTCAGGGGCATGACGGGGCCCTGTCCCGTCATAGTGTTACTCCTTCTTAGAGGCTTGTAGTCTTGTCATAACTTGGTTTGTATAAGGATGTAACTGTTCGGTTTATGTACTTTTGGGGTAGCCATTTTGGGCTAGACTATTTTATATCATTATGGTTGTTTATTGTGAGTTTATATTCCGCTGGTTTTCTCTGATGTTGTGTCACGAGGTGCGGGTTAAGGCACCGGTCACGGATCCGGTCGGTCGTGACAAAAGTGGTATCGAGCGATTAATCCTCGGAAAGGGTCTGATCCGTATCTAGTAAGTCTTGATTATCGGTGTGTTGTGCACCACACCTATAATCGTGAGGCTGCGAGATATTTAGGATTGGTTTCCATTCTTTCACTCTAAGATCGTGCAATAGAGGCGTGTTATAGGTTGAATTTCCTCGCGTATTTTCTGTATCGATTATGCCTCACGCAAGGCAACCGCGGCCCGGAAGGGCAAGCGATGAGAACTACTAGTAGGACCAGGGTTACGAGCACGTGCCCGATCCTTACCGGATGAGGTGTTTGGACGGCGAAGTTCTAACGCCGCCAACCCCAAGTCCGAGGCGGCGGCGGCTCACGAGACCGCGGTACACGAGCCTCGATCCAGCGGCCGGCGAAGGATATAGGCTCTGAGAGATGGCGATTCTGGCGAGATCGTGGCGAACGTGAGATAAGTGAAAGCAGCGATTCATTTGTACCGTAGTTCAACCTGAGCTGCTAACGAGGCGAGGACTTTTGAGTTGCGGCCCACTGAGTTTTATGGGTGAGGCACGAGGATGATCCTCGGGGAGTTTATCAAGCGATTCTGGCGTATCTTGAGGGTGATCGAGGCTTCGGAGACCGAGTCGGTGGTACTAGGTTCGCATCGGTTGTGGGACACTGCAGTTGACTAGTATGATTCATGGGAACTGTTTCGGGGGGAGCATGCGCTTCCAGCTGTTTGGGACGAGTTCTCAGAGGCGTTACTTGGCCATTTCTTGCCTCCGCAGATGAGTAGGGCTCGGGCCGATAGATTTTTGACGAGGCGAGTGGGCGGGCGGTCGAGTACAACGTGGAGTTTGACTCCTTGGCTCGGTATGTGCCGCTTTGGTAGCGAACATGGAGGGCGAGTGCACCGCTATGTCACGAGACTCGATGATCACTTGGCGAGAGTTGCAGGAGTAGCTCTTGGCCGGGCATGGACATTGCCGCGTGCGAGCATATGCACTTGCAGGTGAGAACGCAGGGCCGACGGATCGGCAGTATCGCGAGAAGAGGCGAGACAGCGAGTCCTCTGGTAGTTTTAGGGTAGACAACCCCAAGAACCGGTGCACTGGCCGGTCGAGTGCTCCTCCACCATCTTGGGGCGTCTGAGTATTCGAGGCGGGGCGGGGTTCGAGCTTGGGTTCCCGGAGGACGAGTTCCGTCGAATAAGGCCACTTATACCTCGGTGTGGTCGATGTGGCGATTGCCATTATGGGGTTGCGTGTTACTCGAGCTTGTTATTCTTGCGGCGGCGGGGGCCATTTGAGAGAGATTGTCAGGCAGTGGCGGGAATATGATGGCTCGGTAAGCGGTCGATGGCTGGATCTTCGTCTTGGTGGCAATGCGCCGGAGGCGAGTGTTCACGGGCGGCAGTGCGGCGAAGTCGTGGCGAGGGTTCGATTCAGCGGTCCTCGAGAACGCGCATCTATGCTATGTCGATTTCGGGACCGGGGCGTCACGATGTCGTCACGTATACATTATTGGTTTCTTGTTGTGATGTATATGCTTTGATAGATCCGAGTTCTACCTTGTCCTATATATCTCCTCATATTCTTTGGTAGAATAGGGATAGAGCAGAGTCCATAGAATCTTTTGAGGTGGCTACGCCGGTAGGTGCTTCGGTGGTAGCTGAGCGGGTATATAAGGCTTGCCCAGTGACTATAGATGGTCGTCCGACTCTAGCTTACTTTATAGAGTTGGATATGAAAGACTTTGATGTGATTATGGGTATGGATTGGCTAGCGTCTTGCTATGCCAATGTGGGTATGAGAGAGAGACTAGTGCAGTTCGGTTTCTGGTGGCGGTGATCGAGTGGAAAGGAATCTTTGCGTCAGAGGGTAGGTTTATTTCTTACCTCAGGCTAGGAAGATGGTGCGGAAAGGGTATATTTACCATTTGGTTGGTGTTTGATCTTTGAGAATCTAGGACCTTGATCGATTCGGTTGTTAGCGAGTTTCAGACGTATTCAGACGAGCTTAGGGTATCCTCACGAGAGAGATTGAGTTTTGCATTGATTTGGCACCTGACACTCGACCGATATATATTTCGCCATACAGAATGGCACCTGCCGAGTTAAAAGAGTTGAAGGACCAGCTGAAAGATTTCTTTGGAAAAGGCTTTATCGAGCCTAGTGTTTCTCCACAGGAGCGCCGGTGTTGTTTGTAAAGAAGAAGGATGGAGCAGCTGCGTATGTGTGTTGATTCTGACGGTGAATAAGGTAACTATCAAAGCAGATATCCCTCCCGAGATTGATGATTTGTTTGACCGATTGCGAAGTGCGAGATGTTTTCCAAGATAGACTGCGTTAGTTATCATCGAATCTGAGTTAGAAGCGAGATATCCGAAGCGCATTGAGACCGGTATGGGCACTATGAGTTCAGGGTGATGTCTTTCGGGTTGACCAACGCCCCGGCGGTATTCATGGATTTGATGAGCGGGTGTTGAGCCATTCTTGGATATGTTCGTTATAGTATTCATTGGCGATATCTGGTTTATTCGCGCCTGAGCGAGAACATGCGGATCGTTTGAGGATGGTATTGGGAGTCCTCGAGGCCGGCGGTTGTATGCCAAGTTCTCGAAATGCGAGTTTTGGTTGGCCGGTGACTTTCTTAGGGCATGTTATCGGGGCGATGGTATTGGGTTGTCTGACAAAGGTGAAGCGATCAGACTTGGCCTAGACCAGCTACTGCAAGCGGAGTGCGCGGCTTTGGGCACTTGCGAGTTATTATCGGAGGTTTGTGGAGAAGTTCGCCTCCGTATCGGCGCCTTTGACTAGGTGACTCGGAAAGCGGCTATATTTGATGGGCGAATGCTTGTGAGGAGAGTTTCCGATTACTAAAGGAGAAATTGGCGACCTTGATCCGCCTCTTCCAGAGGGCTTAGATGGATATGTGGTTTATTGCGATGCGTCAGGTGTCGGGCTTGGGTGTGTGCTGATGCAGCACGGCAGAGTTATAGCTTATGCGTCTCGACAGCTTAGGAAGCATGAGAAGAACTATCCCACACGTGATTTGGAGTTAGCGTGATGATTCATGCCTTAAAGATCTGGAGACATTATTTGTATGGGGTTCGTGGATATTTACGGACTGAGAGCCTCAGGTATATCTTGACGGAGGAGAGTGAACTTGCGGCGAGACGGTGGTTGGAGGCTGCAAGGATTATGATGTTGATATTCTATACCACTCGGGGAAGGCGATGTAGTTGCGGATGCCGCTAGTCGCGGTCGATGGGTAGTCTATCAGATGTCTGGTAGGGAAAAAGGATATGGTCCGAGAGATTCCTCAGCTAGCGAGCCTTGGGGTTCGTTTGTTTGATTCTGATAGTGATGGAGTTTGGGTTCGAGAGGTTGTCGAGTCTTCCATCGTCGAGGAGGTGAAGAGGCGACAGTATGAGGATCCGATTATGGTGTGATATCGAGATGCCGCTCTTCAGAGAGAGAAGAGTCTATTTGAGGTAGCGCCTGATGGGGTGCTAAGGTTTGAGGGCCGATTGTGTGTTCCTGATGTGGCGAGGACTCGTCGGCGATTTTGGGAAAGGCACACGGTGCTCGTTATTCTATTCACGAGTCGACTAAGATGTACCATGACCTCGGATCGTGTATTGGTGGGATGGCACGAAGAGGGGCGTGGCGAGTTTTGTTGCATGATGTCTAATTGTCGCGAGTTAAGATTGAGCACGAAGCGGTGGGCTATTGCGAGCTATTGATATTCCGACTTGGAAGTGGGAGGTGATAAATATGGATTTTATTACGGGGCTACCTACCACTCGGAGGAAGCGTGATTCCATTTGGGTGATTGTCGGCGGTGGCGATATCGGCCCATTTTCTTCGATCGAGCAGCGTTCTCGGTGAGGACTATGCGGATTATATATTAGAGAGATTGTGAGGCGCGGAGTCGGTGTCGATTATATCGGATAGAGAGCCGGTTCGGCTAACTTAGAGTCTTTTCGAAGGGATTAGGAACACAGGTGAGTCTCGATCTTGCATTTCACCCTCGGTGTGGACGGTGGCGCTATCGAACACGAGGATATCTTTGCGGGCTTGTGTTATTGATTTCGGGGTAGGCTGGGAGGATCATTTACCTCTTGTGGAGTTTGCTTATAACAACGGCTACCATTCTAGTATTCGGATGGCGCGCATGAGGCCTTATACGGGAGGAAGTGCAGTCACCGATAGCTGGTTCGAGGTAGGAGAAGTTCGGTTAGTCGGGCGGACTTGGTTCAGTGACGATGGCTAAGGTGAAGCTTATCGGGGCGGTTATTGGCGGCTCAGTCGGCGAAGTCGTATCACGGTCGGCGTCGACACTTGGTTTGAGGTACATGATTGGATTTTCTGAAGGTGTCACCCGTGAAGGCGTGATGAGATTTGGGAAAAAGGAAAACTTAGCCCAGTACATTGGGCCTTACAGTGTCGGAGGTATGCAAGGTTGCCTATGAGTTGGATCTGCCGTCCGATCTAGAGGCAGTACATCCAGTGTTTCATGTGTCAATGTTGCGAAAATGTATTGGAGACCCATCTAGAGTACATCCGATTCATGAGGTTCGGTAATGAGGAGTTATCGTATGAGAGAGTCCATAGCGATACTCGATCGTCAGGTTAGGCGATTACGGACAAAGGATGTGGCTTCCGTCAAGGTCTTATGGCGGAACGAGAACAGAGAGGATATGATGTGGGAAGCAGAGGATGACATGATGAAGAAATAACCTCACTTATTCCCTATACCTCCAGGTAACCCACGTTCCTAAATTGTTGGTCTTTAAATTTAGTAATTATGCTTGAGTTTTGTTGTGGTCGTGTGGAGCGTCTTTATTTGAAATAGTTAAGAGAGTCTATGTCGATAATGTGATTTGAGTAAGCCTAGAAGGAACATTCGGGACGAATGTTTCTAAGGGGGGGGAGAATGTTATACCCCGTGGTTCATGCCGTGCGTATGGGGCCGTGCGAAATGAGTTAGGACTCGAAATCAGAAAATTTCGGTCAGGGGCCTCAGTGCCATGGCGGGCGCATGGCCAAGGCGAAATTCATGTCATGGCCGTGATCGCCATGGCGCTAAAGGTTCCGGAGTCGCGGAGAGTTGCGGCATGGCCAAGAAATCTGGCGGAAAAACTTAGGAAAATCGATCTTTTCTTTTAAAAAGCCATGGGAGGGTGACAAGTGTCCCCACATCTGATTTTGCATGCATTATATTGACCAAGTCTTAAAGACTTGGTCATCTTTCATCTCTCTTAGACAAAAGCTCTTCCTTCTCTCTTAAATATTTCAAGCTCCTTCTCTCTAAGATTCCAAGAGATATTCTAGCCTTAGGAAAAATCTGAAAAGTAAAGGCAAGAAGGAAGCTTGTGGCTAGCTTGTGAAGGTTGTTGTGGTGGTGTTCTTGGAAAGGAAGCTAGCAAGTTGTTGGAAAAATTTGGCTAAGGCTCTAAGGTAATGATTCTTCCTTTATAATTAGTTTTAGTGTTGCATGTTAAGAAGAAAGAACTTGTGATAGTAAATAATGCTCTTAGAGTCATTGCATGCAAGAAATGTGGTTTGGGTATGAAGGATTTGGCTAAAGAGGTTATGTGAGCATGTTGTAGCCTAAAAATTACCTTAAACTTGTTAAGATTAATTGTGATAACTTATGGGGCAGAATTTTACACACCCAAGTTTAGGTGTGTAATCCCCTTTGTGTTGGTTTGGATGTTGGGCCTTAAATGTGGCGTTTGAGTGTTAAAAATCGGCCTTGAAAAGGTGGCAAAGTGAGTAGAAACAAAGTAAATGCTGCCCAATTTTCCATAGGAATTAGTAACCTTGAACTTGGAAATATTCTACTTTGAAACTAGAAGTTAATAAACGTATTATGGTCATTATAGGTTGACGTATTACGTGCGATAGTTGGAATTAACAAGTGGATTGACCGAAGAGGTATGTAGAGCTTTCCTATCTCTTGAGCATGAGTAGTTGTATCTATGTAGTACGGTATCGTCTGAGATTTGATAATCTTCACTTGTTTTGAAGTATATGATACTTGTTTCGCTTTAAAGGTATAAGTCCCTTGGACATAGGGAAATGTGTTTGACTAACGTAAAATGTTAATATAACGGCTTTATGGGAAGTTGGTTATATTAGTTTAGGAAAAAGGTAAATAAAGAAGGGTTTACTTTACATAAAATAAGCAAGGGGAAAATGAGTTGAATTTGTGGAAGGTAAATTGTTTTAAGGCATTAATGGCCTAAGGTTTTAAAGGAAATGAAGTCACTTGATTTAGAAGCTTGGGATATTTTCTAAATGGAAAATTGTGACTTGTTTTGAAAATGGTTGTGACATGATACTATGGGTATTAGTATCTTGGAAGTTTTATATCAAAAGGAGTCATTTCGAAAAAGGTTTACGGTATGTGATACTTGGGTTAAATTCCCGGATTTCTCTTAAAAAGACATGGAGTGCCTTAATAAGCTAAAATGAGAGGATTTATATTAATAATGTTCATAAGAAGTTAGAAGATTTCTTATCTTGTTTATGTTATGATAAGCCGGTAGCGCTTATGTTATGTATACTAGCCGGTTGTGCTGATTTATGTATTATCATTGTTATTACTGCGTATTCCATGGATTTGCTACTCATGATGCGAGTGCGGCGCTTGTACTCATGCGGGCCCATTGGGTCGTGCGGGTGAAATAGTCCCGTGCGGGTAAAAGCAGTCCCGTGCGGGTCCACGGGATCCGTGCGGGTGAAATAGTCTCACGCGGTGAAATAGTCCCGTGCGGCGGATGGCCTTATGCGGATCCACGATCCCGCGAGTAGGATTGCTTAATGATACTACAGGCGAGAGATCTGTTTGATCATGAGCCTCTATTTTTATGCGATATTATACTTATACTTGTTACTCTCGTTGATTAGTAAGGCATTCTGCAACATAATTTGATTTTTATCTATAACTTAAGTGTATTTTGGACTTATGATATTACTACAGTATTTTCCAGTTTTACATACTTGTGCGTTGTGTCGACCCGCTTCGGAAATTGCGCTCATCTGCGAGTAAGAAGCGGTGGTAGATCCTCATTCCTAGGATCTTTTACTCAGTGTCGTGAGCTCATTTCTTCGGAGGCTCGACTTTTGGTATGGTTCTCTCTGGTGTTGTGGATGTTTTGTACATTCAGGGGCATGACGGGGCCCTGTCCCGTCATAGTGTTACTCCTTCTTAGAGGCCTGTAGTCTTGTCATAACTTGGTTTGTTTAAGGATGTAACTGTTCAGTTTATGTACTTTTGGGGTAGCCATTTTGGGCTAGACTATTTTATATCATTATGGTTGTTTATTGTGAGTTTATATTCCGCTGGTTTTCTCTGATGTTGTGTCACAAGGGTGCCCGGGTTAAGGCACCAGTCACGGATCCGGGGTCGGGTCGTGACAGATTAGACTATCAGGAGACATTCTCCCCAGTGGTTAAGATGACTACTGTTAGATCAGTCATCTCTGTTGCAGTAGCCAAGCAATGGACAATTCACCAGATGAATATCTACAATGCATTCCTACAGGGAGACCTCTATGAGGAGGTCTATATGTCAGTACCAGAAGGATTCAATGTTGAAAAGAAAGAGAAGCAGATGTGCAGATTATTGAAGTCTTTGTATGGCCTGAAGCAGGCATCAAGACAATGAAACATCAAGCTCACTACAGCATTGGTCGCTTCTGGATTCAAACAGAGTTGCAGGGACTATTCTTTATTCACCAAACAAGTGGGAACTAGTTTGGTGGTGATTCTGGTTTATGTGGATGATTTATTAATCATAGGAGATGATCCAGCCATCATCCAATCTACCAAGAAGATGCTGCAGTCTACCTTTAAGATCAAAGACTTGGGGGAACTCAGATATTTTCTAGGGATTGAGTTTGCAATAAAAAAGGATGGGATCCTTATGCATAAGAGGAAATATGCCCTGGAATTGATTTCAAATATGGGACTGTCAGGGGCTAAACCTGCCCCCTCACCCATGGATGCAAATGTGAAGTATACCACTTTAGAGTTTGATCACCATGTTGCAGACATTGTACCAGATAGCTCTACCTCCAAGATACAGACAAACTTGCCAGTGTCTGATCCCAGTATTTACAGAAGACTAGTTGGAAGGTTGCTATACCTAACAAATACGTGGCCAGACATATCTTTCTCTGTCCAGTGCTTAAGCCAATTCATGCAGGCTCCCAAAATATCCCACATGGAGGTTGCACTCAGGCTTGTTAGATACATAAAAAGGGAACCAGGGAAATGGATCCTTATGGATAGCTCTGACACATCTCAATTGAGAGTCTTCTGTGATGCCGACTGGGCATCTTGTGTTAACAACAGAAGATTCATCACTGGATATTTGGTGATGTTTGGCATGTCTCCAGCTTCATGAAAATCGAAGAAACAAGACACTATTTCACGGAGTTCTGCAGAGTCTGAATATCGAGCTATGGCATCTTCAGTCGTAGAGGTGATGTGGTTGACTGGACTCTATCAAGAACTAGGAATCAGGCTTCTTACACCTGTTCCAGTACACACAGACAGTAAAGTGCCATTCAGATCGCTGCGAATCCTGTCTTCCATGAACGGACAAAGCACATTGACATCGATTGTCATTTTATAAGGGAGCAAATTCAGAAGGGTCTTATACGCACTGCATTCTTATCGTCTGCAGAACAGCCAGCAGACTTGTTGACAAAAGCTCTTGGCAGAATACAACATAACACCTTAGTATCCAAGCTAGGGATGAAAAACATTTTCATTTCCCCTAGCTTGAGGAAGGGTGTAGAAGATATTAGTTGTGATGTTAATTGAAGATTTATTGCAGTTTATTACAGTTAGTTTGAATAGTTATAACTAACTACTTTGTAATTAGACATGTGCTAGTATACTTAGAATATTCTAGAGTATAGATATATGTGAGTGGATGTGTCTGTCTCGCACTAACCTTAAGCAGCTATCGCGATAATGTTAGGCAAATAGCCACTTGACTAATCCTTCTATTCCATTAGGAATAGTTAATTTCTTAATACATCACATTCATATATTTTGTGATTAATTTACGTGAGGATATTAATATTCTTAAAAATTAATTGCTGATTAATTCCTTATATTTTTAGAACTCGAATCTAAATTGCTGATTAAAAATTTGAGAGATCTTATCCATCTTAGTTAATTATATGAACTAATTTAAGCACCGCTCGTACCTTAGAAATTTAGGTTAGGTACACATGCACTCATCTCACTTATTTGGACACGTAATGCTACTCACTGGTGCTCTCGTGGGTGTATTATAGTGGTCCATTGTCTGGTCAAATTCAAGTTAAGGATTCATCCACATAATTAAAATCTATTGAGATTTGAGTTCTGAGTGTATACTAATTATTTATTCGAATTTTGAAGGCACTTGGAAAGTTATATCCTAATACATTGGAATCCCTTCAATGAGTAAAGATTATAAGCTCAGTTAGATTGTTTATATGGTACGTACTTATTGAAAACAATGTAATAAAATTATTTTTTCTTTATTTTATAAGAAAAAAGGTCACATAATTATTGAAAATGATGCAATAAACTCATATTTATATAACAAAAAGTATTATTATATCACACCAAATATTTACAGAAACTATAAGTTAATTAGTTTACAGTAACACCAAAGGTGAGGTAGTGGCAGATCTATTAAAATAGTAGGCTCCTCCTATAAAAAGTCAGTCTCTTTTTTCTGTTATCAGATCTATCTTTTTTCCTGTCAAAACAAATGGAGAGAAAGGTTTCTTTCCTTAGCTTATTGTTACTAATATTTATGGGATTTTCTCTTCTAATCTCCACTATTGCAGTTCCTTCTTTAAGTAAGCCTTTTTCTAGTTTCATCTTTAATTTCTTTTCAGATATGCTAATTTTAATTCCTTAATATGTGTCTTGTTGTGATAATTCACAGGAAGCCTTAAGACAATTACAGAAAATCTACCGTTCCAAGATTCTCATGACAAGGTATTGTTTCTTCTCTCCATCAGCCCAAGGTACAACCTACTTACTTTTGAAACTTATAATTAAGGGATTGTTTGTGTCACATATGGAATAAGATAATTCTAAGATTTTAGTATAATTAATACCAACAATCAAATATTGAACAAATTTTATACCTCATTGAGATTTTGTATGAAATTTCGTGATAATTTAAATTGCTAAAGGTATTGATGGGATTGGAGAAGAAGAGGGAGTTGTTGGTGGAAAGAGATGACTATGCAGGAACAGGTGCTAATAACCATCATGACCCAAAACCTCCTGGCACTGAAGGCTGAACTCAAATTGCCTGACTGCTCTGCTCTTATGTGCAAAAACATAAAATAAAGATGAAGGGGATGTAAATGTAATTAATTATGTTGGGTTTTTACTGTTTTATTACAAGTGTAAATGACTACAATGTATGTTTCAATTTATGTCTTATTCCAGAGCAGCATCTAGTTGTTGTTTCTTCTAGATTAAGAAATTTGGTTTGTGATCATTACTACTTTCTCCCTTCCATTTTATACAAATTTTTAAACTTGTAATCTAAAATAACTTATAGAAATTTATGTGACTAAAAATTATTTTATTAAAGATATAAATGTAAATTTAAAATTAAATATAGAAATAACTAATTATGAGCCAAATTGGTAATTTTGTGGTTGGACGAAGCAAACGTGAAATCCTAACATTTTCGTGAAAGCATGATATTAAACTATAGTTAGTACAACCTCACATGGACCCTATTGTTAAATTCTGAGAAATCAGTGAAGAGACGTCGAAGACAGAGAAGGAAAAATGAAGAAGATACAGAGAAAATAGAGGAAGAGGGAGATAAGCGTTTGTTTGGGCTCACAAAAGGAGCTTGTGGGATTTTAGATTTATTTCTCTCAAAAAACAATATTACAAGGTAGTGTCCCTATTTATAATAAGTGACTAACTAACCCCTAAAATATCTCTAATCAAAATATCTAAATGAGCTTATAACAAAATATTCAACTAGCTTCTAACTAACCACATATATATACAATGTATATATGTGGTATATCTCAACACCCCCCCCCCCCCCTCAAGCTAGGAAAGCAGATTTCAAATCTGGAAATAATAGCAAAATAGGGTACTAAACCAACAATAGCTTCCAGAAACTAACAAATGAAGGGAAAAAAAGCGTTGAAGCACCAAAGCATTCCGTTCTTGCCATGCTTTCTCCATAAGTATCGTCTCCCAAAAGTGCAAATGCGACCTCCGTCAAGTTGTTTACTGCAATTCTTGAGTCGTGTCAACTCCCATGATTCGCATGATAAGCTGCAGCGATCGCTAGAAGTTCATCGTGGTTACGTTAATTCCACTTTGCAAAATTGGCAATAACATGCCACACAATTTAGGCAACTCATAACCGAGAGCAACTACAAAATTCTTCAGTGCAGTAAGAAGTTGAACTAAGATGCTTTCAGCAGAAGATTCTTCCCATGCCTTCTGAAAAATAGCATCCACATGTTTGCATATGGCATAACTTCGATACATGTCTTATCGAGCGAGATAGTATTCAAAACTCGAACCTTCGAGTCGAATTCCTGTACGTCGTCCACCAATCTGATTAGAGCACAATAAACTGCTCTTCTGGTGTCATTTTTAATTCATAGCCTCTTGCAGAATAGAAGCAACAACAGCAGCTCGACATCAGGAGAAGTTTCACAAAGTTCTTGCTCAAGGCAATTCCACCCTTGGCATCGAAAATGCTTGACCTGCTGTCACTATTTGGACCTGTCAAAAGAAACATTGACTGCATATCAATGGAGTAGACCTCATTCTCCTCAAATTCTGCTTCATCTACTCTTGTATTAGGATTGGACGCGCTCAATACAACTTTGTTTCCATCAATAACAAATTGCTTCATTTGATGGCTCAGTACACCCTCAATAATCCTGCAGTCATAGGCAGCAGCAACTTACTGAATAGCTTCTGTTACATCCGAGTTCTTCTTTCCTGGAGAATCCCCTGAAAATGGACCTCAAAATCACCATCATCTAGCAGAAACTAGCAGCACCAGTATATTTATTTTCAGAATCCATCATCCGCAATGGCTTGTTAGCTGTTAATGTTCATGTCGTGAGCTCTGGCGATGTAGCCACAACTTCACTCTGGCGTGCGTCTGCAACATCTCGATCTGCGGCAAGACAACCACCCTTTCGCGGGTTGACATTACTACTTTTCTTAGCAGCGTGGCGCGGCGAAAATAGTAGCGGTAAAGATCTTACTACACAACAATAATGAAGCGAAAAAAAATAAGAATGGCCGGTTCGAGAATGTCACTCCTCTTGTAAAACAACAGCATGATCATTCACACCAACACATAAATCAATCCTGCAATCTGCAAAGAACCTCATTGCAACCATTGCGTTATCTCACCATTTTCGGAACCGTCTGCAGTAGAAGCAGGGGTTTGGTTTGACCCCAGCAACTAACTTTCATAAACAGCTTCTTCAGCAATAGAAATAGCATCACCAGATTCAGGAATGGCAGCAACAACGCAGCCATACCAAATCTCGAGTGAGAAGCCAACATATCCTCTGTTTGGAATTCTTTCTCCCATTTCCAGCCAAACAACTGCATCAGCAGGCAGTCCATCCAGTCCTGCAGTAGAAACAACAGCAACAAGCCAAACAACACCAACAAAATCAGGCCAACAAAAAAGAACAGTCCAGTCCTGCACCAGCAGGAACATCTGCAAACAAGTAGGAGCTTTAACTCCCATATCAATAGATGAAGAACCTCTTCTCTAGTCTCGCTCGGACTAAAGAATCCCTCGATTCTCCTTATGTAAAAACGACGGCAAGAACCCCTCGTTCTCTAGTCTCATTCGGACTAGAAAATCTCTCGATTCTCATCACGCCAACTACTTTAATAAGCGGCAAGAACCCCTCGTTCTCTAGTCATTCAGACTAGAGAATCTCTCGATTCTCATCACGCAATCTCACACAATCCATATTGTCTTCGACGAAGTATCCCTCAATTCTTAGTCCATTTGTCGCTACGAACTCCTCGATTCTTCTATCGATAGACATTTCCTACTCTATGGTCTTCTCAACCACAGAAATCCATTATCAGTAGCTATAATAGCGAAGAACGGCTAAAGCGGTTGGCGTGGCAGCAATGAAATAACCACACCAGAACAGAAAATCATCGACTATTTCAGTCACTGACCAATTCACCAACATTAGAGGCCACATCAAAATCAGCAAGCTAACACAGAACAACAATTTATACAAACAGAAAACAGCAACTACGAACAACAACACAGACCAGAGAACTACACCATAACAACTATCAATATCTTTTCTCCAATTTCTTCAATTCACCAACACAAAGTAAATGAAGTTGAGGTTCCAGAAACTCGACTATCCGCGGCGATCTTCGACGTCGCAACGATAACAAAGCGGAGTGTATCCGTAAACGATAATATCTCCATCCGACTAAATCGACAAATGCGATAATCGGAAAAAACAGTAAGTAAAAATAGAATGAATCGACTTTGATTCTCTATCGATTCTGTTGTCACTCACAACAAAATCGATTGATATACTATAGAGATTACCTCAATATTTTGTTTCCTTCGATTTCGTTTTTCCGATTTTTCTGAAGAAAAACGTTCAATCTTCTGATTTTCGAACTTCTCTGTTTTTCGATCGATTGAACTCCTTCAATCGATCTCCTTCAATTCGATTTTCGATTCTCTGTTTTCCGAAAGAAAATCGCAATCACGACTTCATTCTTCAATTTTCAATTTCTGCGATCTCTATTTTACGATTTGATTTACGATCGATCATTTGCGATTCGCGATCGATTCTATGTTTGCAATTGCAGATTTCTGCTTCTTCAAATTTGATTTTTCTGATTATCAGACGAAAAATGCAATTCTGATTTTCAAAAATTGCGATTATGACATTCTCCTTCTTCAATCGCGCTTCTCAGATCTGTCCCGCTCTGATACCATGTTAAATTCTGAATTGGAGGAGAAATCAGTGAAGAGACGTCGAAGACAGAGAAGGAAAAATGAAGAAGATACAGAGAAAATAGAGGAAGAGGGAGAGAAGCGTTTGTTTGGGCTCACAAAAGGAGCTTGTGGGATTTTAGATTTATTTCTCTCAAAAAACAATATTACAAGGTAGTGTCCCTATTTATAATAAGTGACTAACTAACCCCTAAAATATCTCTAATCAAAATATCTAAATGAGCTTATAACAAAATATCCAACTAGCTTCTAACTAACCACATATATATACAATGTATATATGTGGTATATCTCAACACATATCCCTATTGTATTCAATCTATTCCAATCTTCATTTTTCACCAAACAACAACAACATACCCAGTAAAATTCCATAATGTGGAGTCTGAAGAGGGTAAAATATATACAGATCTCACCTCCACCTTGGTAGGTAGAACGGTTGTTTCTAGGGCTGCACAAAAGTCGGTCCGGATCGAAAAAATGGATTGGACCGGTTATTTTCGGTCCGGTCCTCGATCCTTAGATTTTTTTTTTCGGTCTTTAAATATATATTATATTATAATATATATATATATATATATATATATATATATATATATATATATATATATATATATATATATATAATATTGAATTATATAATTCCTAATTTTCTAAATTCCTAATATATAATATATATAATTCCAGGTCGGGTTCCGGGGCTCGGTTTTTTTATGTTTTTTTTAATTTAATTTCCAATACTGAAATTGACATTCTCGGACACATTATCACGAAATTTGAACGTTGAAATCTATTGTATATCGCGAGATATTTAGCTTTGAAAAGGGAAAAAACGTAACCATTTGGGGAAAAAGTGAAATTGATTGCCAAGAAGGACGTTTTTGGAGAAATCGGCTGAAGAAAACGGACTTTAGTTCATTTGGGATGGCTTCGTCTCGAAAAAATACGCGAAATAAAAAAATAAATAGATCAAACGGACGTCCGAGCGCAACGTTATGACCATTTAAAGTTTCACTAATTTACAACCTATATTTGATATGTCAATACGTCCGGGCTGGCTGGGAGGCGGGGCCGGAAGTCTGGAACCAATGCATTCAGTTCATTCGATCCAACTAATCGGATCGGACCGAAAATGACCTGGACCGGACCGATAAAATTGGTCCGATCTTCGGTCCTAATGTTTCGATTTTTCGGTCCTTGGTCCATTCCGATTTTAACCTTTTGTGCGGCCCTAGACTTGTTTCACCAAACAATGTATGCATTTTTGTCAATCTATCTTTTGACTTCTATTTTTTTTATATAATTTATATTGTGACTACTATATCTCAGACCTTGTGAAATTGATTCGAAATTTTCTTCCAACAAAGTTCTATTAAGTTAGATAATATGAATATATATACTGTAGCAATTATGGTAATTATAGAGAAAATAATTTAAAACATGCATTTTTTTTCAAAAGAAAAAGATAAGTATAAAAGGGTAGTTCAGTGCTCTCACTCTGATAGATGGGTTCACAATCATATATATATGTATATAAATATTTTACTTAATAATACACATACAAAGCTTTTCCAATCTTTTTGTCCTAGGTTTCACTTACTAAGTTAATTCAATTATTCTCCTTTTTAAATATCAATTTTCCATGGTTGCTTAATAAGCTTTTCGTCCAATTTGCTATTTATATCGTGTGAAAAAATTAGATTAAAAAAGAATAATTTTTTTTATAACTATACAACTATTATGACATATATACAATTGCAAGTTCTAAAAATCTTACGATCATTCATATGTTTACGAAATATTAAAATTATAAATTTTAAAAATCTTCCTTTATTTTTTTTAAATATATGTACTTGATCAACCTATGTCAAATACCATCAACTTTAACATTTTCACGTGTAGTTGGACTCGTGCACAACACGGAGTTTTATAGCTAGTACATAAATAAAAGAGAAAGAAACAAGCAAAGAAGAAGTGATTACTATTCACAATCACTTTTTTTTCGAGTACACAAGCAATGGTGTCACGAGTTACATGACAAGAATTAATTATGGCAGCTAGAATAATTCAATGAAGAGGAGTTTAAGGACTTCTTTTCCTTCGGTAGGACTTGGATAGTTCTTGGACTCTTGCACCTTGACATCCACGCACAGTAATTGTTACATATGAACCGCGTAGGTGTAGGCTGATTAGTTTGAGTGTGATTCTTTCAGAAAGCGAGTTCGGCGTAGCCATGATGTGGGAGTTCATTTCTCCTGTGAGGATGACTCTTATAGGCACTGAAGATCGTGCCTCCACTGAGTGGCGGCCAAATCTACGATTTACCTTCCTCCACCAATCTCTGTCGGATCGGAGGGGGCCATGTGGGCGAGGGATTTCGACTTTTTTGCTCCCAAGTAATTGTTACATATGATGATATGAGGTTAGGATAAAATAGGAAAGTATTCTTCTTTTAAAAAAGGCTTAATATATATATGCATGACCTTTTAAACTCGTATATATTTTTTCTTTTGATAGCAATAAAGTTTATATGCTATTATTGATTTGTAGATTATGTTTTTTCTTAAGACGTTTCTCTAAGGCTAACAATTCTTTCCCATATTTACTAACCCCACTGCATTTAGAGGGATTTGGTGAGTGATATAAAAATATGGGTCAAATCGTTTGTGCCCATTTTACCATACATATCCATTTTGACTAGCTTCACAAAATGGGTGTAAGTCCAGATGAGAACTGCCTGCTATGTGGAGACTATCAAGAATGTGGGGAGCACTTGTTCTTTTATTGCCCATTCTCAAAACAGTGCTTAGGAGAGTTGTTGTACAGAATTGAGAGTTGGTGGGGATATGGAGGAGGTCATCAAGGTGCACTGAAGGCCGGAAGAGCAGCAGGAAACTGGTTCTAGCTGCACTTGCCAGTTTAGTTTACAGGATATAGAAAACAAGGAATACAACACATTGGGAACATAAGGTGCCAAGGTCATCGCAGATCATTGACCATATTAAGCAAGAATGCAAATACAGGAAAGGCTATTTTGAGGATAAAAAGTAGAGTAACACTGATAGAGAATGGTTACTGAGTATACTCAGTATAATGTGTTTAAATCTAGATATGCTTTGCAAATTGTATAGCTAAAGAGTGGTAGTAGAGAGGAGGTAGAGACTGGGATTTTGTGTTGCATTGTAATTGTTCGGGTGGAGATTAATAATATATTTTTCTTCATAAAAATAAAAGTGGGTAAAGACGAGTAAAATATGGGTTTAGTAAAAATATTGAATATGGACAACACCGAAACCAACTCACCCTCCTCCTTTATTTGGGGGCAAAAAGGCTAAATCTCGGGCTCATAGGGCGCTTACCCCCTCGGCCCGACAGAGATTGGCGGAGGAGGTAAATTATGATGATTCAGCGGCCCACTAGATGGGAGAAACAGTGTCTGGTGTTCACAAGGAATCATCCCCACAAAGGAGGAATGAAACTCTCAACCTACGATTGTCAGGCTCAAACCTGCCTACTTGGGGGCAATCTACCATCCTGGAACCAGCTGTTGCGGGCTACTCACCCTCCTTTATTGCTTATAACTATAACAGTTCTTCCTTAGACTCCCCAGCCTTTCTCCTGGACTACAAATCATAACATTCAGTATTATCAACTTAAATTATTCAATTTCTTACACACTAAAGAGTAAAAGTTGTTGATTTTCTTCACATGGTAAATAAAGCTAAAGATAATAAAAATTTCCAGTAAATATTTTCTAATCTTAGAAAAAATGGAAATTTCAACAAAAGCAAAAAAAATATTTATAGAAATTGAAACTTAATTCTCGAATTTGAGTAGCCATGTGTGGCTTTTAGGAGGGGAAATGAGAGAAAATACTACCATAACATCATGGTTTCAGCAGGATTTGATAGTGGGAAGGCTCAGATATACTCAAAACAGCTTGCAAAAACTCATTTAATATTCTAGCTACGTATTTAATTCTTGTAGAAAATATGAATATTCAAATTATCCATAACCCATATTAAATATGGATGGAATAATCCGCTGATAGTGGCCATTAGTCAAATTTGTGGCATTAAGGTCACAAGTTCGATTCTCGGCGGATACGTTCTCTGGGGCATATGTCTTGTATTAAAGCCTGATAGATTAACCGCGCGGGCATGTTGCAGTGTGGGTTCGATCCCCTCCAGACAAGCCCTGTGAGGGGATCAGACCTTGTAGCATTGATCCGTTGGTGGCGATCAGACACTGAATGCGGGGTGCACATCCCGCGATTTACCTGGCGGTGGCGGCTAAGAGCGGGTTCCATCGCCTCCAGGAGCCTAGTACCAGTACTTGTGCAGGTACTAGCGATATAGAGGTACTAAGGCCACCCCGAGGACCTGTATTATCAAAAAAAAAATATATATATGGATGGAATAGATGTTTTGAGTAATTTTTATACAACCTGCTTTCAATCCGTCCAAATCCAATTCAATCTGTCTATTTGTCCACTCTACCTTTCTCTAGTACGGCTTAGCTTATAATAGTAAACAGAACTTTGGAAAACAAATTTATGAAGGGAAGAAGGCTAAGAAAGATTTAGGATATAATAGTAAACACGCTTTTTAATAAATAAACTCATTTATTTATATTTTACATTGTACATTAAAATTTGTAACACAATAACTAAAACATTCAACAAGAATTAATCTAGGTATAACTATAATAGCTGCTTAACTAATTATCTCTAGACCAAACAAACCATAAGTTTTAAGTTATATAACCTTTTTTCATCGTCACCTTCGTTAGGGTGGGCTTTGTTCGGTTTCAATAATCCGTAATAGATACCAGTATCGAACTTTCAAAGTGTGATACCGTAAATCAAACTTCAATACGATAATTCGGTAATTACATATTGAAAGAAAATATGTTCATATTTGTCCAATATTAGATATGTTAACTTTTAGAGAAATCACATATTGATACAAACCGTGCTTCATCAAGAACATGCACACCAAGCCGAGCTAGGGATCACTACTTTGGAGGCTTAGCTTGGAATGAAGACTTGAAGCTCAAGAATGTGTTAAAATGGAAGTACAAAACTCCATTTGGGAGAAGGAGAAGGAAGTTACTTATGTAAATGGGTTATTCCGTAAATGCAAGCCTTTCCTTTCGTCGCTTGAGAAGCTACCCAAAAAACTCTTTGTTTAGTTAGTATATATACTACCTTACTTTATTCATCAAGAAGCTTTTAATGAATTAAGATATTGAATACTCTTACGAGAGTTTTTGTGAGTTTGAGAGCTTTGAAAACCAAGAGAGCTTGGTGAAGCTATGTTGATCCTTATTTAGGAAAATGGGGTTGTTTGGAATTGCTTGCAATTTCCTTGAGAAAATTGGCTATTTAACTCCATAAGTTGTTTGTCCAAAACACCATAAAAGCACTCATGTGAAAATAAATATCGTTAGTCTTTTCTTCAGTTCTCCGCTTGGACCGTCGAGGAGATACATACTTTTCATTCATGTTAGGGACAACAATCTCATGATTAGAACAAAACAAAGAAACTTCATTAACTAGAGAATTCCATCTTTTGTCTCTCAAATATTGAAATTTTTGCTTTGAAATCTCCACTAATCTCATAGCATTCTCTATATCTTGTTTTTTTTTTTTGCAATGCTAATGACAACTCATTGGTAATCGGCAATACATTTTTCATCAAATGCATTGCGAATGCAAACTCAAATGATTGTAATGCAATTAAAAACATGTTTGCATCAACTCTTTGCTCCGGATCATCCATTATAAGATCAAATACCTCAATAATAGATGAAAACATGACAATGAATCAAACTAAAGTGTTATAATGCGAGCTCCAACGAGTATCACCTGGACGTTGCAAGTTAGTTTCTTGGTTTAGCCCACACCCACTAACAAGCTCTCCCTTAATTAGTGCTTCCATTACTTTTTGACTTTGTACGTCTTTGAGAATATCTTGCCTCTTACACGAACCTCCAATCATATTTACAACCCTTAATGTAATCTCAAAAAGATATTGAGGAAGAAAGTGAAACTTTGCAACCGCTACTAAACTCAACTGATGCTGATGAGAAAAGCAATGAACATAAAAGGCACATGAATTTTCATTCAAAATAAGAGTTTTCAAACCTTTAAGCTTACCTTGCATGTTGGCTGCTCCATCATAGCCTTGACCTCTCAACTGTAAAATTCAGAAAATTTCTTTTATTTTAAATAAGAAATATATATATATATATGTCTATGTGATTATGTTACGACTTTATTCACATTCGAGGACGAATGTTGCTTAAGGGGAAGAGAATGTAAAATCCGGAAAAAAAAAATAGCTTCTGATTGATTTTAAAAAGAAAAAAATAAGATAGAAAAGAAAAGAAAATAATAAAAATAAGTAACATGTGCTGGAGTTAGTGTGCTGAAGATTAAAGAAAATAGTAGTTGAAAAGAAAGTAGTAATCACATTATTCTGGTTGGTTTTAAAAAGAAAAATATAAGATATAAAAGAAAAGAAAATAATAAAAAAATAAGTAATATGTGTGCTGAATATTAAGAAAGTGGTAGTTGAAAAGAGCACCATTTTGCACGTCCCCCTCCCCTTTAATTCCCCTCCACCCTTGGTCTTTCATCTCTCATAAGTTATACAACCATCTCCACTTACACATTATACTTCTACACAAACAAAGTGCATACCATAAAGATTAGAAAATCAGGAAAAAAACAAGTGAAGAAGAAGAGGAAAATTCTGGGGAAAAAAATAAGGAAGCAAGAAGAACAACAATAAAAGAAATACTAGGGAGCAAGGGTCCCTTGTAGCAACCGAATAACAATCATTTCACACATACAATGTGAGTTTTCTCACTCAGAAATTCTTGGTAACATCCTTTATTTTTAGTTCAATACATGTTAGAATAAGAATTGAGTGTTGAAAAGAAATATTGAACTTTTGATTGTTTAGATAACTAGTTGCGTCATGAACTTTACGAACTGTTCTCACTGAGTTATAATTGTTAGAATTTGATGAAATTCGGAAGAGTGGTACACCTCTCTAATATGATCATATAGAACGAAAAATGAGGTAAAATGGACATACGGTTTGAAAGTTATCATAGTTCAAAGTTCCTGCCTTAGATTTGGTCGAAATTCGGAAAGGCATAATTACAAATTGTTTTTATTGCGTTTTACTTATTAGAATTATATGAAAATTTACATGGTTGTAAATCTCTCTGTTACGGACAGATATAGATAAAGAGTTATTAAAACGGACTTACGAGTTGAGAGTTATTGTAGTTTGAAGTTGCTGCCTCGGATTCATCGGAATCCAGAAGGGCAGGACGTGGAAACGTAAAACTGTACTAATCTGTGGGGAATATGAAAATTGTTGCTAAATTAAAGTTCTATATATCTATGTTTTGGACATTTTGAGACCTTACGGGGGTCTATCCGAATTACGGATTGAGAGTTATCGTTGTTTAAAGTTTCTGCCTCGGATCTATCAAGATCCAGGAAGGGCAGCGAATAAAAGTGTAAAACTGTACCAAATGGTACAGAATATGAAAGGATGGTTCACATGGAGACGTGTATCTCTCTGTCCTCGTCGTTTTGAGATTTTATGGGGCTTGAACGGGTTTACAGATCAGGAGTTATGACTATTCTAAGATTGGGTTCTGTTTAATAAAAATTCTGCCGAAACAAATCTCATATGGCTGTTTTGAGGATAAATTGGTGTTAGTTACCCAAAGTAGTTTTAAATGAAATTTGGTACAGTGAAAGATCCCTGTCTTACCTTAGTTTCCGCTTGAGAAACACCTTAGTTGGAGTTATGGTTAAAAAGTTATAATTGTTAAAGTATGAATGACAGAATGTTGGGAAAGAGAATATTATTTATTCGATCTTCTTAAAAATATGAAAAGTGAATACGTGTTCAGATAAATATATAAATATAAACATAATGGATCGGGTTGCTGATCGGTGTATTTTATATACACCTTTTGAGTCAGTTTTAGTTAGTCTTTTGTCTCATTTTGCCTATCGTTACCAACCCCTACCTAAGCCCACATTACAACCCTCAAAGTCCTGAAGATCTCTTTTATGCATATCCAGAATTAGTGGAGAATAGCAAGTAAGCATGCCATAGGAATTCTTGAATTTATATGCATGATTTAGTATATTGACTTCCATTAAGCATGATGAATATGAGTTTGCGAAATATTTAGCTTCATGTGTTTAGTGTGCTGAAAATTTCATGCTATATGTTCCTGCATATTATTCTGCTAACCTTCATGTTTTTCTAGTTAACATTTATGCAGCAAAAGTTATTAATGACAGGGAGTCTTTTATTTTTCATTCTTTGAGTCTTTTATGTTATTTCTTTCTTGCTCGAGGGCGAGCAAAGGTTAAGTTTGGGAGTATTTGATCGGTGTATTTTATATACACCTTTTGAGTCAGTTTTAGTTAGTCTTTTGTCCCATTTTGCACATATAAGTGTCGTATTATGATAGTTTTTCTTTCTTTTGAGTCAAAGTGGTTAAAATAGCCAAATGACGGAAAAGGAGCAAAAAGAGGGCAAAAGAGGAGATGCCAGAGATGAAAACAGAGAAAGTGGCGAACAAGCGAAATCGGACCAGCACGCGCCTCCTGCGATCGAAGCGAGCGCGGCGCCCATCATTCAGAGAAGGCACAGAAGATCCAGCCGCGGCTAAAAACGCGGCGCCCACTATCGAGAGGGCCAGCTTCGGCCGCGGCTACCGAAGACGAAGCGGCGCGGCGCTAAACATCCGAGGAGCTACAGAAGATTTAGCGTCGCGGCGCCCTCAGACAGCAGATATCAGGGCCGCGGCGCCAAAACACCCGACGGATCGCAGAACTTCGGCGCGCCTATCTGCAGGCCGCGGCCGACGCGAAAAATTAGGTCTTTTGCGGATTTTTGGGCGGACCTGCGAGGGGAAAAGAAGAGGCGTTTTAAACCTATATAAGGAGCACCCTAGGTTGTTTTTTAGGGTTCCCCTTTCTTGACAACACAAGATTTTCTTGCTAGGAGATTGGAGACCTAAACTTAGTAATTTCTTTCCTTTTTCTTTTCTTTAATTCGGTTTTGCATGATGAACTTGGAATTAGTTCTTGTCATCTTTATGGCTAGGAACTAATTCTCTATAAGGCTTTCTATGTTGAACTTCTTGAAACTTATGTTATAAATTAATGCATGCTTATGGTTATTTTTCTTATTGAGAGATCTATCCGATAATTGAGTTGAATTCTTGGTAGCTAATTGACAACTAGTTATCACTATATGATTTCTAATCAGTTACGAAAAGGGGATTGTGAATATCTTTGTAAGTTGGGTAGACAGGCTTGAATTGGGGATGAAAATACCTCAATTAGTTTTGTAGCGTTGATGAGATGTATAACAACCTAATTTTGTGCATTGTGCGTGACGGTCAACTAGGTTTTGTTCTTAATCCTCTATAGAGTTACTTATCGTGAAAGTTAGGTAAGGAACAATCTGGGGTTGAGTGTTTATATAACCCTAACGGGAGTATAAAATGATTTAAATAAACTGCTTTCTCCAAAAGAAGAACACCATAAGTAATGCATTAGTAAGTAGCATAAGCGGATAGTGAGGATACATAGAAGCCCTATTTTCATCACATCTGAAGTAATTCTTTATATTTACTTGTCTTTAATAATTCTTAGTTATAAACAAAACAATTAATCATTAATTCACCAAATAGATACTAGAAAATAGATAGTTGGTACTTGAACCCTAATCCTAGAGGACGATATTCGGTCTTATCTAAGACTATACTACTTGATACGATAACGTGCACTTGCGTTTAAAAGTGTGTGCATATTACGCGCATCAAGTTTTTGGCGCCGTTGCCGGGGATTAGGCATAGCTCAATATCAAAATTATCTATTTTTAATTTCTAATTTGGTAAGATAATTTGTTATTTTTTATTTTTTTTATTTTTAGTTTTTACGAAAATTCGAGGTGTCGTGATTTTTTGTTGGCTTTGATTCGTTTCAGGAACACTTTAGAGATGGATTTTTACTGTCCATATGATAGAGAGCCAACCATAGAGGAACAGCGGGAGGAATTACGAGAAACTATACTCAGCCTCACGAGGTCCCAAGCTCAGTTCATGGACGAAATGAGGTCGGGTATAAAGAAGTTGGAAACAGAAATAGCAGAACTCGCGGTCATATTCAACAGCGAACCGCAAGAAGAGCAATCTGCATATGGTATAAGCAATAAGGAAACACAATGTCAGGCAATTGACCTGAAGGATGCCAAATTAGGGGAGAAAGAAAGTTTGCAGCAGCTGCCGCGCCGCGGCGCCAATGATCAGAGCCGCGGCGTCGAGGATTCGGAGATAGTACAGGAAGTTCTGGCATCCGAGACGGTCAGAGAAAGTGGCGCCACGCTAAGATCGAGCGCGGCGCCGAACCTGAACCAAAAAAGCACGGCGGTGTGGCGGCACCCAAGTGATGATACCATATCCCCAGAAGTTAAAAACATGCACTCTTGACAAGCAATTCTCCAGATTCGTGGAGGTTCTCAAACAATTGCAACTCAATATCCCGTTTGCTGAAGCACTAGAACAAATGCCGAGCTACGTCAAGTTCATGAAGGATGTGCTTAGCAAAAAGAGGAAGATAGAGGATTACGAAACGGTGATGTTAACTGAAGAATGTAGTGCCATCCTACAGAGACAACTGCCTCAGAAGTTACAAGACCCTGGGAGCTTTACCATCCCATGCACTATTGGAAAGTTTGAATGTCAAAAGGCAGCATGCGACACGGGAGCGAGCATAAATCGATGTCTATCTAGTTTTACGCTCGAAACTAGAAATGGGAGAAATCAAACCTACAAACATCATCTTGCGACTAGTGACCGCTCAATTGTTCATCCGGAGAGTCATCGAAGATATATTAGTAAAAGTGGACAAGTTCATCTTCCGCGATTTCGTTATCTTAGACATACAAGATAACGATGGAATCCCCATCATCTTTGGGCGAGGCCCTTCTTAGCCACAGGACAGGCTCTCATTGATGTTCAAAAAGGGGAATTGAAGCTTCGAGTAGATGAAGAAGAGGTGATTTTTAATGTTCTCCAAACATCAAATTTTCCTGAGGCTAAAGATAACTGCTCAGCCATTGATCTCATCGAAGAGACAATGTCAAACAAAGAGTTCGAATATGATGATACGCTTGAAGAAGTACTAACCACATGGGATGATGATAGTAGAAAGCGATCCGGATCGATGGAGTATGCAAATTGGATGAATGCTTATGAAAAATGGGATACAAGGACAAAGAAGTATGAAGAGTGGGACGGATACGGAAAGATCATTACCATCCACGAGAGAAGGCCCGAGTTAGAGTTAAAAATCCTACCCAATCATCTACAATACCAATACCTAGGTGAAGAAAACCTTACCGGTGATCATTTCATGCCACCTATCCAGAAGAGATTGATAAATTGCTAAGAGTACTAAAGAATCACAAGCGGGCTATTGGATGGACATTAGCGGACATAAAGGGATAAGTCCATCAATGTGCATAAGATCCGTCTAGATGAGGAGAAGCGGACCGTCCATCGAAGCCCGGAGGCGTCGAACCCAAATATGAAGGAGGTAGTAAGGAAAGAAATCCTAAAATGGCTCGATCGGGAGTAATTTACCCATATCCGATAGCACTTGGTAAGTCGGTACAAGTGGTGTCGAAAAAGGGTGGAATAACGGTGGTGGCTAACGAAAAGCGAACTCATCCGCCGAGAACGATCGCGGATGGAGAATCTGCGTTGACTATCGCAAGTTGAATAAAGCAACTAGAAAAGACCACTTCCCGTTGCCATTCCTAGATCAAATGTTGGACGGACTCATGAGGGCATAACTACTATTGCTTTTGGATGGATACTCGGGTATCACCAGATTGCAATAGCCCGTAAGATCGGGGAAAAGACAACATTTACTTGCCTCTTGGCACATTTGCATTTAGAAGAATGTCATTTGGACTCTGCAATGCACCTGCTACTTTTCAAAGGTGTATGATGGCAATTTTCTCAGATATGGTAGAGAGGACTATAGAGATTTTTATGGATGACTTTTGGTCTTTGGAGCATCATTTGATGAATGTTTAAGGCATCTGAAGCGATGTTGAGCGGTCGCGAAGAATCTAACCTTGTGCTAAATTGGGAGAAGTGTCACATCATGGTAGTGAAGGAATCGTCTTGGGGCATAAAATATCAAGCCAAGGTATTGAGGTAGACAAAGCAAAGATCTCGATGTCGAAAATCTACCACCTCGATGTCAACAAAAAGTCGAAGTTTCCTTGGACATGCGAGCTTATAGAAGATTCATCAAGGATTTTTCAAAGGTCTCAAAGCCCTCTCACATTACTAATGACGGGGTAGCCTTCGACTTCAATAAAGAATGCTTATCCGCATTTCAAGCGCTCGAGAGAAGCTTACCTCGGCCCATAGTCATTGCACCAAATTGGGAGCTCCATTTGAACTCGTATGCGATCTGGCGACTATGCGATTGGAGCGGTACTTGGACAGAAGAATCGACAAGGTATTTAGATCCATTTACTATGCTAGTAAAACTCTAAATGACGCACAATTAAATTATGCAACTACTGAAAAAGAATTACTAGTTATAGTATATGCGTTTGAGAAATTCAGGCCCTACTTGATTGGGAATAAAGTGATAGTATACACTGACCACTCTGCTATAAAGTACTTAATGACAAAGAAGGATGCAAAGCCTCGCCTCATTCGATGGGTCCTACTTCTACAAGAATTTGACGTAGAGATCGTGATAAGAAAGGCAGAGAATTGATTCTGGACCACTGTCGGTGGAGAACACAGAGCGAGAACACGAGGATGTGCAAATAAATGATCACTTTCCAGACGAACAACTGTTTCGAGTAAGTATAAATTCTAATTTACCTTGGTACGCTGATTTTGTTAACTTTCTTGCAGCTAAAGTTCTACCCCTAGGCTTGTCAAGACAGCAAGTGAAGAGGTTTTATTCTGAAGTAAAACATTACTATTGGGAGGAACGATGCTATACAAACAACTGTCTTGAGCCAAGTCATGAGCGATGCATACGGAGGAAGAGATGCACGAGTTCTCACTCATTGCCACACCTTATCATGTGGTGGACACTTTGGGGCATCGAAACGGCAAAGGTATTGCAATCACGATTCTATTCGCCAACATTCGAGGATGCCCGTGCCTTTGTGCGAAGATGTGATAATTGTCAAAGAACGAGGAACATCTCAAGGCGAAGCGAGATGCCTTGCGGGATATTGGAAGTGGAACTATTCGATGTATGGGGAATTGATTTCATGGGACCATTCCCGCCATCTTTTGGAAATCAATACATCCTTCTGGCAGTAGACTATGTGTCCAAATGGGTAGAAGCAGTGGCCACCAAAGAGAACGACAGTAAAACCGTTCAAAAATTCCTCCAGAAGAATATTTTCACAAGGTTCGGACACCAAGAGCTCATCGGTGATGAAGGAGCCATTTACGCAATAGGCGGTGAATTCTGCTTTCGATATGGAGTTTACCATCAGCACTACAACCGCTTACCATCCTCAAGCTAATGGGCGGAAGTGTCAAATAGAAGTGAAGAGCATATTGGAAAAGGCGGTGAAAGCATTTCGAGAAAGACGGTCTATCAAATTAGATGACGCGTTGTGGGCATCTGGAAAGCATTCAAAACACCATTGGTATGTCACCTTATAAAATAGTTTTTGGTAAAGCGTGTCATTTTCGGAGAGTTGGAACACGAGCATCTTGGGCAATGAAGAAGTTAAACATGGATACCACGGCGGCGGACGGAGGAGGCTACTACGGTGAGCGAATTAGATGAATTCCGCACAATGATACTGTGAGAATGCAAAGATCTACGAGCGAGCGAAAGCATGGCACGATAAGAATTTGATACCAAAAGACTTTCAAGAAGGACAACAAGTCTTTGCTATTCAACTCGAGTTAAGATTGTTTCGAGCAAGTTAAAATCACGTTGGGACGGGACCGTACACGGTAGTAAGAGTATTCCATGCAGACAATTGAAATAAAAGGGAGAGAGGAGCCGCCTTCAAAGTAAGCGGACAGAGGTTAAAACCCTACGATCAATGAAATGGAATACATGAACTTGGTAACTTCTCAATCCTTAAAATAATAAGGAACTTGCGTCGGCTAAAAAGCAGTAAAAGACAAAGCGCTAGTTGGGAAACCCAATGTTCTAATTATGTTATTTCAACTTACATTTTTAGTTTTTTTTTGTCTAAGAAACGATCTCACGGTCTTGGGTTCATGTATGCATCTTTGTGTTGACAGTGGAAACCAAGGATATCCAGAAAAATCGCCAAATGATCGGAAAGGCGCCCGAGCTTAGGCGCTTCCATTTTGCGGGGCGGCGCCACTACGGAAACTATGAGTCTGGAGGATACCCTGACCCAAAGGCCCTATTGCCAAATCAAAACATCAAGAATATTCCTCCACTCACGGAATTCAAAGCATTATCCACCGCCACCACCACCATTTTAGCCAAAGTTTGTAAGTGTCGTTTTCTTTCACTGTCTTTGAGTCTACACACATTGGGGATAATGTGTGATTTAAGTTTGGGGGTGTGTTTTTTGTGTTTTAGTTTTTATTTGTGTGTCATGTTATGTTTTATTTAAATTTTTCTATTTATTTTATGTTTATTTTAAGTCACCAAAAATTTTTCTTTCTTGAGTCATAATTGCCTGTCAAAGATCATGTATGCTGTAGTTGCTAGAAACACCTAGTGAAGTAAGGTGGAATAATGTAAAGGAATTGAAGCAACTATCTAAACACTTAGGTTAGATATGCCAAAAGCTCACAGAATCTGTCTATTTGGAGTTTCTTGCTTAAGTTATGCATGCTAAATGATAAATGCTTATGTGTTATGAGTGCTTGCTATTTGAGGCGAAATAGTTAGGATATGCATGTTAGGGAGATGACTCAGGCATTTCTTTGATAGTCAATTCTTACCATTCTTTTCTATCCCGTACTTTAAAAATATCCCTAGTCAGCCCCATTGAGCCTAAATTTGAAACTTCTTCTTTGACACCCCATATTCCCACAAAATTGTGCCATAAGTGAAAATATGAAATAGTGGAGTACATTATGTTAAAAAGAAGAAACAAAAAGAGTGAACAAGTTTGATGCACCCTAATGGAAAAGTAATAAGAAAGAGGCAAAAGCCTAAGTTTGGGGGTGCCTATGTGTATAATACACTTCACTCTCCCAAAACAAAAGAGGGGAAGGATAGAATTGGAGTGAAGGAAAGAATCAAAAGAAAAAGGGAAAAATTGAAAAGCCAAAGAGCTTATGGTACAGAAAAATGAGCCTAAATGCCTATCGTTACCAACCCCTACCTAAGCCTACATTACAACCTTCAAAGTCCTGAAGATCTCTTTTATGCATATCCAGAATTAGTGGAGAATAGCAAGTAAGCATGCCATAGGAATTCTTGAATTTATATGCATGATTTAGTATATTGACTTCCATTAAGCATGATGAATATGAGTTTGCGAAATATTTAGCTTCATGTGTTTTAGTGTCTTTGAAAATTTCATGCTATATGTTCCTGCATATTATTCTGCTAACCTTCATGTTTTTCTAGTTAACATTTATGCAGCAAAAGTTATTAATGACAGGGAGTCTTTTATTTTTCATTCTTTGAGTCTTTTATGTTATTTCTTTCTTGCTCGAGGGCGAGCAAAGGTTAAGTTTGGGGGTATTTGATCGGTGTATTTTATATACACCTTTGAGTCAGTTTTAGTTAGTCTTTTGTCCCATTTTGCACATATAAGTGTCGTATTATGATAGTTTTTCTTTCTTTTGAGTCAAAGTGGTTAAAATAGCCAAATGGCGGAAAAGGAGCAAAAAGAGGGCAAAGAGAGATGCAGATGAAAAGCAGAAAGTGGCGAACAAGGCGTAAATCCGCACTGCGCCGCTCCTGCAATCGAAGCGGCGCGCGCCATCATTCGAAGGCGCACGAAGATCCAGCGCGCGCTAAAACAGCGCGGCGCCACTATCGAAGAGACAGAAACTTCAGCGCGCGCACCACCGAAGCGAAGCGCGGCGCTAAACATCCGAGGAGCTACGAAGATTTAGCGCGCGCTTCTCGAGCAGAATATCGGCCGCGGCGCCAAAACACCCGACGGATCGCAGAACTTCCGGCGCCTATCTGCAGGGCAGCGCCGACGCGAAAAATTAGATCTTTGACGGATTTTTGGGCGAACTGCGAGGAAAAGAAGGAGGCGTTTTTAAACCTATATAAGGAGAACCCTAGGTAGTTTTTTAGGGTTCCCCTTTCTTGACAACATAAGATTTTCTTGCTAGGAGATTGGAGACCTAAACTTAGTAATTTCTTTCCTTTTTCTTTTCTTTAATTCAGTTTTTGCATGATGAACTTGGAATTAGTTCTTGTCATCTTTATGGCTAGGAACTAATTCTCCTATAGGGCTTTCTATGTTGAACTTCTTGAAACTTATGTTATAAATTAATGCATGCTTATGGTTATTTTTCTTATTGAGAGATCTATCCAATAATTGAGTTGAATTCTTGGTAGCTAATTGACAACTAGTTATCACTATATGATTTCTAATCAGATTCTGAAAAGGGGAGATTGTGAATATGCTGTAAGTTGGGTAGACAGGCTTAAATTGGGGATGAAAATACCTCAATTAGTTTTGTAGCGTTGATGAGAGGCTTAACAACCCTAATTTTGCGCATTGTGCGTGACGGTCAACTATGTTTTTGTTCTTAATCCTCCTATAGAGTTACCCTTATCAGCGAAAGTTAGGTAAGGAACAATACTGGGGTTGAGTGTTTATATAACCCTAACGGGAGTATAAAACGATTTCGTAAACCTGCTTTCTCCAAAAGAAGAACACCATAAGTAATGCATTAGTAAGTAGCATAAGCGGATAGTGAGGATACATAGAAGCCTTATTTTCATCACATCTGAAGTAATTCTTTATATTTACTTGTCTTTAATAATTCTTAGTTATAAACAAAACAATTAATCATTAATTCACCAAATAGATACTAGAAAATAGATAGTTGGTACTTGAACCCTAATCCTAGATGACGATATTCGGTCTTATTTAAGACTATACTACTTGATACGATAACGTGCACTTGCGTTTAAAAGTGTGTGCATATTACGCGCATCAGTTGCACGCCGCAACAAAACGTAAAGTGAATACGTGTTCACAAATACGTAAATATAATGGGTCGGGTTGCACGCCGCAACAAAACGTAAAGTGAATACGCGTTCACAAATACGTAAATATAATGGGTCGGGTTGCACGCCGCAACAAGACGTAAAGTGAATACGCGTTCACAAATACATAAACATAATGGATCGGGTTGCACGCCGCAACAAAACGTAAAGTGAATACGTGTTCACAAATACGTAAATATAATGGATCGGGTTGCACACCGCAACAAATATGAAAGATGAATACATGTTCACCTATATATAAATATGAAAAGTGAATACGCGTTCACAAATATATAAATGTAATAAACATGTGGAAATGCAGGGGAATGTCTTAACGTATAATACGAGATAAAACGAAGTGTTAGTTAAACCGAGAATTTCCTATGAGGAGTTGTTGCATATTTAAAAATGTTGTAACCTGATATGTTTTGCAATATGCTTATTACGTTATAATGTGATTGCGCTTGGAATATTGTGGTGTTACTTTGAATTGCAGGGTAAGGTTCTCACTCAGCCCCAGATGGTAGGGCTGACTCTTTATTTAACATGTTTCAGGAAAGCGTGATAGAGGAAAGACTCCACGCCAAGGCTAGCGATCGTCCATGACCTCTTGTCATACCAAGTCCATTGTTTCGGGCTTGGTACTCGTCAGGTTCAGAATGTCAGTTCCAATGTCTCGGAAAATGCCCGTGTGGAATGGTCTCCCTTCCAACTTAGAATAATATTTGTCAGTATGTCTATGTAGAAACAATATTTGCACGATCATGGGCTCGCGTTATATTTTCAATAAAGTCATAAACAAATTTCTTTATTGTTATTTTTATTAATAGCTCCGTATTTGAATATAAGTTTAAATTTCTAAATAAAGAGAATTAAATGGTGCTCCTGGTGGAAAATAATTGTCCAGGTGTCATCACGCCCTAAGTAAAGACTTAGGAAAATTTGGGGCGTGACATCAACCTTGATATGCTTAAACCATGATCAGAGAGTAATCTTTCGACAGTTTCCTTGAGTAAAGCTACAGTTGTATTTGAAACATGTTTTATACCAAGAAAACGTTCAATTATCCGTCCCTTTGTTCACATATCTTAAACAAATTGTCATTTACTCCTTCATTGATGCGTTATGTGACTCATAAATCAGGATTGTAAAAAATGTATCACTGATATCTTTGATGATCACAGAAGTAGTTTCAGCAGCAAAAGCTTTACAAATGTCTTTCTGAATATCAGATGAAACTAATTGTGAAGTAAAAGGAACATTTTCAAATGAGGCATTCTTTATTTGCTCATTATTATCAGCAAGGAAATGAAAAACTTCAAGATAGTTGCCCTTATTTCTCGACAGCTCAAATTCATCTCTACCTCAAAATAATAGTCCTTGATTCAAACATAAACGCACATATGTAACAGTTGTATTGAACCGAATACGGTAGTTTGTTCTCTCTTTATTTGCTTTATGAGTAAATAGAGTAGAAACACTTCCTGTAAGGTTTTGATTCATTAGATCTTGATATTTCTTTTTTGATTGATTATGAAAACTGCTATGTTCTCCAACATGAACATCAAATCTCTCCTTCTTTTTTAAGTTATTGAATCCAACTCCGACAAATGAATCTGTCCCACCTTGATTATTTTGAGTCCTAAAAATATAGAAGTAAAGACAATATGTGATATCTTCCGTTATGCTATACTCCAACCAATCTAGATAATTGTCAAATCAAGTTTCAACAAACCTCCTTTTTTGAATTTTATCATCTGGTACTAGGCTTCTGGAGTACTAGGCTTCTGGAGGCGATGAAACCCGTCCTTAGCCGCCACCGTCGGGTAAATTGCGGGATGTGCACCCCGCATTCAGTGTCTGATCGCTACCAACGGATCAATGCTACAAGGTCTGACCCTAACCGGACTTATTTGTCCAAGATTGTTGTGTGGGTATATTGATATTTCACCAGTACTGAATGGATCGAGGCGTTGGGCTGTGAACCGGCCGGTTTTCAAGATTGTGTTCAAGAAGGCCCAATATATTTATTAATCATATATGATGATAATAAAATAGTGAAAATAAATAGTAATGTTATAATTAATAGGTGTGGCCGTATATGCGCAATTTACAGGGAGGTGACTCATATTGATTTGTCATTTTATTCATAAAAAAAGATTGGTATTATAATTCTTGTAGTTCAGCGTTGTGTTATTTTTATTACTAATATCGTATTTTCCTTTTTCTAATCTTGCATTAATTGTATAAATCATTTTATGTAATTTAGTTGGTCCAATATGTGATTGATTAAATGTTTCGCTTATGTGAGTCAAGGGCTCCTTCTCCCCCTCCTTCTTCAAACTCCGATTCATTTTTTTTATTGAGAGTTTTTTTTTTATCAAGGATAGAACAAAAGCTATTTTGTATTTGAAAAAAATAATCTCTGGATTATTTTCATTGATGAATGCGTATATATACAATTTATAATATGGAAAATCCTATTCCTATTCTACTCTCAAAACCTTATTCTATTTGTACAAGAATTCTACAATTATGGTAAGTGTACAATGTTAATTAAATACAAATAACATTTTACCAAACATAGATATACATGGCTGTGTATATCGTGTATATCACGGTCTCCCAATTATCTTGGGTTTCCGTGATATACACAGTATACACAAGGCAGTATATACGCCATAGTATACCGTATATATTATGGTATATTTTCACACCCCCGTAGTCATAGCGAGCGGTCGTCGTACGCTGAGAACGTTCCTAAAATCATCATATAGAATCAAGGGAAGACCCTTAGTAAAGATGTCTGCAATTTGGTACCTAGAAGGGACATGTAAGACACGTACTTGTCCACGAGCTACCTTTTCGCGAACAAAGTGGATATTCATCTCAATGTGTTTAGTGCGTTGATGTTGACCCAGATTACCAGAAAGATAGACTGCACTAATATTATCACAATATACCAATGTAGCTTTCTGAATGGGACAATGAAGTTCTAAGAGAACATTACGTAACCAACATGATTCAGATACCACATTGACTACCCCTCGATACTCAACATCTGCAATGGGGCGTGATAATGTAGATTGTCGCTTTGAAGACCATGAAACCAAGTTATCACAAAAAAATATACAATAATCAGACGTGGAGCGTCTGGTATCTGGACAGTCATCCCCAATCAGTATCTTTATACGAGACAAGTGTAGAGACCGACGATGGATATAGATGCAAGCCATAGTCAAGTGTTCCCTGGATGTAGCGTATAATGCGTTTGAGCGCATTCATGTGCTCAACCCTAGGATCATGCATAAATAAACACACATGTTGTACGACATATCTAATATCTGGTCTCGTGAAAGTAAGATACTGAAGAGCCCCTGCAAGACTGCGATAGTGGGTGATATCCTCGTAAGGTGAGCCAGTCGCAGCACCCATCTTGGGTTTGGTATCAACGGGAGTGGAATAGACTTTCATGAGGACATACCAGCTCGCTCAATTATCTCAACGACATACTTCCTTTGTGATAAGAATAACTCACCTGTATGACGAGTGACAACAATTCCCAATAAATAACTCAAGGGTCCCAAGTCTTTCATAGCAAACTCAGAATTGAGAAGTGTCATGATAAACTTGCGTAAATCATCAGAAGAAGTAGTTAATAAAATAACATCCACATATAATAGAATATATGTCAGGGAAGCGCCACGACGATAAATGAACAGAGAATTATCAGACCTACTGTGAGAAAATCCAATAGTAGATACATAGTCTTCAAATCTTTTATATCAAGCTTGTGGGGTCTGCTTAAGTCTATATAATAATTTTTTCAATAAACATACATGATTAGGATATTGAAGGGATCTCTAAAACCCAAGGATTGTTGCAGGTAAAATGTCTCCTTATTATATATAAGGAATTCCTCGATTTGAGCCAAACAAACTACTTTGAATTTGCTTATTCTTAACATGTGAATTTCTGGATCTGCTTTTTTCCAGCTCTTAACATATACCACTGCCTCACCTTTTTTTCCCACTGATAAAATAATTCCAGTTTCAATTGTTAAGAACTGGAAAAGCAGATCCATAATTTCAGCCGAGGATGGATTAATGACAGAGTAATTGCTCATTGGATTCGTGCAACAGAAATTTCATATACACAAAAGAACGTTACTAAAATTCGACAAAAGTGGCATATTTTTCTCCACTATATAAAAGATTACGCAGACGCATTATTTGAATTAAGACTTATTACAATCAAACTGTGGGAGAAGGCGTTATGCTCTCGTGAAACTTCAGGAGAGTCTAATTAGTAACAACGTTTTAGCATGTCTCTCTAAATAAATAAACCTGTTAGTGTCTTTCACTTCTCGTTGATTTCTTGTGTCTAGTCTGTGTAACATAACATGGAGCTGAATCAGCGGTGCAGCTATCTTGGTCCAAAGAGAATCTCGTCGAGAAAATTATATTGTATAGATAAGTCAATCTTTTTTATGTATTACTATATATTAAATTTTATTCTCCTTGAGAAATATTTTGACTCCGCTACCAAAAGCTAGCAAAATAAGTGACGTGCTTGCATCGGAACTTCCAAGTTTTAATTATGGATAATCCCTTGTGATCCAATACAGTGTAGATGAATAATACTGCAAATGAGACAGAACTAAAATATTTCGTAGGATTAAGACGTTCATGTATTTTCGTTCGATGTAATATTTTTCTAAATAATCAATTCTCCCAAGCTTTTACCTTCCATCGCGGCGAGGGGTTTTCCATTGACCCCTAGCTACTTCATATATTAATTAAAGAAATAAGGTTACAAAGGATAAGGGAAACATAAACCTAACCTTTAATAAAAAATTGAAAAAAAAAACATAAGGAAATGTTATGTAATATGGATACTCAGTTCTTCTTTTTAGGGGTGATCCAAGTAACATGCAGATCAAATTTGCCTTTTAACTATGCAATGATCCAAATTTATCCTTTAGTTTTTGTCTTTATTCCACGTGAACATGAATGAGACTTTTTGACGAATAAAATGAAATGAAGAGAAGGGGCCATATTATTGAGATATTCACAGTAGTATATACTTACCATGTTAGTTTTAGTTAGTGATTATTTCTGCAATAGTCATTTCTGCAAAGTTATTATTATAAATAGTGTGTAATAATAATTCATTAGAGTTAGAAAAATAGATTTACAGAAGAGCATTTGCTCCCAAAAATATCTCATCTTCTGTTCTCTCTTACGCGAACTTCTTCTCTTCCGTTTTCTTCTGATTTCTTCATCAATCGATCCAAATTTTAACACATATATCCATTAATTTACCAATATTTTATTATTACGGGGCAAATACATTGTCTTAATATATCCATCTTTTTATTAAAATAGTTCTGCGTTTTGGGAAGCTCCGTTTCTCCGGAGGCTTATCTTTTGGTATGATTTTCTGAGATTGTAGGTTCATGTACATTCAGAGGTATGGCGGGGCCCTGTCCCGTCATAGTTGTTATAAAAACTCTTAGAGGTCTGTAGTACTGTTGTAAGTTGGGTTTGTAAAGGATGTAACTGTTCAGATTTTGATATACATGTTGAAAGGTGACCGTTTTGGTTAGCCTATTTCTTATTTCATATTGTTTCATGTCTATGAGTTTTTATTTCCGCTGATTTTCTCTGATGTACTATCACTAGGGTGCCCGGGGTAAGGCACCAGTCGCGGGCCCGAGGTCGGGTCGTGACAGCAATGAACCAAATCTATCCTTTAGTTTTTGTCTTTATTCCACATGAACATGAATGAGACTTTTTGACGAATAAAATGAAATGAAGAGGGGGTCATATTGTTAGAGATATTCACTAGTATACTTAGTAGTATACACTTACAATGTTAGTTTTAGTTAGTGGTTATTTCTGCAATGGCCATTTCTGCAAAATTATTATTATAAATAGTGTGTAATAATAATTCATTAGAGTTAGAAAAATAGATTTACAGAAGAGCATTTGCTCCCAAAAATATCTCGTCTTCTGTTCTCTCTTACGCGAACTTCTTCTCTTCTGTTCTCTCTTACGCGAACTTCTTCTCTTCTGTTATCTTCTGATTTCTTCATCAATCGATCCAAATTTTAATATGGTATCAGAGCTACGGTAAACGATGAAGATCTATTCGTCGGAGAAGAGAACGAAGCAACAGAGAATCGAAGAAATTGAAATCGAAATCGCGATTGAAGATTTTTTCTGAAAAATTAAAATTGCGAAGGAATTGATCGAGAAGCAGAGAATCGATCAATCAGAATCACAAGACAATCAGAATCGTGAGATTTCTGAAAATCAGGAATCAGGATCGCGAGATTTCAGAAAATCAGAATCGTGAAAAATCAGAATCGCATCAGAATGCTTCTATTTTCTGCGGATACACTCCGTCTTTGACTATCGTTGCGACGACGAATATCACCGCGAATATGTATGCTCTGTGAGTTTCTGGAAATTCAATTTTATTTTCGTAATAGTTCAGTGTTGGTGAATTGGTCAGTGACTGAAATAATCGTTGATTTTGTGTTAGTTTGTATTCTGTGTTGGTGAAGCGTCTTGTATTGTTAAAATTGAATTGTGTTGGTAAATTGGAGAATTGGAGAAAAATGTCGTTGTTGTTGTTGCTGTTGGTGAGAATGCAGGAGCACTGCTCACTGTGGCGAGTCGTGTTAGTTTCTATTTTGTTGTCGTTGTTGGTGAGAATGCAGGTGCACTGCTCACTGATGTTATGAGATGCGCTGCTGCTGTCTCGATTGTTGTGTTGGTCAGTTACTGGAAAAAAAAGGAATCATATCTGCTGCTCGAATTTAGTTTTACTGCTGCTAGTGTTGCTTTACGGAAATTACTCTACTTGCCTTGTCGGCTAAGAACAAGGCTGGAACAATCTATCGATAGAAGGATCGAAGAGTTCTTAGCAACAAACAGGCTAAGAACTGAAGGTACTTTGTCGGAGACTAAATATGGATTGAGTTGAAACTCAATTCAAAGAATATATTGTGTGATGAGAATCAAGAGATTCTCTAGTCCAAGAGAGACTAGAGAACGAATAGGTTCTTGCCGCTTATTAAGTTCTGCTGGTGCTGGTTCAGAATCAAAGTTGTAATCTGCTGGTGCTGGTTCAGAACAAATTCATAGAGAGAATCGAGGGATTTTCTAGTCCGAGAGAGACTAGAGAACGAGGGGTTCTCCGTCAAGATGAATCAAGTGGTTATCTGTAGAATTAAGGACAATAACTGAGAGATTCAATTTATAAAAGTTGCTCACTGTGCTACAATTATTCTCTAATGTTTTTGCTTGCTGTTATCAAGCATTTGGTGATGTTCCTGATGGATTCTGAAAATGAATGAAAGAAAGAAATCAGGTTACAGCTACTGGTGTGGTTGCTGAGAAAGAAGCTTATTGTTCCTGCTATTGGTGATGATATTGCTACATATTGCAGCTAATGAAGGCTTGTTGCTGGTTGGACTGGCTGCTGAGTGTTGAGATTGCTGGTCTAAACTTGTTGCAGCTGTGATGCTGCTGGAAATGCTACAGTACTGCAGCTGTGCTGCTTCTTGAAATGCTGCAGTGTTGGGATTGTTGGGAATGCAGGAGTTGCTGTTGTTTTCTTCTGTGATGGCTAGTTACTACTAATGAATGCTGAGCAGTTGCCTTTACACCTGTCCTTAATGGGATGGAGAACTGAGATTACTTCACAATCCATACAACTTATATTAGCCTATTGTTTGATCCCAATATTTGTTCTCAGTAGATGAAGTGAACAAACATAAGCAGGATTTTGAACGTGATCTTGATATTGACAGTGCTGCAACATTTTCGGCCACTCTTTCTGAACTTAGTGAAAGACTGAAGCATTGAAAAATGTCTTGCAAAGCAATGTGGAAGTTCCAGGACAATATTTCACTGATCCGGAAGTTGCGTCAGGTCGTAATGTCTATCCACAAGCATTGTATTACTGGTTGAGAACATATTTACTTGAGCGTTGTGATGCCGCAAATAAGTCTGAATATGGTAGAATGAGAATGGCACAACAAAGAGTGCAGCAAAATGTTTCTGGTGCCAACGCAATTGGACTATGGGCGCTTCTGTGGGAAGGTAAATTGATGGTGGTTTGAGAATGATGTTGGAGCTTCATTTGTTAATATTAGTTGCTTACCGCTTAATTCATCCTGTCTTCACAAGTTATCCTACCTTTCTGATTTATCGGCCGAGCCTATTGGTATTCGTATATGTCGAGTCTGGCTGGATAAAATTGAGCATTGTCACGTGACTACGAGACTATCACATACACCTTGTGGTTATTTTCTATGGTTCCAGTGAGGACCTCAAGTGCAACTTCTTTCAACATAAATGCAATGCAGAGCTGGCACGGAGTTTCCATGGAATTAGTCCCCTGCTTGTTTGGTAGAAGTGTTTTGCTATGGCTTCCAAGCTAGGACTGAAACCTTTGTTTTCAGTGCCTAGCTTAAGGAGGGATGTTGAGATATTCACTAGTATACTTAGTAGTATACACTTACAATGTTAGTTTTAGTTAGTGGTTATTTCAGCAATGGTCATTTCTGCAAAGTTATTATTATAAATAGTGTATAATAATATGATTAAAAAATCAAATGAGAAAAAATCACATACTTGAATTATGATTAAAAAATCAAATCAAACCTACACGTAAATGAGCATGCATCGTGATGCATGTAAACATAATTAAGGGCCTGTTTGGATTGGCGGTGGACAGAAGTGTTTCTGGCAGAAGTGATTTTGTCAGAAGTGATTTATGTTTGGATGCAACAATGTAAAAGTTATTGTTATCAATAAATGATGTTTGGATAGTTTTGATCAAAATTGTTTTTGAATGTAGAATTACCAAAATTGACATTTAGTCAATACATATAAATAAAAATTACTAATAAATGGAAGTATGTAAATAAAAATTACAAATAGATAATAGAATTTAAAGTGCAATATAGTACTTAAATATTAGTAGAATATTATTACAATACTAATTTAAAGTGCAAATAGTATTTAAATATTGTTACAATACTAATTTTGCATGTACTCTATAATTTGATTGTGGATTAAGTCTCGAACGTGATCCATCTCTGATGAAGAAGCTACATTAAAAACATGTGATTGATCCAAGTTAGATGATGTATGATAATCATCATTGTGAATGATTGTGCTTTCATCTTCGAGAAGGAGCCGCGGCGCCTAAGATCCAGTGATTTTTCACGCCGCAGGCGCTTAATTTTCAGTAGCTACTGGAGCCTAGGCGCCGCGACACTTCGGGAAGGAGCCGCGACGCCTAAGTTCCAGTGATTTTTCGCGCGGTAGGCTCCGCGACGCTTAATTTCCAGTAGCTACTTGAGCCTAGGCACCGCGACGCCTAAGTTCCAATGATTTTTCACGCCGAAGGAGCCGCGACCCTTAGGAGGGGGCGTCGCGGCGCTCTTGAGGCAATTCTTCAAAAATAATAAAAAAATTCGATACTTCAACTTGGGTATATTTATTTCTTATTTTTCAAAATATAATATATTATAGTAGTAATATTCTGAGTATTTGAAAGAAGACAATAGAAAAAGGAGAAGGATAATCCTCGTATAATCGGACAACGTTAGGATGTTTGAGGAGTTTAAAGGTCCAATCTGCAATTACACATGAACTTTAGTAGTATATTTGATTTTTTTTAATTAAAACAGAACATGAGTAGTATATTTGATTTTTTTTAAGTAATTATTTCTAGATATTTAAAGAATGTAATGAAAGTTGTATATTTGAATTTTTTTTAGTAATTATTTCTAGATATTTAAAGAGGGTAATGAAAGTTGTATATTTGAATTTTTTTTAGTAATTATTTCTAGATATTTTAAGAGGGTAAAGGGTGGATAGAGTTGTTGATGAAAATTAAAGATGATAATAAAGGAAATGGTAAAATTCAAATTGAAAATAAATGATAGAAGTGTTTCTGACAGAAGCTAAAAACTTTAGCTTAGAAGTGCTTCTAGAGACCAGACCAGAAGCACTTTTGAAAAGTCAAACCAAACATGTCAATTTTATCATTTTCACGAAAATGAATACCCAGAAGTCAATCCAAACAGACACTAAGTAAATAAAAATAGTATTCTCTTCAACAGTCACATGTAAAGCCTATTATTTTAAGCTTAATTTGCATCTGGTGGCAAAGGGTCAAAGGATTTCAAGTGTCTGACATTCTTGATCTCCTTCATGAAGTATGTTTGCTGCTACTTTCATGGGACTTTCCCAAATCTGAGTTTTGAATTTATGCTCTTTGATTTTCTTTTGCCTATTTGTTATGTTAGTGGGACAATATAATTAATTAAGTGAGTAGTTTCTTACTTTTGTAACCCCTGCTAATTGATAGTCAAACTTTGGTCCGAACAACGAATACATGCCAAGACCTGTCAAAGGCAAGTGTGAGAAACACGTTTCTTGAATAAATTAATTGAAGGTTGTCGCTACTGGAATTATATAAATACTACAATAATTTTTCTAGAGTTCTTTCATCAATGGACCAACTACATTTGCTACTGATTATAATGTTAAGTCGCAAACAAACGAATATACTGTTCTCTTTTAAATGCTCTAATTAATATTAAGTGGTTTCAGGGCCGTCCCAATGCGCGACCTCTCAATAGGGAATAATCTTTGAAAAGATCTCACAACCACTACGCTACAAAATAAAATTAGAGACATTTTTAATATATATCCATAAAAAAAATAAAAAATTTAGGACGGAGCCGTGGAGGCCCCTCCGACAGGGAGGCCTGTGTGGTGGCGCCGCCTTGGCCGCCCCTGAGTGGTTTGAATATTAGAGATATGCATTCCTTATTAATTAAGTGAACAAAAAAATAAAGTTTTGAAGATTGAACAAGGTCCAAAACGTAATGAAAGTCAGGTCCAGTTTATTTTCACTTAATGTTTTAACTAATTACTCTTCGAGCTCTTATTTGATTTATTTATTACCAACAATGAAACATTTATTCCTCCAAACAAGAATGTCATCCTCCAAAAAATGAAAAGAATTAATTTACTCATATAAGCAATACCGCTTAAGTTTATGAGGAGAAGAAACTCCATGTCCTTAAGTGCATAAATCTAGAGTATCTTCATGATTGTGTCCAGAGAAGACACCTCGTCGTCTTTTGCAAATTAAACCTCATTACTACTATAATATTTCGTCGACGAGAAATAAATATATTTAGAGAAGGACTCAAGATTTGAACTTTTTAAATTTGAGTTTAGATTTCCATTACGATCATTTGATAAATTATTTTGAAATTTATTCTTGTTTGATAAAATATTTAATATATAAAAAAGGGTCCGAGCTAAAGTATCAAGATTAGATGAACTCATAAATCTTCACGTGCTTAATTTGTGTTCTGCTGAGTGCGTTTGGTTCGCGCGGGGTAAACGGAATGAAATCCAGTAATAAAATGAAAAGGAAAAGAATTACCTGATTGTCCCTATTCTGGATGGTCCGGGGTCCGGGGTGGTCCGAGGTCCGGGGTCCGGGTTGGGGAAAGGAAATCCAAATACTAGGGTGTGGGGGAATCAAGGAAAGGGAATGAAAGTAAAAAAGGGGTAAAGAGAATGAAAAAATAAGATCAAACAAATAACAACAAAGGAAATTTCATTCTTTCATTCCCTTTCTTGTTTACCCGAACGCCCTAAATATATACAATTGCTACTTGCATTATGGATCTTTGAACTTTTGGTCAACATTGCAAGAGACGTAATAATTGAGACTACCATATACATTCAAGAATATTTTTTTGGTTATAAAAGGTAAACTTTTTTTATTTTTTGCTTATGCTTCCTAAAAGGTTTTCATCCAATCTTGGTTTTTATACATGTCTGATGTAGTGTATATTCTCCTCACCTTAATACGCACAAAAGAAATGATAAATATTCAAATCAAAATAACAGAACATGGTACTATATTAGTATATAATAGTGCATTACATAATTGAACATGCATTTGCATTTTCATCACTGAACATAGTATATAACACACTATCTCCACAAAATTCAAGAATCAAAGCATCTGCAACTTCTTTTGGACTCGGTTTCAATTGTAAATCCCCTTCTTTTTCGTCACCTTTCTTCTTATTGTCTTCTTTTTTAGTTATCATTTCCACTTTCTTTCCAGTTCTCTTCTTAAGTTTGTTCAACACTTTATCTGCATTGATTCGACCCTTTACTATCACATTGTGTTTGTTCATATCCGTCATGAATTCTTCGACCCCTTAAATTGTTATAAAGAAAGAAATATCAGAACTAATACTAAAGTAGTTTAAATTTGTGAAAGAGGGAGAGTACCTTTGATTTTGGATATGACTTTGGCAATTTGTTTTTCGCATCCCTCGCAATACATTGAAATTTTAAATTCTGCTTCCACAACCTATAGAAATCATCAAAATTAATAATATTTCACATTTTGCTATATCTACACATACATAAAAATGGGAAGAGGATTTATAATTTTGAAGTTACTGTGTCTGCTTTCTTTTTCTTTTTGTCTCCCATTGCATTGCAAGTGATGAGACCTCACTATTTTTATCAATGAACGAAAAGTCACAATTCCGGTTAAGTATCACTTTTTATTATTTCGTTTTATTATAATACAGTTAGAGAGACGTTTCACACTTGGAACAAAATTTAAATTGCCAAGATGGCCGTTTACAAAGTTTAGAATTATAACTACCTTTTTTCCTATTTGCTCGGCCTATACATGGACTGCTGCACTATAAATAGAATTCAAGACTATCAACTTTAAGGCCATTTTTATCTTATCGGAATAATGTTAATGCACCTTTTCGTGAAGTTCACACAAGGATGAGTTGCATAATCAAAAGAGTATAGACACTAAATAATTATTTTTGTGAAAGGCAGGAAAAGTTTTGAATGTTTATGTTTAATTAGCATCCTTTGTTCTGATAGTGTCTACTGTTTACATAAGAAAATTTTCTGTGAAGTTCCACATGAAATGAGGAAGCAAAGTGCTTGGAGAAAAAGCAAATTCAGGAGTCAAGAGAATGTAAATGAGAGATTTGACTCTACAGAAGCAAAATACTCCCACTAAACACCAATAACATTCTCAACCTAGATCACTACCAACATAATAAAAAAAAATAGAAACCTTGTGCAGCATAAATCACATGCCTATTCCAAATTCTCAGCATCAGTAGGCAGCGGAGCGAGAACCTGACGTCTGCACTACATAGGATGGAAAAAATACATGGTGTTGGAGAGTGATTACATCAGAGCACATATTAAATTTGAAGTCTAAATTCAAGGGAATTCGAAAAATATATTCGTAGACTGATTCATTTTCCAGTTAGGAGGCCAGCAAGGAAGGGTGATTTTATCTCCAGTGTAAGGGAACAGGGAGGGAAAGCACCACTAGCCAGAGGCGGATTCAGCATTTGCTCAAAAAAGTAAATTTTCAAAACACATTCAGGCAAATTTCTTTATCAGAATATGGAAATCATAACTCATGCTATGGAAATTTACACTGTAAGCAGGTGTGTCCAGCATCAATAACAAACTATACCATATTTTAAGGGAAAAAGTTTACCTAATTTAACCTAAAGCATGTCCGTATTACTGATATTAGTAATTTTGGCTTGATGCCGAAGCTTGAACAAAACAAGCAGATACCCTCTTTAACTAAGAGTGTGCAAGAGCATCTTCTTCCACAAATCCGTCCTTTTCACCTATATATCAGGTGATGAGATCGTGGGTGTGTGATGCTTTACATAAAAGGCGTGTTCAGTAAGAAGATCAAAACGGAGCAACTTTCCTGGATTCTCCTTATGTTCAAGTTATACCATGTTTAATCCAGCGAAAGTTACAGGAGTAGGAGAACAATTTTTATTTTTATAATATTTTTATCAGATCAGGAAAGAAATTATCGCCATTTTCCTTTTTTTGATTCAAGATTGTGCAAGAACAGTGATAACTCTTCCTGCAGTTCACCTATCTTAAAGAAACATTACATTGACAAAAGACCCAACTGACAAGATGGTATAAAACCCTACTTCTGTAATTCAGTCACTAACTTTATAATGACAAAGTCACCCTATCACTAGAACAAGCAGAAGCACTATAAATTCCAGGGTATTGTGGTGTAATCCGCATAGCAGCTTCTGCTTGCACCATATAGGAAGGCCAAGAAATGTCACATTATGTTGCCCATTTGATAATGCATGCTTATCTTTTAAAAAAACTCATATTTCTGACTCCTGTAAATATTTACACCTTAAAAGCAATAGCATCCCTTCTTGTTAAGAGAACCCTCATATTTCTCCGACACCTGAAGCCATTATTCAGTTGCATTCTTCCAATAAAGTACATCCAAGAGATATATTTCTGATAACAAGCACTTTTTTTTCTTTTTCAGTAAGTAAATAATTAATCCCTCGTAATGCAAGTCAGAACTAACACTAGTTCAAAGAAACATTGGTATACCTATTTTACAATAACTTCCTTGTGGGCTTTATATGACAGGATGACATTCCACACTAAAGAAATGAAATTGGCAGCAAGGACCTGCAATCAGAGGAGATAGAATAGAGAACAATCAAGTTGGTTACAGTAAAATAAACTATAAATAGTAATTCCAACCAGACATTTGGTTACACTTAGAACATTAACGGATGTCAAAGCATGAGTGCATGACTACAACTTGTATGTATGCTTAGCAGGTGAATGTATCACAATAATTAGACTGATCGAAAAAGAGGTCCAGATTTCAAGTTCTTTGCATATTGCTAAAAACAACCAACTAAATCTCCAAATCTGTGGTTTAGTGGAGTTTGCACACCCCAAAACACTTCAAGTATAACTTGAAACTGCTAAACCAGCTTTATGTCAGTTAATTTGGCTAACCTCTTTACATGAATGATTGGACATTTTCGCCAATTCATATTAACAGATCAACTTTTTTAAGAGATATCTACAAACTACTAGAAGTTGACAGGAAGCCATGATCATAGCCAAACAAAACGATGAAATTGACTGCTTCACTAACCTGAAATTGCTGAGGTACAAACCGAAAGTTGATAAATTGAAAAGGTATCCAGAGTTGCCAATTTGCAAGAACAGATGAGAACCATTCCTTAATTAAGAAAATGTAAATGAAAATTCAGGAAGATTAATTATCAGTAAGCATCTATTTGAGGGTCCATTCCAGTAAGAAGTATGAACAGAAGGCCATTTAGAATACCTGTTGAAGCTTTGGAATCACTTGTGATGACCTTCCCTCAAGTGTTATCAAAGAGGATAAGAAAACTCCAAGAAAAATTGGAGCAAAAAGGAACTGTACCAAAGCAGCTCGAATTCAATGGCGATATCACTCCAAAGGCAGTAATTACATCAGTAAATAAGATAATACCACTAAAAGAAAAGAAGGAAAAACCTGATCTAGTACAAGGCGCATGACAGTACCAGCGACCCCGGGAGTTGTGACCAATCTACTTAGGTAGAGGTACCTAAATATATCACAGTCAGAAGACAAGGAGCTATTCCATAATGCCGTTAAGAACATTTAACCCCTAGGCATTCACTAAACAAACATGATATGCACCCATATTTGGTAGATACATATATGTTTTAGCAAGGCAAGGAGCTAAATGTTATTTAAACAGTAGTACATAATCCGACAGAAGGTTTAAAATAGCTAATTAGTGACAAATAGAATTCAGCTTGTGATTCCACGTATAATTTAGATCGCTCGTGAGAAAAGGATTGAAGATCTAGAACTACCCTTAATATTCCATCATAAAATACAGTAATCAGCCTGCAGTTAGTAGCACTCAAACCTACAGACGAAAATTGGATGACATAACTTTACATCTTATCAAGTAAATTGATATAGCAGCTTAGCAAGCACATGAAAATCAGTATATGAAAATACTAATGCACTCATGAACTTCAGAACTTGTGTCCCTCAAAAGTAAAATAGCAGATAAAAGAGTGACATGGAAATAAGGAGCATCTTCTATTTTTGTATTCCCAGTTTTTTAGTATGGGGTTAGAAAGACAGGTGTCCAGCAGATTAGGCAATCGGTATGGAATTAATAACATAATAACAGCAGCTTAGGAAGAAAGTTGAGATACACAGACCAGAATAACATGCGTACTTGACAGGCTTTCAAGTGGAAAAAGTAAATTTTATGCAAGCATATTCAGAGTTGTATAGAGAGGAAATAATAAAGGGCTGTGAAAATATTACCAGAAGTGCAAAGTTGGACCCACCAAGACCAGTCCCAAGAATGTGAATAGAAACGTCCTCTTTACATCCACAGATGCTGCTTGGTCAATCCACAGCTGTGGCACATAACCAGCAATGATAAGGTGAAGGAAATAGAAAAATAGCTTGAAATCATAGTGAAGAGAATATATTTCAATGAGGGAAAAGAGTCAAAGACCAATAAACTAACTTATAGCAGTGGTCACTGGTCAGTGTTTGCAAGCAGGGACACTGTGTTACTGATGCTTTACACAGTAAGAAGGGAAAAGAAGGAAACTGTTTTTCGAATTGATGGGGAGAGAAAGGAAAAGAAAGGACTGTGATTAGACACTGAATAAAATAAATATAACGATTATATGGTTCATAATGCTACTGACTTTTTTTATCAGGTAAAATAATGCCTACTGTCTTTTATGACATGACAAAATTTCATCAAAGGAACTTGATGTTTTGTTCACGACCCAATCCATCCTTTATCTTTTTCCCTTCCTTTCTCTCCCTATAATCAATTAAAAAATATTGCACTCATCCCGCTCAGCTCCTCTCCTTTCCTCCCTCTTTTTTAATCCAAAAGATCTGTACATGTTTGGATAGGAAGGAACTTAATGTTTTCTTCATGAACCTATCCATCCTTTTATATCCATTTCCTTTCCCTTCCTTTCTTTCCCTAAAATCATTTCAAAATAGAAAGTTTTACGCTTGCCCCCTTCCTCCGCTTCTTTCTCTCCATTTATTTCCATCCAAAAAAATATTTGATTAGCATCAACTTGGGGTGGAAACAGTGGCATAAATGCAAGGTAAGGCTGCGTACAACAGACCCTTGTGGTTCGGCCTTTCCCCGGACCCCGCGCACAGCGGGAGCTTAGTGCACCGGGCTGCCCTTTTTAGCATCATTAGGAATTACCATCTCCAACACCGAAATCCTTATCATGATAGGAATACCATAACTACACATGACAAATTATGGCAATGTTAACCATAAAATAGGATAAACATTTGACATCATTAACCAAACCCACGTGCCAAAGGATATATTTTGATGAATAAAGGAAATAGAGTTCATTATAAGCTTTACTTCAACAGGTGTTAGAATTAACAACTATTACTAAGTTAAACAATCTGGAATCTCTCATTCGCAGAATGGTGTACCTGTTGCATCAACAGAGAACACATAAACCAGCATTGACAAGCAAAGTACAAAAAAGGAGCCCATCCTCGACAGTCTCTATTTGCTTGTATTTCATTTTACTGAGTTTACCTGACAGATTAGATCTCCAAAAAGTGTCATCATCGCAGATGTAACTGCTTTTGTCCGTACTGGATACTTCTCAAGGAGAGATAAGTACCTACAGCAGAAGTAACAATTATTCTCGAGCTGCGATGATACAATTAACAACATTGTCGAGATATGACTTACAAGAAGAATAAAGCTTTATAGTATTATATATATTATTCCTTTTTTATTAAATTTATACTTTTTCCTTTTGCTTTATGTTAAGTATATATTATTCTTTATTGTGAGGATTCATCGTAAATTGGTTGGTTTTATGTTGGCTGGTAGTCTTCTACAATTCCCCTCCTTAATCCGGATTCAGGACCAGCAATGTATGCAAGTTCACACAGACGGAGATTCACATAGCCAACCCTGACTTATTTGGAACTGAGGCGTAATATATTAGCTATTGAATAAAGTCAAGCAGATAAGGGATCCACAATTTCATGTGACCACACTAAACGCGGATAATGGTACATGCATTCCACCAGGAACAAGGAGAAAAGTGAAAATAAATACAACTAACTACTTGAAAACTTTATGTCTAAGCAAGAGTCTACACATATTTTTGTTGAAAGGACGATCTTGTTTTAGAAATTAAGCAGACACAGCATAAGTTGCTTCATTTCATGAGGAGATGCACCTCATTGGTGAACGATGTTCATGTTTACTGATTCCATGGACTCGCTGGAAAGCAAAAATTTATTACTGTTGGATTGGCGATATCACCACATCTTAATCCTAACTTGATAGAGAGAGGATATATCTATTCATTATTTCATGGAACCATTTGCCAGTGGGGTGATTTCTTAGGACCTGTTCCTTTTTGTAAGCCGACCACATGAAAGTATTATGAGATGGGGTGGCAAAACTCAACTCCAAGACAGCACCATATATATAAATTCAAAGGACAATTTAGTACATTACACATCTTTAATTTAGGACCACAAGATTCAAAAGTCTCATTTTATTCCTTAAACTTTGTGACCAGTCAAACTAAGACACTTAGTACATTAAACTAGGACCACAAGATTCAAAAGTCTCCTATTATTCCTTAAACTTTGTGACCAGTCAAACAAAAACACTTAAATTGAGACGGAGGGGGTAACATATTTTCACTTAATGTAAAAGGGAACTTATTTTATTATTTTCAATTGCTTTGGCATGATAAAATTCCAGAAAAAACAATCTCTATGAAAAATGATTTAATCTTTCTAGCAAAATGACGTCCTCAAGTGCCTACACCAAGAAGACATCTTCCCAGGAATTTGAAGTGCCAAAACAACATCCATACACTCTCGCTGATTGAATTGAGTTCCATCACAAATTTAGTCCCCATTAAGTTAACGAAGTGAGTTCCATCATAAAGTTTATGCTAGATAATGTTTTGGAGCAACCAGTTGGATGAAAGAATGGAGACAAGTACCATATGTGCTGGCACTGATAGGTTCATATGCAATATTCATGCTTTCCTTTTAACCGTAAATGGTATTATCACTTTTCCATTTTTATCTCTGGCAAGCAGTATAATACCCTTCAAACAACCGAGTGCATCAAAAATGCTAGTACTCCCTCCGTCCCAATTTATGTGACACCCTTTCCTTTTCAATCTGTTCCCAAAAGAATGTTATCTTTTTTAATGACAATTTAACTTCAACTTCACATTTTGCTATTAATGAACTGATTTATAGCTAAATAAATTATACGGCTTATTTTAAACCACAAGTTTTGAAAGTATTCCTTTTTTCCTTAAACACCATATCCAATCAAAAACCTCCATATAAATTGGGCCAGAGGGAGTAGTACTAAATATGGTTACAAGCATTTAGCTAACTTGTTTAGTCACATGGATATTTAGTACTCTCAACATGCCAAGAATAACAGCAGAAATTAGCAGGAAAAACAACATAATTGGTATCAAATATTTCATTTTTAAAACAAAATTACCAGGCAAGCAATGACCAGTTACTGCCACCCTCACCACCACCGCCGCCACTATTACTACCACCGGAGTTTCCATCACCGGAGCCTCCATAACCACCACCACCTCCATCGTCGGAAACCGCTGACATCTGAAAATTATTACTAGAAACGAACCGTGTAGGTCCAATATCAGAAAGATACAAACTTTTCAATACATGAGTTGAAGAACTGATAGTAGAAGAAGATAGTCCGGGTCGGGTTGTATGATATGTGTTTGGATGAATTCGGGTCCGGGTGTGGAGCTGTGAAATGGGTAATCGGGAAAACCCGAGGAATTGTAATGATAAGATAGAATTGCGGGTGAGGATTGAGGCGTTTGAAGCCATTGTTAACTGCATATTTTCAGTTGTTTAAGTGTTCGGCTTCAGTTGTCGAGGTTTTGAGGGTTTAAGAATATCTTTTATTTTTATTTATTTTCACAAGAGCTTTTAGTTTGTGACGAATACCTTCCCTCAACTTCTTAATACAGCATTATAGCCACTGCAACTTATGCATGAGTGTGTTTTCACTAAAATTTTGCATGATAGAATGCAGATCATGTTTTAGAAGTTTGGTTGATGGGGATAGATTGAAATAATAATAGTCTCATGTAAAAAGATAATTTGATTTCAATAATCGTTATAAATTATATATTCATGGTTAAAAAAAAATCGAGGCTATTCAATATTTTGTTTCATATTTTCTTTCAAGAAAAAATATTTTAAAATTTGATTCAAAAGAAGAACTACACATGACTGATTTAATCTAACTCGATTGAAAATAATTGTATTTGAAAATAATTACTATAAATTATTAAGTAGATGATTTGTCGTAAGACTCTAGACACTTTCATATAGATTAAAAAAATCTTTAAATTTGGATCACAATTTTTTTTTTATAAATGATCGAATTTAGTTTAACTCAATTGAAAAGTGTTGTACTTACAAATAATTATAAACCTTTAAAATAGTTATAAAACCTTTAAAATATATACTTTGTCTTTGGACTCTCTAGTAAAAAATACGAGGTAAATGATTTATTTTTATTTGCTATTAATTTTATTGTCAAGTTATCAAAAACAGGTATTATGAGTATGAAAAGTAAGGTATTTTGAGACTAGAGATGTACAGTAATAAAGAAAATTAAACTAAAAATGTAGGGATCTAAATGAAAAAGAAAACAAGGCCCCAATTTTAACTTTAATCCTCTGTTGACTGTGTTACAGAAAACACCCTCAAATTTTGACGATGAAGCTCGCAAATACACATCATCTTCTCGAATAATGGACATACAGGTTTGTGTTTTATACTTCTTCTGTTTTAAAATGTTTGGCTTGATTCGGAGTACGAGGGTCAAACTAACTAATGTTTTGGTGTGAATTTGGACATAGAATGTTCAATTTTTTCAAAATAAAATTTACATATTTAAACAACAACAATAATATACCCAGTGAAATCCCACAACGTGAGGTCTGGGCAGGATATAGTGTACACGGAGCTTACCTCCACCTAGTGATTGTTTTCGGGAGACCTCGGCTCAAGACAGAGCATTTGTACATAGAATGTTCAATTTTTTCAAAATAAAATTTACATATTTAAACAACAACAACAATATACCCGGTGAAATTCCATAACGTGGGGTATGGGAAGGATAGAGTGTACACAGACCTTACCTCCACCTTGATAAGTAGAGCGGTTGTTTTCGGGAGACCTCGGCATAATTACACGCAAATCAGTCAAAGTAGAGCAAAGCAAAGCGAGAAATGGTCAGATTCAGAGTCAGATGAGAAATTAAAGCATTATGAACATAAATATAATAAAATCAGATACGCCATGGTAGTGCATTCTAACAACATGAAGCAGTAGTTAACACAGCTAAATAAGATAAACAAATTACACTAAAGAACACATAGTAGCATGAATCAAACTACAAGGAACTATAAAACACTAATGCACCTATAAGTGTGATATGCTAATCGGCCTACAGTTATAACACTACACTATCATTTTGTAAGTGTAAGTAGGATTACGCTCGACTACCTACTACACTTCTACCCTAATCCGTGTCCTCCACAACCCCTATCTAAGGTCATGTCCTCAGTAAGTTGCACATGTGTCATATCCAGTCTAATCACCTCTCCCCAATACTTCTTCGGCCTACCTCTACCCCTCCTGACCCGTCCATAGCCAACCTCTCACACCTCCGCACTGGGGCATCCGTGTCTCTCCTCTGCACATGCCCGAATCATTTCAACTTCGCTTTCCGCATCTTATCATTAACGAGGTCACTCTCACTTTATTCCGGATATCCTCATTTCTAATCTTATCTCTCCTTGTATACTCACACATCCATCTCAGCATCCTCATCTCCGCAACTCTCATTTTTTGTATGTGCGAAGTCTTGACTGATCAACACTCCGCCCCATACAATATAGTCGGTCTAACTACCGCCCTATAGAACTTGCCCTTAAGTTTTGGTGACACATTTTTGTCGCACAAGACTCCAGATGCGCCTCCATTTCATCCACCTCCAATACGATGTGTCACATCGTTATCAATCTCTCCATTCCCTTGGATAATAGACCCTAGGTACTTGAAGCTTCCTTTCTTTGGAATGACCTGAGTATCAAGTCTTACCTCCACGCCTGTCTCAAGGTCTATCCCGTTGTTGAACTTGCACTCCAAATATTTTGTTTGTCTCCCTTTATTTTGTCTTCCTTTATTTAAAATTTACATAAAAAGTACTATAAGTCACAATAGTTACTAATTCAAAATATTTGAGAAAAATATAAAATATATTTGACTGTCCAAATAATAAATAACACACATTTTGAAACGGAGGGAGTAGTAAATAAATAAGAAATTCCATTCAAACTTCACAGTGCTGCAGTGTTGGATTAGCTGACTTTTTTGTTTGTAACTTTTGCAAAGTCGCAACTTACAGAGAGAGCATTGGAGCTTCTTGCTTTGCCTGCTGATGGACTCCCAAGATTACTTCTTGATATTGGTAATGCACTTGTTTAACAATGTATTTGTATTAGTGAATTTCATGGACTAATGTTTAGCTAGGGATTATTTTGTAATGTTTGGTTTGTATTTCTATTTTGCTATTTCCAGCAGGATTTCCCTTGTTTGATAGCATTACACGAATAAGAACTAGTGTTTAGTGAATTGTAATGGAACTAGCATTGTAACTCCTCATGTCACATTATAAAATATAGTTTAAGAAAAACTAGTTTATTGTATAAAGCAAATGAACTATAAGGAGAATAATTAATTGATATCCTCCCAAATGTATGATTGTAAATGCAAACGATCAAGCAGGTGACCTTCTTAAGTTGTCAAAAATCACACAGTAGATAAAGATGATTGATTGCTCCTTCTATGTGATCTTTAAGATTTGTCGCCATCGTGGCTTCTAATGGACGTCTTTTTGAAACAATTATATTTCTGTTTCTTTTCAATTGGGAAGTTTTGAGGTTTTCGTATTTATTCCACCTTATTAGTTAAACAACCAGGCAATAGCTACTTGCTTTCCATTCTGAAGAATGTGGATGACGTTTAAGTGGGGAAACAATCACTGAGCATGGACACCAATGCTTGCCTTGGATATATCAAAGTCAATGCTTGGTACGCGAATTTCTTATCATCTAGTGCAAAAAAAAAATCTTGCTCAATTATTTCTAGTAGTGGCTTTCATGTTCTAGACATTGCAATGGAGAGTGAGGTTGATGGTGATCTAATACTTAGTGACATGGGTCAGGTAGGTACCTGAATCTCAGTCTTACACGATTTCTTCATCTTGCTCCCAGTTACAGGTATTAAAACCAGATACATCTTGTTGCTTGTGAATACTCTTATTACCTAAGTAGAACTCTTAAACATGGAGCAAACATAACCTATCCAAAACATAGTTATTCTTGTAGCATACACTCGGCTGTTACTACATTAGTTGTTATTTTCCCAAATAATGTATGAAATTTCTCCTGATGTATCTTTCTTCTGTTCTTTTTTTATGACCGTGTTGTCCGGGTCAGCTTGCACGCATCTCGACTAATTTTACGTAATATCTTTCTTCTGTTTTAAAGACCATGCAAGTGGTGAATTTTAGTGTACCAGCTTACGTTGTAATGCTATTCCTGAAACTAGAATAGTAGATTTCGCACTTGCATGCCCGCAAGGGTGGCTCGGTTGGTTGAGCATGAGGCTTCCATAATGGAGGTCTCAAGTTCAAAACCCCGGGATTTGCCTTCTGGGTCGAGCTCGTCGCATGGGGATTGCCTAGTGCGGGTTATCTTGCCTGTGTTGTTTGCGGGCTATTACACATGAGCATGGTTTACCCTGTCCGCACCCCAAGGGTAGTGGCTACGGGTTCCCTTGTCATAAAAAAAGATTTCTTACTTGCATAAAAGAATTGCTGGCAGATACATCAGTATACTATGTGATGTCTTTCGCAAACACCAGATGAAGAAATTTTGTTTGTATTATGTATCCATAAGTAATAATAGTTCTTACAAAAGAAAAAGAAACCAGTGCCTATAATTGGGATTTTGTTGGCAAAGACATTTTGAACATATTTTTAGTCATTAATTTGACACAGTTTTCTTTTCTTTGACTTGTTTGCAAATTTTTTATACGCCAAAGTTGACGGTATAATGAAAGATATAAAATGGGCCTGCCTCACTTGGTTATTTTAGTGTATACTCACATTGCTTTGGAAGGGATATCAAGCTGATGAGTCACACTATGAAAGTTTGGGAAAGGGTCGTGGAGATGAGGATGAGGAGAGACGTGTGTATTTCCGAAAACCAGTTTGGATTCATGTCGGGGCGTTCGACTACTGAAGTCATTCATTTTATTAGGAGGTTGGTGGAACAGTATAGGGAGCGGAAGAAAGATTTACGATATGGTTTTCATCGACCTCGAGAAGGCATACGACAAAGTACCTAGGGATGTTCTGTGGAGATGTTAGGAGGTTAGAGGTGTATATGTGGCGTACATTAGGGTGATCAAGGATATGTATGTTGGAGCCAAGACTAGGGTACGGTCAGTAGGAGGGGACTCGGAGCACTTCTCAGTGACGATGGGGCTGCACTAGGTATCAACTCTTAGTCCATTCCTATTTGTCTTGGTGATGGACGGACTGATGCGACAAATCCAATGAGAGGTACCATGGTGTATGTTATTTGCAGACGACATAGTCCTGATTGATGAGACTCGCAGCGGAGTGAACGACAAGCTGGAGGTTTGAAAATAGACTCTAGAGTCTAAAGGGTTCAGGTTGAGTAGGACCAAGACATAATATTTGGAGTGTAAGTTCAGCAACGGGAGAGACCTGAGACAGGCGTGGAGGTGAGGCTTGGTACTCAGGTCATTCCAGAGAAAGGAAGCTTCAAGTACCTAGGGTATTATCCAATGGAATGGAGAGATTGATGACGATGTGACACATCGTATTGGAGCAGGGTGGATGAAATGGAGGCTCGCATCTGGAGTTTTGTGCGACAAAAATATGCCACCAAAACTTAAGAACAAGTTCTATAGGGCGGTGGTTAGACCGACTATATTGTATGGAGCAGAGTGTTGGTCAGTCAAGACTTCGCACATACAAAAAATGAGAGTTGCGGAGATGAGGATGTTGAGATAGATGTGTGGGTATACAAGGAGAGAGAGGATTAAAAATGAGTATATACGGGATAAAGTGGGAGTGGCCTCGGTAGAGGATAAGATGCGGGAAACGAGGTTGAGATGGTTCGGACAGACGAGAGACACGGATGCCCTAGTGCGTAGGTGTGAGAGGTTGGCTAGGGATGGGTTCAGGAGGGGTAGAGGTAGGCCGAAGAAGTATTGGGGAGATGTGATTAGATCGATACGACGCACGCAACTTCATCGAGGACACGACCTTAGATGTGGATTGCGAGGACACGGATTAGGGTAGAAGGGTAGTAGGTAGTCGAGCGTAGTCCTACTTACGCTTACAAAATGATAGTGTAGTGTTATAATCGTAGGCCCGATTAGCAGATCACACTTATAGGCGCATTAGTACTTTATAGCGCCATAAACTTTGCGTTTGTGGATGGAATCCCCCGAGAAGAGTTAGAATGGCAGTTCCCGCCCCTTCGGCGGTACCAAATAAATGACTACTTGAATCGGGGTTTTGTCCCTTTGTAGTTTGATTCATGCTATTATGTGTTCTTTAGTGTAATTTATTTATCTTATTTAGTTGTGTTAACTACTGTTTCATGTTGTTAGAATGCACTATCATGACAAATCTGATTTTATTATTTGTATGTTCATAATGCTTTAATTTATCGTCTGAGTGTGATCGTTTCTCTTGCTTTGTTTTGCCTCTGATTATGCTCTGTCTTGAGCCGAGGGTCTTCCGAAAACAGTCGCTCTACCTATCAAGGTGGAGGTAAGGTTTGTGTACACTCTACCCTCTCTAGACCCCACGTTGTGGGATTTCACTAGGTATGTTGTTGTTGTTGTTGTTACTCACATTGCTTTGGAACGTTATCATAGCATTTCTCTGAAAATTAAATATTACTCCCTCCGGTTCAAAAAGAGTGTCCACTTAGCTTCTTTTTTTTTGTTCAAAAAGAGTGTCCACTACCAAATCAAGAAAGAATTAACCTCATTTTTTCAAATTTGCCCTTAATAAGTGTTAAGTGATCAATCTCAATAACTATTTAATTAGGGGTAGTTTAGTCAAATTATCTATTTTTGTCTAGGAGTTATTTTCTTAAGGGGTGTGCAAATGGCTAAATGGAAGTATCTTTGAAAATACTTTCTTTCAACACATAACACTTTTTGATGAAGATGTTACTATTTGTCAAAGAATGGCTAGTTCAGATTTGGCACCTCCTATAAATTTGCAGCCTGTTCATTTATTTGAATGACTTAAATAATAGGTTGCATCTATTTTAGGGCCTAGGGCTTCAACCTGGAATTCTAGACGGTGCCATCAGTATCTCGGCTGTCCAGGTACATTTTCGTCTCTACTTGATTGATTTGTTCTTCCCTGATAATGAAGAAACTAGCCACTCCTTATAAAAAATTATGATAGTAGCTACTTTAACCCGCCCTACGCATTTGTCCGAGGAGCTTGACAATACTAAAATACATTCCAACTGGTCGTTTTTCTTTTTATAATCAACTTCTGTATTCCATAGGAAAAGAGTTGGTCTACATATAACTTTCAAGAAGTATGCAAGCAGTAATATTTGCAATCTCATCATCAACTTTCAAAAGTTCTTTCCTGGCTGCCCTTTTTTTTTAATTGTTCTCTATGTATAACAGATACACCCTCTGTCTCAATTTATGTGACGTAGTTTCAATTGGCACGGAGTTTAAAGAATAAATGAATACTTTTGAAACTTGTGCTTTTAGACATGCCATGGCATTTGTGTGTCTATAAAACTCCATTTGTATGGTTATAAAAGCTTTATCATTAAGGGTAAATGGAAAACGTAAAGTTAATTGTTTCAAGTTTATTGACTAAAAAGAAATTGTGTCACATAGACCGGAATGCAGGTGAGTAAATAATAGCATCCTGCCTCCTTTTTTTTCTATTTTCTTTTAACATGGAAACCACCTCCCAACACCCTACCCCAAAGCCCAATAGTAGTCATTTCTCATTTGCTCTCGTGGTTACTTGAATACCAAACTGTATGGTTGGAGGTTGGAGGTCTTTTCCTATCTTTGAAGTGGGACTTTCGTCCACCTAATTTAATGTGGATATCAAGTTAGTATCCTATTAGAACTCTTAATGGGGATAAATTTAAAACTGATATGAACAGACTAAAAATGACTATCTTTGCCAAAAGATGCACGCAGCGCACATTGAGGAGAAAATGAAAGAAGATAGCATGAGATGGTTTGGTCATGTCGTGTGTCGATCTCCAGATGTACCGGTCTATAGGTGTGAAACTATAATGAAGTTGTTAAAAGGGACGTGATAGGCCTAAAATCATGTGAAAAAAAGTTGTATAGAAGAACCTACAATGTCTTGGAAACTATGCAGACTTAGCGAAAGATATGACACTATGGAAGAAAATCGCGAAAGATATGACACTATGGAAGAAAAAGATGGATATAGGCGATATTAATTAGTTGAGATATGTTTTAGTTATGCTAGTACGTTAACTTTAGGTTCCATGCTTTCAATGAGTCTTTTACCCCCGGTATAGATTTTTATGCCAGTTAAAATACTAAGAATTTCTAGTACTTTTTATTTCTATTTTTATTTTTATTTTGTATAATGTTGGCCTGAGATGAATTTAATTGGATAACCATGGTTAATGAGGATTCATATAGTTTACTCAAACTTGTTTGGGACCGAGGCATAGTTGTGTAAGAATGTGTGCATCAAATATTATACCCTGGGTTAAAAAAAAAGGAAAAGGAAAAAGTACTTTTATCATATTCACACACACATATACACATTTGTATGTGTGTGTGTATACAATTGTACATTCATGTAAGTTAGGCATATCTTTCCTTTTTCAAAATAACAACGGTATTTATGTTAGTTTGTGTGCACCTTGGTCGTCCGTTAATTGATTGTAGTCCTTTGACATGTACAAGTCAAGAGGGTAGGGCGTCTAGAGGAACAGGGAGCCGTAATGAGCTTCTTTCAGCTAACTATATAGGTTAGGTTTGAGTTATCTTTTCTCACATCTCAACTCTTGGTCTTCTTGCCATCTCTATAATACATGCTATGTTTGGTTCTTGCTTACTACTAATGTTCTTTATTTCCTCAAGCAGCTATGCAATGCTGACAAGTCTTTTCATGAACCTCGGTTAAGGTTGAAGTAAGTGCAGAGTTAACTCTATCTCAGATTTACTGTTGGTGCATATTGATCTGCCCAAGATCCATTTATTATATCAGCTGTATGGGACAAGCAGTGCGAAATCTACACATATTTCTCTAGGGCATTCTTTGGTTCCTTGTATAGATGTTTGGGAAGGGGCGCAAGAGCAGTACTTCCAAGTCTATCCTGAAAATATTGCTCAGCGGCAGCTGATACTGGGTTTTGCCATGCGAGCTTGTTTTTCTGGAGGCATAGTTGTTGACTACCCCCACAGGTAAGAAAGAAGCTTATAAACTTCCTCTGCTCTTCATTTTGGTAGTTTTATGGTGAGGTGGAAGGCTTACACAACTGAAAGAATAAAAGGTGAAACACTTGGGAAATCAACATTGGTTTTTCTGTCTGCAAGCTCATTCCTCATTCCCCTGAACTGAATTTACTAGGCATGTATTCCCCAGGAAGCTTTACTTAGCTAAATTGCAACTTTTGTCTGCATAAAGCTTAATTCTGGTGGTAGTACTCATGTTATCACTTTTAATACATCAACCTTTAGTTCATCTGAAATGGATAGGTTAAATCCCTCTCCAAGCAGGATCAATCACACATTAAATAATTACTACTAAAATAACCACTTAGCTTTTGTACCTCCAAAAAGCTCAGTGGTTTTTATGTGTTGAAGACATAATTAAGCAATTCATAGTGTCTCTATTCTTAACTTGAAGCTTTTAGAAGAGATGAAAATTATTATACGGCTGCTCCAATTGAAGTTTGCTTGCATGCTCACACATCCTGCCAATCATTTCTCTTCTTTCTCATGCCACAATAGTTGGAGTATGTCTGAGGATTCAAGGATAAATTTATAAACACAATAAAGAAAGGGACTGAACTAGGATTAGCTAAAAATGTAGGAAGGTAAAGGCTGCAAAGAGATGAATTTTCACGGTATGAAGGTTGGACTTCTTTGCTATTTGGTTGTACTGACTTTATATTGGATGCTCTCTCTTCTCACAGTACTAAAAGGAGGAAAGCATACTTAGTGCTCACTTGTGGTCCGCCGTCTCTCAGCTCTGTCACTCCCGAGGGAAAGGGTGAAGATGGAGAGAGTTGCTCTGACGAAGATAGTAGTGGGGATGAAGAAAACCAGACAATAAGTATTTTTTTCCTTTACCTTTTCCCTTTTGGTTCTAAACCTTCTCCGTCGGCTTTTCTTCTCCTCTTCTTCTGTCAGTCTTTGGTTGTCTAATTATCTTTTTGCTGTACCATGCAGGTTTGTGTATCAGATAGGCACAGACCTATAAAAGGGAAAAAAGTGAACAGGAAAGGTAAAGGAAGAAAGAACAGATGAGGAGAAAGGGGAATACAGTGTGCCTGCAGATACCAAATACATAGCACGGAAAAGAAAGGATCGTTTCGTTCATACGAACTTCATCTATTTTATCTGTTTGTGAATAGAACGTGAGTTCATTTTTCTTCAAGACCGCATACTTTGGAAGCAACATATTGAATAAGAGCTGAACAAATGAAGATCCTGACGATGTTCTTCGTGAGAGCTCAAGTTTTTAACATCAAGATGATTCATGTTTATTTTTTAGGTTCTTTATTTCTTTCTTTTCTTTTTTATCTCTCCAACTTATTTCAATAATGTAGCATGTATTGACTCTAATTTTGGAGTTAATGACTGGTTGAATTATACCTGTCTACCGGACCGGTCGACCCGGTAACGAACCCGATCCGGTCCGGACCGGTAAGCTTTAACGGGTTGGGGTTGGTTTGGCCCCCAACCCGCACGGGTTAAGGTAAAATTCGGTAAGGTCCGGACCGGTTGGAACCGGTAACGAAAATCGGTAACGTTACCGGTTAATCCGGTAACGCCAAAAAAAAAAGTTGCCAACGGTAACATACCGTTGGGGGGTAGGGGCTGGGGGGGGCAACGGTCAGTGGACCGTTTGGCCTTATTTTTTTTATTTTTTTTGTTTATTATTATTTATTAATTACATTTTTATCGTTTAAAAAATCTATAAATACTCTATATTCTTCTCATTTTTAAATCACAATTATTTTTAATTGAATTCGAGCTTCGACTTTTAATTGAATTCTGAATACCGAAGTTTGGTACACTCGTTTCATTATCTAATTTTTTTATTAAATTGTCATATTTATTTGTTGATTATTTAAATTAAATATTTTATAATGAATCGGCTAAAGAGAATGGGTAAATCTATTTTAGGTTCTACTTTATCATCTAATCAAAATATAGATTATTATCAAATGCAAGAAGATTTTGGAATAGAAGATAATGAATATGATAATGTTGATATAGATAATACTGTTGGAACTGAAACTTCTACACCTACTAGTGTGCCTTCTGTCAATGTTAGTACTACTAGTGGTAGACCTCTTTCACCAGAAGTATCGAGTAGGAGAAAAATGAGTAAAGTGTAGAACTTTTATGATAGAATTGAGGGCACTAATAGAGTTAGATGTAATATTTGTAGGAGACCTTATAAACATAAGAGGGGGTGGTGACGGGGGGTGGACACTATAGGTAGGCATTTACTGAAAATTCACCAATAATTTGTAATGGTTTAGCTCATATAGCTGAAATTTCATATTTACTTTGGGGTTTAAAATTAAATATAAAATATAAAGTTGCAGTTACAGTTATATTTGAAAAGTTTAAAAAATATTTTATTTACAAAAGTCAACGGAGTCGAAGAAGAATTTTCAACCTTTACAATGGTAGCAGGATAAAAAAATGCAATTTTCGGTACTTGCAGCTATGACACAGGATGTTCTTAATGTGCCTATCTCAATAGTAGCTTCTGAAAGTGCATTCAGTCAAGCACGATACCAAATAGGAGATACACGTTACTCATTGAGCGGAACCACATTAGAAATCTTAGTCTGCTTAAGGGATTTGATCAGATCAGAGAGAAGAAATCAAGGATACGTAGACGTTGACTCTCCGGAAGATGAAGAAATCGGCAATATTTTGGAAAGCGGGAGCACAAGTTACGGCGGAAGCGGGACTGAAATTAATACTCCATATTTAGAGGCTATGGAGCAACAATTCAATCAACCTATAAATTACGAAGAACTTGTTAAAAGGATGCATAATATATAAATAAAATTATTATTACTTCATTATGTACTCTTTTTAGCATTATGAATAATGAAAGTTCGAAAGTTTACATCTTATTATTAGTTTGTTTTATTGTTTTTTAGTTGTTAACGTATGTCTTCTAATTTAATAAATTAATAAAAGTATAACTACAATATAAAGTATAAAGTTATAAATTATCAAATACAAAGTTAACTTTAAATTTTAAAATATAAAATATAAAACTATATTATATTAAATATTTAATTTACATTTTCGAAATTAAAAAAAAAATGAAATCCGTACCGGTCCGACCGGATTGACCCGGAACCGCATGGACCTACCGAAAATTCGATAAGGGACCGGTCCGGTAGGCTCGGTAATCCGGGAATCCAAACCGGTAACCGGTCCAAAACCGGTTCAATCCGGTACCGATCAACTGGTCCGGATCGGATCGGCCCGGTTGATCATATTCCTCGTACATTATAATAGTGCTTGTTTCACCAATAGAATGTGAGATATATTGGTTGTTTCTTTTACCCTATTGTAGAACTCATCATTAAGGTTGGAATTTGTATTTCTAATAGATATTGTTTAATGAAGAATAGAGGATTATGATGAGTGAAGGGAAGAATGTACTCTTAAATATTATTCGTAACACTGAAGTATTTTGTTTTTTTATCTCGTCTTTTTAACGAATAGTTCGTATAATTTGACATACTTCTTATATCAAAGATGTTTTTTCGATTTAATCATTTTGTCTTCACGTGTAAAAAATGCAAGCAACCTCACTTTGATTATATCATCAAATTCAAAACGTTGGAAAACTTAAATCACATCTGATGTTTATATTAAACTGTATTAGTTTATCATGTTTGATTATAAAATTGTGATAAAGTATGTAAAAGTGCATATTATGGAGTATTAATTAAATCAGTGTACATTAAAACTTAGGATGTGCCATATAAATTGAAAAATTAATGCAAGAAGAAATGCAAAAAGAATGTGGGGACTAAAAAAATGTGGTTGAAATACTAAAAAAAAATAAAAATCCATCAATCAAACATAAAATTAATTTCAATCTCATTAGATTAATAATCTAATCTCATCCTACCCCTGCTCCCGAACAACTCCAAAAGAAGAACGAAGCAAAAGAGGGATCGGCTTTGTTTGGTCGATCCCTCTTTTGCTATAATGAAAGTGAGGTCGATGAGGGATCGGCCTGTTGGCTGAAGATCGAGTTTGCAGTCTTCAGGTTGCAAGTTCGATCCCCTCCGGATCCGTTCTCCAGGACATATGTCTCGTATTAAAGTCTGGTAGCTTAACCGCGCAGACATATTGCAGTGTGGGATCCTCCCCTCCTCCTGTGAGGCTGATGATCAGTCTTGTAGCATTGATCCGTTGATGGCGATCAGACACTGAATGAGGGGTGCACATCCCGCGATTTACCCGGTGATGACGGCTAAGGGCGGGTTCCATCGCCTGCTGTCTAATACCAAGTCTTGTCAGATATTAGTGATATGAGTCACGAATCTGATCAAAAATAAAAATAAAATAAAAAAAAGAACGAAGCAAAAGAGAGCAGTGACTGTGAGTCCTTATCTCATTCAAACACATGCACCTGTCAAACTATCACTGGCCCTAGTGTCTCCTACCCCCCCCCCCCCAACTCCACCCCATCCCCCAAGTGAACGAAAGAAGCACCAAAAAGTGAACAAAAGAAACAAAGACCCCACTTAGATTGCTACTTCCTTTAAACGTAATTTCATGCATAAACACTGAATGTTTCTTTCTTTGCTCTTTTTATCTTGTTAGCTCGTTCTTGATTCTTAAGGTAAGTTTTTCAATCTTTTCTTGAATTTATTATGTACGTTTATAAGGGACACAATACCCACAAAGTAAAAAAAAAAAGTTTATCTTTCTTATGTGATTTAATATATATATTTTTTAAAATAATCTTTGTTCTTGTATGTGGGGGTGAATGGTTGAGGTGTGAGAAAAAGGACTAATCTTGACTTACAAAATATAGCAGTCATTTCCTAAATTTTAGGAACCTTGAATTAATCTTTACTTTTTAATTTTTTTTAAAGTATTAAGCTTTGTGATTTTGGGTTTTTGATGGATTAAGGTATTTATATGTAGATTAAAGATGGTTGGTCCTGTTTTTGTTGTTGTGTTGTTTTTAGGTTATGAATTTATCCAAAAAAGTAGTGATTAATATTTGACTTAAATTTAGGTTTACATAAATTTGTGTGGCCTCTTTGAATTTCACTTTCTGTACCACCAGGGAAGTGCCCAACTTGAGTTTCACATGCTCGTTGGGTTCTTCTCCTTTATCATTTTTTTTACCTTATTCATTTTCATTATAGCATAATGTTGTTGTCATCTTCAATTGTTGGTTGGTAATCTTTTTGCCTCCTTTTTCCCTTTTTCTCGTTGTAATGTTCGATGATTAAATGATTTTTTTTGTTTTTAATATTATGATGTGCGTTCGTTTTTCCTGCAGAGATAATTGCTGAGGTCTTCAGGTCAGGTATACTATTGTTGTTAATCTGCAGGTTCATGTTTTAAGTTATAAAGAAAGTTTTTATTGTATAATAGGATTGTGAGGTTCGACATGATCCTTTAAAGTCTGTTTGATTGTTTGTCCATCTGCCATTTTGAGGTTGTTAGACCTAATAGTATTGTCTTGACCTGTTAGCTAATATTTGGATACTATTTGACTAGAAAGTTAGGTGTCGTTCAAATCTCTGATTTTCCTGATTCAAACTGGCCTAACTTTTACTATTAGATAAGCGATATTCCTTTTTAACTTCTCACCTTGTAATTCATTAAGCTTTCCTCCTATAGAATTGAGCATCTATCACAATGTAAATTTTGAGACCTAAATGACCTGTAAAAACCATGTGAATTTTCTTTACCTTGTCCCTTTGATACTCTGTCAACCGTCTTCCTTTACCCCTGATCGTTGCCTTCCCTAACATTGACTGTAAGCAGCTCTAGTGTAAGTTTGCATGATCGTCTAAGAATCATCAACCTTTACTGCTCGTAGTTTACTGGACCACATTTTTCTTTCTGCTTGAACCTTCTCCTTCTTGCTTTGCTTGGACATATTCTTGCTAAATGGAGTTCAGGTTATTTAGAAGTTCCATTGGTTCATGTGGTATAATGCGAGTGCAATTGAACCACCTTAATTCTAGTACATACCTACTTTGACGAGCATGGAGTTTTAGTTTATTAAGTTTGAATAAATTATTTTCAGATGTCACATCAGATTAATATGATAATGGTACTAGTTTATATTATTTTGAATTCTTATTTTATAAGAAGGAAAACTTTTATGTAAATTATGAATCAAGGCTTTTGGGTACACGTACAAAACAGTAAGTATAGCTTTTCCCTTGTATCTTGAATTGTATATTTTGATATCTGTCAATTTGCATTTCCCGGAAGTTGAAGACTGCTGAGGTTGCACATATGGTGATCTCTATATGCTCTCTTTACACTGATTATTGCAGAAAAATGCATGGTGTCATTAGGAGATCAGCTAGTCACATTCAGAAAGATCCCGACATAGTTGACAGTACCTTGTCCCGGAAATCTCTAGAGGTGCATAAGTTCAGTTCATCTCCCACAGTTGTGTATATTCGTTGCTGCAAATCACAGTGGTATGCTAACACTTCAACATTCATCTGGGAAATTCTGACATGTATTGTAATACTTCTAGGACTATGGAGTATCTTCACCGCAAACGTGGTTAAGAAGTGGAATTGTATAAACATTGACCTCATACACCATATTATTTGCTCATCTTTAATAATTGAAATATCGCATGAGATACCAACCTTTGGCCCAAGATTTTTTTGCAGTAGTTATCTGAGTCCTTTATGAGAATGAGAAACTACAAAAAAATGAGTTTGGCTTATCAAGAAGTCATTTGAGTTCTTTATCAAGTTACATACAATTAAGTTTTAAGCTTTTGGGGAACAAAAGTTCAAGGAAACTCTATATGTGTCATGCAGTAGTTTCTTGCAGATTTTTCTTTCAACTTTTACAATGTTCATATCTCATAAATGAATCATTTTGCAGCTCTACAGATGTGACATTCTTTGCTTTGGAACCCAGTGGACGATGGAGAGTTCTTGTTCTTCCACAGCAATATCTCTACCGTGAGATCTGTTGGAAATCACCTCAATCAAATGTAAATAGCTTGCAAGTTGGTTCTTTGTTGCCATTAACTTCTCTTTTATTTGGTAGACAGAAGATTCAAAGAGTTACATATATTGACTCTACTCTTGAACCAATATCGCCTAGAAGCTCTCTACACCATGAAGGTGCTTTAACCAATCGAAACGAATGGAACATGTTATCAATCACTTCTTCTGGTCAAAATCCAATCACCGAATGTGAATTTCCTGGAAGCATCTCTCGTGGATCTGATGCCAATAGTGTAGAAGATATGGACATTCATGACTCTAAGAAAGATAGATCCACAGACAAATACTCAAGGAAGAAACCTAGAAAGAAGGGGAAGTGGAACAGAAATCTCACGTGCAGTAATGGCCTAAATGAGCTACAATCTGCAGTTGGATGTTCAATAACTCAAGTTGTGATACAAAATATAAGACATAGATCAATTAGTTCTTCTGCTAATATTTGTAATTCTTTGATGAACGGTGCCATGACTGTGAGCTCTATTGCCAGAACGGAGGTTTCTTCTAATGGAGACATCTTAAACAGTGCAAAGCGTGACGGACCAGGTCAAATTGAGGAGCTTGGAGAAAGGAAAAAGTGTTCAAAGCAGCATGTTGGAAATCTATGTGGAACAGAAAAGAGGGATAAGTACTTTAGAAGAGTTACCAAAGACTCAAATGTCTATGCAAGTAGTACTGGGAACCAGAATAGCCATGCGAGGAAGGAAAATTATCAATGTATTTGGAAAAGGGTTCAGAAGAATGATGCTGATGTAAGCAACTGTGACTCGGAAAAGCTAAACTCAGCTTTCTCACAGTTTGATGATAGGTTGAAAAAGAAATTGAAGAAAAAGTTTCCTAATCCTGTTGATTCTATTATTTTATCACAATCAGCTCATGAAAATCAGGAAAAGCTCAAAGTTCCTAAAAAACCCAGAAGAAATAAGTGTCCAGGCTCACTGCAGAAGAATGAAAGTCAATGTCAAAAAGAATCTCCAGTTAAGGGAGCCTGTTCAAATGGTGTACTTAGTTCAGCTAGCCAAATAGCTACGGCAAAAAGATCAATAAATGCGGCAGATTCTCAAACTAGAACAAATTCCTTAAGGGCTAGATTCAAGAATGTTCAATATGTTCCTTTTAAACCAATCCCAAATCCAAAAGCTTGTTCCCATAACTCGGAAGCAAAAGAAAGTGTCCCAATTGTTGTATCCAGTGTGGATGATCAAATGGTTAAACCTCAATTTTTGTTACCTAGATCAGAGCAGCAGGGGGAGCTTCTTGCTGCGGATGGAGAGGGTGGCAAAATGGACAAAGAAATTTCTTCTTCTGGTCAAATTAAGCATGAACATGACGCTGTCCCTCAAGCTGTCTCAGAATCCTGGATGCACCAAGAGATTAAAGATTCCGAGCTACCAAATTGTTTGTCTGTAGGGACGCTAGTAGAAACAGAAAGATGGACCTCCAAAAATGTCACACAGGAGCAACTGGCTTCAAAATGTCTAGCTCCTGTTTCTTCCTCAATGAATGTCAGAGTGATAAATGCAGGTCAAAATACAGATAGTCTTGAAAATGATTGGAGAAACATTGTTCAGGCAGTGAACGATGCCCATAGAGCACAACTAGCATCTAAAGCCGTTGAGATAGGTAAGGGCCATCCTGCTGCTGAGTTTGAGAAACTTCTTTATTCTGCCTCTCCAATTATATGCCCATCTACTAGTATTCGGACTTGTCAAGCTTGCTCCCGTAATCGAGCTACTAATGCACCTCTATGCAGACATGAGATACCCAATGTCGCTTTGAAGAACTTGTGGCAGTGGTATGAGAAACATGGGAGCTATGGTTTAGAAGTAAAAGCAGAGGACCACAGAAATGCAAGACTGTGTGGGATGGATCGGTTTGAGTTTCGTGCATATTTTGTTCCATATTTGTCAGCCATTCAGCTCTTCAAGGACCATAGGGCTCATCCAATCCATAATGATAATAGGACTCGGGGGTCCATGATGAATAAAATATCTGAGAGTGCACCTCATGTAGAACTGCGATCAATATTTTCGGTACTTGTGCCTCAACCTCTTGTTGAGGATTCAAGCTCTTTACTACAAAAAAGTGGTCTCTCTGGCTCAAGGTCATCTTCAGAGTGCAGTAATGGTGATTTACATCATCTACATGATGAATCCAAGTTTCCTGATGATATGGAGCTTCTCTTTGAATTTTTTGAATTCGAGCAGCCTCAAAGGCGGCGACCGTTATTTGAAACGTATGTCATACTTAAGCTGTTTCTTATAGCATTTCGTTTATCTTTTGTTAATCGTTTCCCTAGAGTGTTGAATTTCTTGTGGAAATTAAAATGCAAGTGGGAGATACGAAAAGGGTTTCAATAGATTTCTTGTATAATCAGACTTTAATTTCTTAGTGATTTTGCAACCTCGAAGGTAAAAAAGAAAATATACTGACCAACCTTCTATGTCCTCTTACAATGCAACATTAGCCCATCATTGGGGAAGTTACTGTCAGCATATCGTTGTCTTCAATAATGATCATATATACTCAATGATTATCCTTTTCTTCTGGTGATGGACCAACTTTTATTGCCCTGTTCTCTGGTGTTGGATTTTAGGTAAGCATATTTATTTTGTTGTTATTTCCCATGCCCTCTAAACATGGAAACTCTAGTTTGATTGATTTGTCATCTTGAGTTCTGTGTGAGGTTGTATGCCGCTCGTTGCCAGGAAGTTTTTTTCCGTTGATATCACTCAGCTGATCTTTCGTCAAAATCTCTATTACAGAATACAGGAACTTGTCTCTGGTGATGGACCCTCCAACTGTAGATCATATGGAGATCCATCTATCCTACATACAATGAGCTTACATGACCTGCATCCTCATTCCTGGTTAGTAGCGGAAATGCGTAGCAGTATGATTTCATATAGTTTTCAAATATGTGAGGCGCAATACGTAGCTACATCCTGTTTGGAGAAAAAGAAATAGAGGGAAATAAGTATGTGAAAAGCAATCGTCTAGTTCCAGAAAAGATTCTTATAGATCTGAATATTCCGTGTATTTGCAGGTTTTCGGTTTCATGGTACCCCATTTATAGGATACCCGATGGCAATTTGCGTGCTGCTTTCTTGACTTATCATTCACTTGGCCATTTTATTCACAGAGACCAGATACCAAACGCCCACAGTATGGATGCCTGTGTAGCTTCTCCAATCGTAGGCCTCCAAAGCTACAATGCTCAGGTAGAACCATAGGGGCTAATCTTGCATTGAAGGTGCCTCATAAAATTTTATTGGACTATTGTTGAGTTAATAACATGGTAAAAATTATAGATTCATGATAAGAATGATTCTTTAAAATGAATTTATCTATGAAAATACTTAATTTTAGATATATATTTGGTGATGCAACCGGTAGAGCATAAAATGACTTTAGCATGTCCATGGCAAAATGAGCAAGACTCGTGCTATTCTGTGTTACAATTCCTGAAGTTCTGCTGTTAAAGAAACCTAATATGCTAGTAATCATGGAAGGATCCTGAAAGTAGTCAAATGAAAGTCAATATTTGCTAGCTTAAATCATATATTACTATATTGGTGGTCTGATTGTTCCGTACAACACTGCAACTATTGAAGAAAATCTTATGTGCGGTTTTAACTTCTTTTGAATGAAGGGCATGGTCTGGTTGGGGAAACTCCAAGCACATGAGCTTCACAAAGCATAAAATAATCTAATTATGATGAATTCCTTGAATACTGCATTAAAAGAGCAGAATGGGGGCAGCAAATTCATCTAGCCGATCTCAACTAATTTGGAATTGAGGTGTAGTTGATTGAATGAATGGTCTGGTTAGATAAAGACTACAAAGGTAGTTCAAGTAGCTTGAGTTGTACTCCTTTACAACTAATAGAACTGTTTATGCATTCAACTCTTCTATAGTATACTTGGCACACCCCCCCCCCCCCCCCATTCAAGCAAGGGTCCTGTGCCCGTTGAGTGCATCAAATTCACAATATAAAGTATTTGTATAGCTGTAAAAGTACCTGTTACGAGCTAATACTTGTCAACTGACATTTTATTATCCCTGCATGTAAATACACCATACATGGCCATGACGTTACTTTTTGTCTGAATGGCAAAACAAATAGGGTGAATGCTGGTTTCAGCCAAGGCACTCTGCTGACGACCTGACAGAAGAATTCTTGGATATGGACCTTCATACAGTTCTCAGAGAGCGACTAAGAACATTAGAGCAGACAGCATCTATTATGTCACGAGCTGTGAGAAAGATTGGAAGTGACACACTCGTGAACAAACATCCTGATTATGAGTTTTTCCTGTCTAGGCGACACTAATTGCCTCTAATCCTTGTATTTTCTGATCGTAAGTTGGTATTCTCTGTACATAGCTTAGCGTACTGATAGGATTTGTTCGGGATTGAAAGTAGTGCTTACTGGTAACAGTTGAATTTTATCGGTTCTTCTTTTAAGTTCTGAAGTCAGTTGATATTTGCAGCTTCGAGTTTCGTAATTCAGCTGTTGTGCATATTTAGACTTTTCTGTACTTGGAATCAAAGAATGCAGTGTGTTATGAGATGATTTTTGCAGATATAAACATGGTCAGTGAGATTACACTAGAGATGTTTTTTGTGAACATGGTCGGTGAGTATTCATAAAGTCGATTACAAATTGTTTGGGACTGAGGTGTTTTGGAACCGATGCCTCGATGTTACATCATATTTTAAAATGGAAATTCAAGAGTTCCTCTACAACCGAAGACTTCATGAATGTGTGTGTGTGTGCGCGCGTAATTTAAGTAGAAATGAAACAAACAAAAGGTGACAACACTTCTGTTTGTCGATTACAAATTGTTTGGGACTGAGGTGTGGTTGTTCTGTCTGTGTATTCTCACAATGCGTGTTCAATGCAATGAACTTGAACAAAGCAGAATTGATACAAAGAATTATATAACCCTCTAGTTACATTACTGTATACGATAGACCAATGTACGAGAAGTTTATCTCACAAGTAAAGCACAAACCTTGCATTTTGGAACCAAAGGCTCGATGTTACATCATATTTTAGTTGGAAATTCAAGAGTTCCTCTACAACCGAAGACTTCATGAATGTGTGTGTGCGTGTAATTTAAGTAGAAATGAAACAAACAAAAGATGACAACACTTCTGTTTGCCTTTAAATTCATATGACATCTATGGCAAGATTTGTTATAACAAAAATCTCAACTCAACACTGGTATTATATAATATAATCATTGATAATGCGATAACTGGAATTTGAACTGTAAGGCAAATGATTCAACACCAAAAGACTAATGGAAATTGGAATTCAGAGGACAAGATGAGAAATCTGAACAAACTAACAACTTCAGTCTGCCTATCACATTCTCATGGCTTTATAAACATTTCTTCCATAACTAACTTTGGCCTTCTTTATGTGATCCTCCTCTCTCAAATGTAATCTTCGAATCTTTTAGGTGGAATTATCTTCCTAGAGCCCTGACGTGGCCTGTCCATATGATGTTCACTTGTGGCATCCAGGTTAGCAGCTTCTTCAATTGAATTCACAACATTTGTCCGCGAGAGTAATTTACAGATCCATTGAGAATAGCTGTCATATTCTATCGATTAAAATATAAAATACAATAACTCAAGCAGCCCAATCTTCATCACTAGCTTTTGTATCCTGAACATATTAAAAAGTTGAAGAATGACACAATGTGAGAGTACAGGACTTCCAGTGCAGAGTAAGAAACTTGATGATACAACACAGAAACAGTTAACTTGCCAGATACAAAACTAATCAACGAAAAAGAAAAGAAAAAAAGAGAAGTTTTTCAAAATTCAAACCTTAGATGAACTAGAGAACTCTTCAATATCATCTTCACCCTACAGAGCATGTCGAAGCACAAGGAACAGCAATTATATTAGCTGAGTTTAGAAATGAGAAACTAGCACAATCGGTACATATCATTTTTTTTTTTGGTAAATCAAATGAACCGAGATACATAGATCTAGTCAGCAGAGCATGAGAAAAGTTGGCCGTCCTAATTCCTACCCATGAAGCAGTCAAACATTTTCTTTTTATGACATGAATGGATTGAAAAATGAATGCACTCATCGGAACAAGTCTTTTTTTTATTATTTACACAGAAAGAAAGTTTTCATGAGTGTCTGGTTTAAACAAATTTATCATCAGTTTCAGAAAGCATGAGAGAAATTTAGAAAGCTGTAGTCAAAGCTGCACATCCAAGGAATCTGCATAATTTCAAGCGGATAACTGTTTGTCATGAGTGATATACTTAATTACCACAATGAATAATGTTCAAGAATGGACATAATCTTGCGATGTGTATCATGAGCACAGAAAGGAGAGATCATTCGGGTGTGAGAAGATATCCAACTGTCAAACTAAACAAAGATTCAGAAAGTTAGTTACTATGTATTTCACCTGGATTTATAACCAATTCAATTATTTTCAACTATATCTTCAACAGTCTTATAAAAGCCTGCCGAACTTCTTTACTTTGTCTTTGCTAGCTAGTCAAAACTGCCACTTAAGAGGAAACAAAGATGAGGCAAGAAACAGAGTTGGACTGAGCATGACAAGTGGATAAATTGCAGAACATATTCTGAATTTTACCTGAGAAATACCAACATGATCAGACATGGTCGAATCACAATCTGTTTTGGATGCCCCTTTGTTTGTTGATTTTCTTGTTTTCCTTTGAGAAACTCTATCTGGAGTGACAAGCTTCAAAGTTTGTGGAGAAATACAAACATAATTATTTGTGTATCAACAGAACAAGTATGATCCAGTAAAATATGAAGAGAAGTCGACAAATGAATCACTTTCACCCAAACACAATTGTTTTTTTCTTTTTCTTTTTTGATAAGGTAAAACCCAAACACAAACTTCATAGTTACTAGCCATGAGAATACAACAACATAATACCCAGTGGAATCCCACAAAGTAGGGATAGTTACTAGCCATGAGAATCCATCTATGATATGAAATATTATGTGGTATATCCCAACTATATTCTCTCAGTTATCACTTTGAGCATACAACTCAATGGCTAAGGTCATCTACTGCAACAAAGTTTAGGCGAAGTGCCAGGAAAACTAAAAGGAGTTCATGAAGGGGGAGAGAGAAAGTTCTTAGTAAACTTTCCCCAAGGCAAGATATTTCAGTGAACACCATTATGATAGCTTCCACATTTTCCTCGGAAAATGAATTAAGCTATTGCTCCTATTTGTGAAACTGGCCTTCAAATTTTTCATATACTTCCTATCTTACCTCCTCTTCACTCCACCTATGATTCTGGCATTACCTCTCTTTACCATCTCTACCCTTTTTTACAGGAAATGCTGGCAATGCATGAGCACAACACTTTTTGCTCCCAATAACGATATTCTACCGTGCCTATCGAACACCTTCATAACCATGCCTATAGACAATCATGTAGTTTAGCATCATTGTTGGAGATAACAGGATGGCATCACCAAATACAATATCTGAATGCAGGTGATTCTACTTTTTTAGGATACAAGCTTTAGGAAATTTAAGTGTGGTGGTGCGTGAAGGGAGATTGTAAAAACAAGCATCGATCCCTCCCTCCCTCCCTCTTCAACAAGTACACATTAACATTGTTAGACAGACGAAATGTTCAATTTCTGAAAGTAACTTGTCGCCTCATGACAGAGCTACGAGTCCTTACCTTGTCCACTTTCTTAAACATTGTGGAAATAGTAGCTTGAACAAGAGAAGTTTGCTTAGTACGGGAGGATTTCTTAGACTTGGAAGCAGATTCAGCAGCCGCAGTAATTTTTCCAACAACTTGACTTTGTACTACAGTTTCATCACAAAGAATGTCACTACCTGCACCACAGATTTTTCAATCCATGAACTATTTAAAGGAACTGGGAGATAGAGGGTGAAGGAAGATGATAAACAGAACAAGCGAGACTTTGAGGGACTCACACTATAATGGTTTCTGTGAAGAAGTTCGGAAAAAAAACTAATAAAGTAAAAATAAAAAAATATTTACAGAGATGTTTCAAGAGGTACAATTTTTGTTGAATGATCCTTACCACTTTTCTCTTCTTCCTCTGAAGTTTCGGCTTCATTGTCAACCAAATCATCCCCGGAAGAAGGTTCTGCAAAACTGAATTACTGAACATAAAAATCCTGGTAATGTATTAAGCAGAGGAAGACATCAGAGTCAACTAGATCTTAGTTAATAAAGGATAACATACTCCTCAAGAAATTAATGTAAACAATACAAATTCAAAGAAAACAGCCGCTCTACTACCAAGGTGGAGATAAGGTCTGCGTACACTCTACCCTTCCCAGACCCCACGTTGTGGGATTTCACTGGGTATGTTGTCGTGTTGTAATACAAATTCAAAGAAAACAATTATAGGCATAGAAGGTTGTGACAAAAGATCAGTGATCGTTCAGTTACTTCCTTTGGTCCTTGAATGAGTACCAAACTAAGGCTCCTTAACCACAGTCCTCAGGAGTTTTAACAGATTCCTATTTCCTAACAATAAAGGCGCATATTATGAACGAATTTAATGTCAAATGCCTACTCTTTCTTATGATTTACTTTATGCAGGTGCAGTAATCCTGGGCAGTCCATGAAGTTGTCTTTTAACTCCCCTGATAAAAGCTATGTAATACTACATACAGTTAGTTGCATGCAATATGCTAACAGTCGGTGCAAGGGATCAGTAATAAGGAAAATTACATATTACACAAGTCAAACCATATACAGTCAAACCTCTCTATAATGGCAGCGTTTGTCCAAAAAATTCATGGCTGCTATAGAGATGTGTTGTTATGTATGGATACTGGCATTTGATGTTTAGATCTCATTAGTTGTTATAAACAAGAGTACGCAAACAATTATTTTCTTGTACTTTTTATGTTAAAAACGAAAACAATATACTTGTTAATTTTAAATTCTCAATTATTTTCATATCTCATTAATTAAAAATTAAAAAGACTAATAAATTACTAATCAATCTATAACTAATTATACCATTTAGATAAAAATTTAAATCTAAGGAACATATGCATTTAAAATTAATTGAGAATTTAAATATTTCAAGTTTGACGCAAGAACTCTACAATTGTAGTTGTTTCATAAATTCCAGCCTCTTAGTGATAGTATAACCCTTGAATTGGCGAAGAATTTTGTCCAAACTTTCAGCAAAAAAGAATTCAATAGCTTTCCCGTTGTCTACAGTTGACTCTTTGTACTTAAGATTCACTATGTGCATGACATTAATGATGATTATCATAAATATTTTAATATTTTATTTTTTATAAAATATTAATACACAATATTTGAGTATGGCTGTTATAGAGAGGTAATTTTACAAAGAGTGTACCGCTATAATGAATGTTACTGCTGTTATAGGTAGAATGTCATTATAGAGAAGTAAAATATAACATAAAAAATTGGTTCCGGAGAAAATTAGGTTGTTATAGTGAAATGCCGTTATAGCGAATGGCAATTATAGAGAGGTTTGACTATACTTGAATTTTTTTCCAGCTGCCCTTGCTGAACGACGACTTGGAGTTAATTCGATAACTTCTTTTGAATCATTTTGACTTTCTGACTCCTCCTGTTCATGTTCAGGAGACTGTTGTTCCACATGCTTGACCCCGCATTCGCTAATACTTCGTTTTTTAACACATGTAGCACCTGCACCACCTTTGAAATCACACTCCAATTTCTCTTGCTGCTGTAACCAAATAACATAACCAAAACAGTGTCAAGAATTCTTTGAAAACATTGGGTGACAATCAGCAACTTTAGTATACTCTACTAATTAATGCTTTAGCCAGTTGAATTAGGAACAACTCAACAAAAAAACTAACCACATTCAGCTCCTTCGGGAACTCGAGCCGTGCTTCTTCAGGATTCTCGTCTTTCCTCCCTATCCACCATGCATCAGAAAACACAATCTGGAAAAGAAATAAGCCATAAATCAGGACAAATGAAACAGGACAAGTAAATGTAACTAAGTGCAAAGTATAAATGCTTTTAGTTTCATCAGAGCCTTATGATAAGTTGATCTGTAACACAAGTAAACCAAATCCCAATCCGTCAAACAGAGTCAACAAACAAAGTACAATCAAACATCTCTATAATTGTCATTCGTTATAACAACATTTCACTATAATGGCCTAATTTTCTCTGGAACCGATGAAAATTTTTCATGTTATATTTTACTTCTCTATATCAGCATTCTACCTATAATAGCAATGACATTCATTATAGCGATCTACTCTTTGTAAAAATTACTTGTCTATAACAGCCATATTCAAATATTGTGTAATAATATTTTTTTTAGTATATTATGTATAAAAATAAAATATTAAAATACTTATAGTAACCATCATTAATATCATCCACATAGTAAATTTCAAGTACGAATATCTAAAAGAAAAAAAGATATTTCCCATAGTAATTTGATTTAGTCTTGAAAATTTTCAAAATCACCTACTTTCAAAACATATGTTTCTTAGATTTTAATTCTTTATCGGTATGGTACAACTAGTTATGAATTTATTAGTATTTTATCAGTCTTTTTATTTTTTTATTAATGGGATATGAAAATCAATTGAGATTTTAAAATTAACAAGAATATTATTTTTGTTTATAGCATAAAAAGGACAGAAAAATTATTGTTTGCGTATTTTTGTTTATAACAGCTAAATGAGATTTAAACAACAAATGTAAGTATACATACATAGCATACATAGCATCACCTCACTCTTGCAGCCATGAAATCTTCGGACAAGCGCTGTCATTATAGAGAGGTTTGATTGTAGATCTAAATCTTTCTCAAACTCGAGAGAAAAAACATTTTCAATGGTTATTGGCACTTGATTCGACATGTTTATAATATTTCAAACTAACAAAATTGTTAAGAGAAAATGGATAGTCATGGGAAACAGACTTAATAACTGATCAACTGTATTAAAACTACTTTTTCTGATCAAACTTCTGGAACGTAAAATGAAATATTAGCCTAGGAGATGAAGGTTTTGCAGATCGGATGAAAAGGTACAACCAACAGAATAACTGTAAGGTATCAAATAATACTTAGCACTTGTTAGTTATTTGGAAGTTTCCATCAATTCTCACAAAACGAGTCAAAGCTATTCAACTTACAACATTTAATAAAATTAATAACTAGAAACTTGAAAGAACAATATCCACGCTTGGATCAAATGAAAACATAGAAGCGCAGAAAACTTTAGCCCAACAAGTTCTATAAGTCAGATTAGCAGATTAGGAAAGTGACCTTTGGTCCCTACTTGGTTTTGTTGCTTTTCTGCCTTTGTACTATAGTATTGATGAATAAATTATAACCACTAAGAAATTAGTGGTATTTAAATTTTAAAAAGTCACAATATTGAACATGTTAGCTTTATAATGCACTCTCATTCTAAGACTTCAGTATCAAGCTCCTTAGCAGACAAAGAACAGACATTTATCATATAAACATTACCAAATCATAAAACATATCAGAAACGTGATAAACCATAAAACATATCAGAAATATGGTATTTGTCATACTTAACTAAAGTGCCATTCTTGATTCTATTTTTCATAGTCATGAAATATATCTGTTAGGTAAAATAGTTCCTCTTGATTCGTTCCAATTCCTAGGCAGATGGCTCCTGCGTGTTTTCTTTTCAATCATTGGAAGCAGTTTTTGTTTCTATAGACAATATAACTCCACAGCCTGCAAGGGACTGATGAGAAGGAAAATTTTACTCTCTTTTTTCCTTCTAAATATGATGCCTTGATGATGATTATTACATTGTCCATTGAAACAAAAGTGATTACGTAGGAAGACAAGTATTCGCAAAACGAAGCTCCTGCAATTTAAATTGATACTAAGATAAACAGAATAAAACACAGAAGAGAAAGAGCTACCAACCATATTGTCAAGGTAATCTTCGCACACTACATTCTTCCCACCTCTAGAGAACTGCATAGTCAGATACCCATTCTTTGGATATACAATTGTCCCAAACAACTTCATTTGACCCTACAGATCCAATATGGAAAATAATTGACTTTAAACTGAAATATCACATATACAATTGCTAAAAAGAAAAGAATTCCATGACTTTCTATGAAGACCGGATGCATCCTCGCAATGGGTAGCAAGTTCAGTCATACCAACTACCTTCAGCTTATGAAACATATAGGCAAAAGAAAATTCAGAAAATTACACATGAAGATAATGATAATCATTCACACAAAAAATCTTTAAACAAAAGGAAAAAACAAATCCCACTTCATTCTCAAAATTACTACTAATTTCTGAGCAATCAATCCTTAACAATACTGCCTTTTATTTCCTCATTTGCGGGTTTCTGACCATTAAGCTGTCAAGTGCTAGGAAAACACTCCCTATGTCCCAATTTATGTAGCACTTTACGCTTTTGGAGATTCAAACTATGTAAACTTTCACCAATAATTTAAAAATGTATCTTCTCATCATATTAACATGAGAAAAATTACAACCCTATAGTACTTTTCGTACAATTTTTTAATATCTAAATTTTATATCGAGTTAGATCTATCCAATTTAGCTTCAAATATTAGTCAAATTGACTCTCGTACAATTTTTGAATATCTAAATTTTAGTTTTAAAATATTAAGTTAATCGAATCTAATTTAGCTTCAAAGACTCTCGTACAATTTTTGAATATCTAAATTTTAGTTTTAAAATATTAAGTTAATCTAATCTAATTTAGCTTCAAAGATTAGTTAAATCGACTCCCGGAGCCAGTACTAAGAATAGCAAGTAGCAGTTGATTAAGTAAGTAATACCTGTGGGAAGTGGAGGTAGAGAATAGGGTTTTTGGTAGCAAGGTCTTTGAGTTCACCAATTTTACCAGCCGAAATCGGGGCAAGTAAACCAGGAAAAGAGAAGAGAAACCGATTTTTGCGCTGAGATTTGCGCAAAATATCTTTGCCATGGTGTTTAATCACAGTTTTAGATGGACTCAGAGAACTATTAATCCTTGAAGGATTATCTGAAAGCATTTGCTTCGAAATGGCTAATTTCTTTAACCTTTTTTTCTCATCCATATCTGGATTGGGTTCTCCATTTGCTGTTGCCTTCTTCCCACCTCGAGCCATACTTGGACCACCAAACTGCACTACCTTAAGTTAATACTAATAAAAATCCGCCGTAGGGGAATCTTTTTTTATTAATTCCACAACTAATTTAGAAGAAAATAGTTTTTATTTTAGATTTATCGTGTGGAATATTAGAATTATATAAGAAATAATTTTATTTTTAATCACATAAAATATAATATGCATATAATTAAAATAGATAAGTAATTTGAGAGTTACTTCTCTGTACATGTACGATATTGATACATATTCTATACAATAATGATACAATTTTTATACACATACAATACATATTCTATACATATACAATATTGATACATATTTTGTACAATAATTATATAATTTCTATACACATACTGTAGGGATACATATTCTATGTACCAGTGATACATTTTTTATATAGATACAATAATGATACATATTATATACTACAATGATACAATTTATATATGTATGCTAAAAAATCAAAAAATTATCATTGACAAAAATGGAAATTATTACAAAAGGAAAAAACTTAGATCATTCCACATAGTATGTGTCCCTTTAATATATGCATAGAAAATGTATCATTGTTATATAATTTATATATAATAAATATAAAATTAATGTATACTTACTAATTATACACATGTTATGTTGGAGATCGAAATAAACAGGCGTCAGGAGAAAACTAACGATTGCAAATCTTGATGCCGATAAATCAGGTGACACAAGAACTATATTAAAAGAAGCATAATATTTAATATGAATTAGTCAAGTGACCTACATATTGAAAAATTAATATAAAAGCACAAAATCTATTGAGAGAATAATCTCCCCCTAAACAAGACTCCTTAATGACTACATTGTGGATGCTACTGTGTTGTATATGAGAAAAAAATGATATCTTATTTATAGAAGCCCAAAACTTTTCATCTAAGAAAATGATAAATATGGTAGAATCCTTTTCTACAAAAAAAAAAATTATCCACCAAGAAATCCTTCTTGAAATAAAACGCAATTATGTTAAACTTAAATAAGATAAGAAATTCAGGTAAAATCCCAACAAATTTTTCATTGGCCTGAATTTTCTAGCAAAATAATCTTGATTTTTTCTTCACATAATTTTCATCATTGATGCTTGTCATGGTTAAAAATATTATGGTTAAAATTTGATTTAAAAGTAGTTTACTTTATTTTTAAAGATGCATCAACAAGGATGTTGAAATATGGTTAAAATTTCATCTCCACGTGTAGTACGCTAGATAAAATCTTCATTATCGTGATATTGGTTTGCAACTTGATTTGAATTGGCCTTGAATCTTTCTTCAACATCGTTAACCATTGGCTCTGATACCTTATGTTGGGGATCAAAATAAACAGGGCGTCAGCGAAAGTTAACGATCGCAAATATTGACGGCGATAAATCAGATGACACAAGAACTATACTAAAAAAAACATAATATTTAATATGAATTGGTCAAGTGACCTACATATTGAAAAACTAATATAAAAAAAAACATAAAATCTATTGAAAGAATAATTCCCCCCTAAACAAGACTCCTTAATGACTACATTGTGGATCCTACTATATCGTCTATAAAAATAAATAATCACTTATTTATATAAGTCTAAAGCTTGTCCTAAAAATAGTCATTTTTCTAAAAAATATCACAAAAAAAAAACATTTTTGAAGTAAAACACAAATATAGTAAAATTTAAATAAGATAAGAAATTTAGGGCAAGTCCTAACATGTTATACAATTAATATACAAAAATTATACATATTTTAGGATATTGAAGGCTCAATTTCCTCTTCCACTTTCTCTTTCTTCTTCCACTTCCTAAAAAAAAGGTGAACCCATAGTAGGAGTGTCTGGCCGGGACGGGTTGGCGGGAGGGTCGGGATCAAGCCGGGCGGGTGGCGGTCGGTTCGAAAGGACGAGACCAAGTCCCGCCTCGATCCGGTCCCCGCTGGCTGGGCGACATGATCGATCTGGGGAGAGACAATTTTTTTTTTGCACTTAATTAAAAAAAATAACATATATAAACAACTCAATAATTGAACAAGAGAGTAATAAAAACATCTCAGGTATGTTTTTGTATCTCTTATATGATTTAATAGAAATATGATTTTTTTCTAATATATTATACATATACAATTGTCAAAATTTACAACTTTGTAATGTCGTTCAAAATTTGCAAATGACATAATAAAATTGCAATTAAAGAAATTACATTTTCAAAAAAAAATTGTTCTATTTTCCTTATAATTTCATGTGGTTCTTCGGTTGAAATTGATAATTGTTGGTCAAATTGCTCCATGTCGCTACTCATACCTTCAGATAAGATGTCGTTCTAGTTTTCGTTTTCTTCTTCATTGATATTTGGTTGTCCGCACATTCTCTTCTCTGCTCGTATCCAATTTCTGAATAATACTGCAACCTCCAAATTGTCTCTAGCTAATGGGTGTCTGTGCTCTCCTATTTGAAATCTGCCGGCAGAAAAAACGCTTTCAGACGCCGTTGATGACTCTTGAATGTTCAAAATATCTCGGGTCATCATTGAAAGTATCGAAAATGTATCTTATTCTCCCTCCAGTATTTCAGGAAGTCTCCATGTCATTCTTCATTGGCAACTGCTTGGTACGGTAAAGCACCATGCAAAACAAAAATATCAAACTCGCTAATTTGGTTAGTAGTGTTAGCACCACACATTTTATTTATGAGGCTTTCAATACTAGCCGCAGAAACAACATGTCTTTTTTGAGGTTGTGTTGAAGAAGAAGAAAAAGATAGTACGGAAGCTGATTGGTTGCTAGTACTTTCTTGGTGGTAATACATATATACTTTTCTGCATTCATCTTGTATGGTAGACAACACTTCTTCTTTAGTTTGTTCAATGAGTGGTGAATCATTTGAATTTTTGGGAGTTGGAGGTGACAGTACTGCTATACAATCATAAATAGTTTCAATAAGTGATTTACATCAGTCTATTTTGATAGTCGTATTTAATACAACACCAATAATATAAATAGTGGGAATAGGAATAAAATATTTTTTAATAGCTGCCTTATAAGCTGATTTAGTCATATATTCATTAAGTAATCAAAATATGAGAGCTATATAAAACAACATAGTTGAAATAGTAGGATAATATATACCGAAAAATTCTTTTGTTGCTTGAAAAAATTTCTCTAAAATACAATAAGTTCGGCAATTTTGTCTCAATCGCTATCTACAACCATATAAGCTGAATTTTGATTATGGGCGTTAAAAAATAAAGTTATAGGTCTTCTATAGTCATAAGTAACAAGTAGTTACTGGCACAAAGAATTCCACCTAGTGGGTACTTCTTCGAATTTTTTTCTATAAGGTAGTTAACAATCGTGACAAAAAAATTTATATTCCTTTTTTTGTTGTATTCTATTATTTTTAAAAATATAGTTTATAGCAAATTGTATTTTATCAAGAATGTTTGTAAAAATTAATAGATCATCCTTTACATCTAAGTTATATATATGACACACACATCTTATATGAAAATGATCTGAAAAAGATGGAGTTAAACTATTTTTTAAATTGTAATAGCATAATTAGTAGAAGAAGTGTTACTTAATGTAATAGTCATAATTTTATCAGTTATGCCATAATAATGGCAAACATAATAAATATTCTATGCAATAAAATTACCAGTGTGTTTATCATATATATATATATATATTTGCATAGACCATTTATAATCTATCCAACGACATGTTACCGTTAAATAATCATGACCGTTAGTACTACGGTCATATCAGACGTAATAGATATTTTGCCAGGAAAATGATATAATGAACAACGTAAATATTGTTGATATTCGTGTGCAAATTTAAATACATCTCTCTTAACAATTGATATAGGAAAACTTTTATAAGCTGGATTATACATTTATCTAATGTAATGAATAAAATCAGGAGATTCAGGAAATGGAAAAAGACAAACCTTCCACATCAACTATTTTTGTTAGTGCTTCCATATCTCTATGTTTATCGTACTTAGGGCGTACAATTCCTCATGTCACAGGGTTAATTTGACCTAGTACTTGGTCCGGGACAGTATGTGAACCTTGTCTCGGTGGAGAGGGTACTTGCGCACCCTTTTTTTAGCCTCGTATTGGGTATACCTAGTTGATTGTTTTTGTGCTATGTGTCTCATTAAACCTCCCGTCCCACCATGACTTTTTCCAGTTTTAAAACTATAAACCCCTTTACAAATTTTACATATAGCTACTTGATTTGCTACGTCTCTAATAACAAATTGTGATGCATCTGATTTTAATGGTAGTTTTGCTGGACCGCGTCTCATACTAGGGGGAATATGAGGCATTTCAGTTGAATGAGCATTAATGGATGTGTCATCATCTAGATCATCTTCTAAATTATAATCTTGCTGAGTTCCAGAAAATATCTCCTTGTCTAAATCATATGGTATATCAGGAAAATGTTCAGTATCAACAAAATCTTTCAGTCTAGGAATATGATCATGTCTAGGAATAAGATGACTAGAACTAGAAGAAGTACCCTTACCCTTACCCCTCTACTAGTAGAAACACCCTTACCCTTACCCGTAATCATACGTTTAAATCATTCCATTATAATTATGCAAATAAATAATTAAAGATAATGAAATTAAGTGCGCTAAATAAAATGAAGAAACAATAATAATTTAATGAAAGAACGGATGTACCAAACGATGACGTAATTGAAAATTGAAACTTTGTTCGATGGATGATTCTCAAGCTAGTTGTTGTTACACCTTGTAAGTTTAAGGCGATAATTAGATAACGTAATTAAGGAAGTAAGATTCGAATATATGATATAAAGTATATTTATGTATGCTAATACAGAAGTTAGTATACGAGAGATGTGATTCCGGAATAATTTTGGTGAAAACGAGTGTGACGATGGGAATTGTTAATAGTAGTTGTGTATTCCCAACGGGGGTTGCGGATTAGTGTCGTATTATAAGAATTATGACATTGAGAATACGAGATCTTATGAAATTGTCGAGATTTAAAAGAAGCGGACATAATGTTGATTAATTGTGAGAAGTGGACCAAATTTGCAATTAAAAATTTTCAGATTTTACACTTGGCCTTAAAAGACCTTTCATCTCCCACATTTCATTTCAAACACTCTCACCCTATTTCTCCCCCCCCCCCCCTCCTGTTACACCTCGTAAGTTAAGACAAGGGTTAAGAACGTCTTTAAGGAAGTAAGATTTGAATATTGAGTTTAGAGTATATTACTTATGTTGATACGGAGATTAGTGTACCAACGGATGTGAACCCGGAATAAATATTTTATTTATTTTTATTTATTTATTTTTATTCCGTACTACAAATGTGGCGATGAGAATTAATACTAGTAATTGAATTTGTTCCAAAGAAGTTATGCATTAGTGTTGTATTATAGAATCTTGGCATTAAGAGAATGAGGAGTTATATGAGATTCATTTTAATCGAGGGACATATTTAAATAGGAAATCAAGAGGAATGGGCCATGTGGTAAATACGTTTTCAGATTTTATTAATACATACTAGAGACCTTTCATTTCTCATCTCTCCCACTTCACATTCAAAAAAAAAAAAACAACAAGAAATCCCTTCTCTCCTCCTCATTGCTGCCGAGAAACTCACCCCCACCATAGCAACAAATTTTAAGCTTCCATCTCCTCTTCCTAGGCTAAGTCCCCCACTAATTTTGAAGCCAAGAGAAGCCCCAAAACAGTGGGCGAATTGCCACTGCTGGCCAAACCCAACAACCCAGAAAATCTCAATTTTAAGGTAGGGTTTTGAAAGAAAAACATGTATAAATGTTGGGTTATTTATAGTAGAAGTGTTGCATGTCATTTTGGGTTGAAAGAAGAGAAGAATTTGGGCAAAAAATCGACGAAAATGGAGCTGAAAATCGCTGAGGCAGCGGGCTGTCGAAGGGACATTTTGAGCTCGAAAATTGGTAAAAATTTATCCCTTTCATTTGATATTGGATAGATTAATTGATATTATAGTTAGGAGAATTATCTATGTTAAAGAAGAAATAGAAAGAGGACAATGCATGCGATTATTAGAGGTCGAAACCGAATTAGAACTCATTCTTGGCATACATTGAAATTGATTAAGTGTGTTGGTATGTTATGACTAATTGCATGTAAAGATTTGGATGGAACCTTGATGATTAAAGTTATAGTTGTTATAAGAAGTGTTGGAAGCTTAATTGAAAAGTAAGGAATTTTGGAAAAGCTTTGAAATTGAAATAGGTGTTGGCCAAAAAGTTGATGAAATTTTTTGAACGTTATAGTGACGTATTACGAGCTGGATTTGGTGTTTAAAATAAGCTACATACATGCATAAGTATTAAGGTAGTTACCTATACATGCCTTGAAAGGATTAAAGTGTAGAAAAGTGTTAATGGTATATTCTAAAATTGGCGATGTTGTTAGAAGATTGGATTGCTCCCATGAATAATTCTAACGTAACTAAATGATTGACTACTATGAGAAATAAATGTAGTAGTTGCATTGGTTAGTGAAGTTGTTAAATGGAATACTTACAAAGCGAAGGTATGCGCACTAACGACGTAAATGGAATGTTGAGATCATTTTGACTACATATTGAAATGATAGTGGTTATTGGTTTGATTTGGATTATTGGTTGGATTTGAATTGTTGGTTGATTTGGATTATTGGTAAAATTGTGGATACGCACATAAACAAAGGAAATGCTGCCCAAATTTTTATAGAAATAAGGGAGCCATTATTCATATAACTTACATTAGAAATCATAGAATTGACGAGCGTATTATTCCTTATTATAGGTTGAAGTACTAGACGAGGCATACCTTAATATTGAGTTGAGTAGTTCGCCTAAGAGGTATGTGAGACTATCCTTCTTTCTTTTGACATGACTTTGTGAAAGAACTTTCATTTGACAGGATTTTAATAAAAGTACGGCGGACGTACATGATTTTCTACAAAGTTAGTTTTAAAGAAAAATTGTTATGACAAATGCCTATGATTTTCAGTAAAGAGCTTATTATGATGATATTATCGAAAGTCAAAGATGATTTCTAATTGCATATAGTTGCTCATGATATCTACTCGTGTCAAGTCTTATTACACATTCACCGAGTCTCTCACATAGAGGGCCGACACTATATTGTATGTTCCGGGTTCGAGTCCCGACTATTATTATGATATTACTTGGGTTCGAGTTCCAAGCGGGTAAAATTTCCGGATTATTATTATTCCATGGATTAGCTCTCCATGATGCGGGTTCGAGTCCCATGACATTATATCATTTCATATACTTACGTGGGTTCGAGTCCCACGATATATATACTTACTTGAGTTCGAGTCCCATGATATATACATACCTACTTGGGTTCGAGTCTCATGATATATATGTACCTAGACGAGTTCGAGTCCCGTGCTATTATATCTTGAAGATAAGAGTTCATGATTTTGGCATGACTTGCATATTTTGAAAAGGTAAGAACTGATTTTCATTACTCTCATTTGATGAAACACATTTATACAATTAAGTTGATTTATTACTTGCCTACTAATATACGTTGAACTGTTATGATTTCAATTACAATATTTTTTTCAGTTTCACATACTTGGTATAACTATCGTACTGACCCCCTTTTTCCAGAAATTTGCGTTAAATGCCGCAGTATAAGTGATCGATTAGGTGACCCTTGATTTAGGGCGTCTGCAGTTCTTGAGAAGCTCGCTGTTCCGGAGCCAACTATTTTGGTACAGATCTTTATCTTTCAGACTTATGCATATTTTGGGCACGACGGGGTCCTGTCCCGTCATATGTTAGTATTGTACTCTTAAAAGTCTGTAGACATTTGTGGGTTGGACATTTGTACCTTGTTTTGAATTATGATGTTGTTATACTCTGTGTTGGAATGTTCCCGGTTATTCCTGTTGTTATCTAGTGGCAGCCTTGCCGACTTGCCTATTTTGACTATTCATTTGTGTATATGATGTTGTTTGGTGGCAGCCTAGTCGTCTAGCCTGTTTTGTTTGTTGATTAGTTGTGTAAGGTAGCCTTTTCGGCTCGCCTATTTGGGGATATGTTGTAAAAGCAGCGTTGTGGTGCCGAAATTTCTATAGATCTCGGTATTAAATGGATTAAGAGTGACAGGTCAGTAATGACGTCCAATTAGGACGTTTAGTCACGGCCCGTCGGGTCAGGTCGTGATAAAAGTGGTATCAGAGCCAGGTTAGTCCTCGGAATATCTACAGACCGTGTCTAGCAGAGTCTTGTGTATGAGTATGTTGTGCACCATACTTATACACAGGAGGCTGCCAGGCATTTAGGATTGTTTCCATTCTTCCATCTCTTAGATCGTGCTATAGAGCTGTGTTATTAGGATGATCCTTTTCTGATAGTTTACTATGTTTACAGCTATGCCTCCGAGGAAGGCGTCGTGAGCCACCGCAAATCTATAGTGGGGATACCGTCTGCAGAGTTACTGTGCCGCACGCGGTCTACGTCTGAGAGTGTGCCCCGACGATGAGTTTTGCCTCATTACCACCTCCAGAGGCTCCCTCTCAGGGGGAAACATCACCCGTATTCGATACTCCAGTACATGAGCCTTCAGTTCCCCAGCCAGGGGCACAAGATTGAAATTTGAGAGAGACAGTCCAACTATTGACTAGGATAGTAGCGGGATAGGCTTACAGGCAGGAGCAGGTAGTTAACCCCAGAGAAAACAGTTTGAGGGCTAGAGACTTTCTTAGTTGCAGTCCGTCGGAGTTTTACGGGTCAAGGCCCGAGGATAATCCTCATGAGTTCATCCGCCGAATCTGAGAGGACGTTGAGGTGATCGGGGCCTCGATCGAAGTCGATTATATTGGCCTCATCTGGCCAAGGCGATATAATCTGGCCAACTGGTTTGAGTCATGAGAGTTGTCCAGGGGCGAGAGTGCTCCTCCTGCAGTATGGGATGAGTTTTCAAAGGCATTCCTTAGCTGCTTCCTGCCTCCAGAGATGATACAGGCCAGGGTCCACAGGTTTCTACAGTTACGACAGAATGGGAGGATGGTTAGAGAGTATAGCCTGGAGTTTGACTCCTTGGCTCGGTACGCACCTATTATGGTAGCAGACATGACATATAGGGTACACTGTTACGTGATGGGGTTAGACCCCTATCTTATTGATGAGTGCATGACAGCAGCGCTTCAGCCGAGCATGGATATTGCTCGTATTCAGGCATTTGCGCAGGGAATCGAGGAGCGATATAGAGGGAGACGGCTGGATAGAGACCATGGTAGGAGCCAGCATAAGAGGGCCAGATCAATTGGGTTTTCGGGTGATTTTCGAGGCGGGCAGCCTCAACAGCATACCAGGTATTCCTCCCAGCCAGCACAGAGTGCTCCTTCACAGTCTTCAGGTAGGAGGTTTGACCGTCAGGGGTTTGGTCAGAGTTCTAGAGGTTCGGATTCACATATGTCTCGGTGTCCTAGTCATGCGAGGCCACCTTTGCCTCGGTGTGTTCGATGTGGTAGGACCCATTTTGGGGAATGTCATGCTACTTTAGGAGCCTGTTATTCTTGCGGTCGTTAGGGCCATAGACAGAGGGAGTGTCCGTACAAAGATGGCACAGGTACTATGGCTCAACCTACGGGTTCTGTTGCTGGTTCATCGTCATCTACAGTTATGCGCCCCATCGGGCAAGGTACCCAGACAGCAGCAGGACGTGGCAGAGGTCGTGACAGGGGTCATAGTTCTAGCGGTCCTTCGAACCACATTTATGCCTTGGCCAGTAGACGCGATCAGGAGGCGTCACCAGATGTTGTCACATGTATATTATCGGTCTTTTTCGATGATGTGTATGCTTTGATTGATCCAGGTTCCACCTTGTCCTATATATCCCCTCTTGTTGCTAGTAGAATAGGGATAAAACCTGAGCCGATAGAACCATTCGAGGTAGCTACACCGGTAGGAGATTCGGTTATAGCTAAGCGTGTGTATAAGAATTGCTCGATGGTGATATATAACTGTCGTACCTTAACAGATTTGATAGAGTTATATATGACCGACTTCGACGTTATTATGGGTATGGATTGGTTCGCTTCTTGTTTTGCCATCGTTGATTGTCGAGAGAAGTTGGTTCGATTCCAGACGAGCCGGTTATTGAATGGAAAGGGAACACCGTATCACCGAGGGATAAGTTTATTTCATACCTTAAGGCAAGGAAGATGGTTCAAAAGGGGTGTATGTATCACTTAGTTCGGGTGCATGACACGGAGGCCGAGGTACCGGCCCTTCAGTCTGTTCCGATAGTTAGTGAATTTTCGGATGTATTTCCATATGATCTCCCAGGTCTTCCTCCAGAGGGGGAGATAAATTTCAGTATAGATGTATTGCCAGATACCCAACCTATATCCATTCCCCCTTATAGAATGACACCTGCAGAATTGAAGGAACAGTTGAGAGACCTATTATAGAAAGGCTTCATTAGGCCTAGTACATCTCCATGGGGTACACCGGTGCTATTTGTAAAGAAGAAGGATGGTTCCCTGCGGATGTGCATTGACTATAGGAAGCTGAATAGGGTGACCATCAAGAATAGGTACCCCCTTCCCAGGATTGATGACTTGTTTGATCAGGTGCAGGGTGCTAAGTATTTCTCGAAGATAGACATGCGATCTGGTTATCATCAGGTACGGGTTAGAGAGTCAGACATCCCGAAGACTGCGTTCAGGACCCGGTACGGGCACTATGAGTTCAGGGTAATGTCGTTTGGGTTGACTAATGCTCCAGCAGTGTTCATGGATCTAATGAACCGGGTGTTCAAACCATTTTTGGATACATTTGTTATAGTATTCATTGATGACATCCTGGTGTATTCTCGCTCAGAGCAGGAGCACGCAGATCATTTTAGGACAATACTTGGAGTCCTCCGACACTGGCAGTTGTATGCCAAATTTTCAAAATATGAGTTCTGGTTGGCCTCAGTGGCATTCTTGGGGCATATTGTCAGGGCAGGTGGTATTCGGGTGGATACTCAGAAGATTGAGGCGGTGAAGACATGGCCCAAACCCACTACACCTACTGAGGTACGCAACTTTCTGGGACTAGCAGGGTATTACAAGAGGTTTGTGGAGAATTTTGCTTCGATCTCAGCACCTTTGACTAGGCTAACCCAGAAGGCAGCTAAGTTTCAGTGAACCGATACTTGTGAGCACAGTTTTCAGTTATTGAAGGATAAGTTGACTTCGGCTCCAGTTCTGACTCTTCCGGAGGGGCTAGATGAGTATGTGATTTATTGTGATGCTTCAGGTGTCGGGTTAGGTTGTGTGTTGATGAAGCATGACAGAGTTATAGCTTATGCCTCCCGACAGCTCAGAAAACATGAAAAGAATTATCCCACTCATGATTTAGAACTAGCAGTTGTGATTCATGCTCTGAAGATATGGAGACATTACTTGTATGGTGTCCATGTTGATATTTACACGGATCATAAGAGTCTTCAATACATCTTTAAGCAGAAGGAGCTGAATTTGAGACAGAGGCGGTGGCTTGAGTTGCTGAAGGACTATAGTGTGGATATCTTGTACCACCCAGGGAAGGCCAATGTAGTGGCAGATGCTCTTAGCCGTAGATATATGGGTAGTTTGTCGGATGTGCTGCCGGGCTGAAAAGAGATGGTTCGAGAGATTCACAAGCTAGCCAGTCTTGGAGTCCGGTTGGCGGATTCTGGAGATAGTGGTATTCTTGTTCGAGGAGTTGCTGAGTCCTATATCATAGAAGAGGTGAAGATATGCCAGTATGAGGATCCTACTCTGACACGATATAGAGATGCAACTCTCCGAAAGGAGAAGGCTTTGTTTGAGGTAACCTTCGATGGTGTGCTACGGTATGAGGGTAGGATATGTGTACCGGATGTTGCCGGACTGCGGCAACAGGTTATGGGTGAGGCACAAAATGCCCGTTACTCTATTCATCCAGGGTCGACAAAAATGTATCATGACCTTAGGTGTTTGTATTGGTGGGATGGTATGAAGAGGCGTATGAGATTTGTTGCAGTGCGAATTGTCGGCGAGTTAAGGTCGAGCATCGAGCTTTGGTGGATTACTGCAGGCGATAGAGATCCCGACTTGGAAGTGGGAGGTGATTAATATAGATTTTATTACAGATTTGCCTCGTACTCAGCGGAAGTGTGATTCCATCTGGGTTATTGTAGATAGGATGACAAAATCAGCCTATTTTCTTCCAGTCCGGACTACTTATTCAGCTGAGGACTATGCTAGATTATACACCAAAGAGATAGTGAGACTACATGGGGTTCCCGTATCTATCATATCTGACCGAGGATCCCAGTTCGCGGCTAACTTCTGGAGATCATTTCAGAAGGGATTGGGAACGCAGGTGAGTCTCAGCACAACATTTCATCCTCAGACGGATGGGCAGGCAGAACGTACCATACAGACACTGGAGGATATTGTCACGACCCGACCCGACGGGCCGTGACCCAGCGACCTAATGACGCTATTACACTAACCTGTTGCATATAATCCAACTGACACTAAGGCAGTAGAAATTCCGCCAGCATAACGTTGCACCTATAACATATGCCCAAAATAGGCGAGTCGACAAGGCTGCCTTATATAAGGGTGTATCTGCCTCTTGAGTAGTCAAAAGTAACCAACACAATATAACAGGCTAGCCGACAAGGCTGCCACTAAATAAGGGAACATCCCAATAATAGAAATATAAGAGTACTGATGAACAAAACATGATTATCATCTTCACCAACCAACACAAGCATATACAACCCACAACTGTCTACAGACCTCTATGAGAAGAATAAGAACATATGACGGGACAGGGCCCCGTCATGCCCCTAAATATATACATAAGTCTAAAAGAGATTATGTACCAAAACGACAAGCTCTGGATCAAAGGAGCTTTCCCAACAGCTGAGTAGGAACCTAGACCGGAGGGTCACCAAACTGAACATCTGTACCTGCGGGTATGAACGCAGCCCCCCGAGAAAGGAGGTCAGTACGAAATAATGTACTGAGTACGTAAAACATGAAAGACTGCAAATGAGATCATAACTGTGCCAAGTAAAATAAAGAATCATATCAGTAATCCTGAATGTTTACCCATAGAGTCATCATGTCCATATGTATGTATATAACATGTCTCGGCCCTATAGTGAGGGACTCGGTGCAATTATCAATATAACATGTCTCGGCCCTGCGGTGAGGGACTCGATGGAAAGCAAAGTTTCCCGGTCGCCTGCCTCCTTGTGTGGAAATGCTTTTCATGATCTCCAGCTTTTTCCCACCAGCTTATCAATATAACGTGTCCCGGCCCAGTCTGGGACTCGGTGAAATCATATATGTATAACATGTCTCGGCCCTCTAGTGAGGGACTCGATGGAATCTTCATCATCTTATATGTTCATATAACGTGTCCCGACCCTCTAATGAGGAACTCGGTGTAATGAGTAATAATACTTGGCACGAGCAGAATATCATGAGCAACCATATATAACTTAAATTATCATTTGACTCTCAATGGAATAAGAAAAAGACATTATCATTTCATATATCCTTTAAATCATCTTTTGGAAAATCAAGGCGTTTACCGTATCATATATCATTTTAAAACAACCTTTGGAAAGTCAAGACACTTATCATATCATGAATCATTATTTTAGTAAAACTAGACTTTGAATGAATCACGTACGTCCGTCGTACTTTCATTAAAATCATACCAAAAGAAAGAAGAAAGATTTTCACAAAATCATGCCAAAGAAAGAAAGAATAGTTCATATACCTCTTAGTCGCCCAACCAAATGTAAAGCTAGGACACGCCTCGTCTAATATGTCAGCCTATAATAACAATGATACGATCATTAATTCTAGGACTTCTAACGTAAGTTATATTGAATATCACCTTCCTATTTCTATAAAAATTTGGGCAGGACTTCCCCTGTTTATGTGCGTATCCACAATTTATCAACAAGCCAACAACACCAATAACCAAACATCATTCCAAGATATAATCAAATTAAGCCCAATATACTTCATATACACTATCATACAACCTCCCTTCTCTTTATATTTATGAAAGACAATACTTCAACAATCAAGGTGACTATCACACTTATTTATCATGTTCATCCAATCCTTAGCCATGTTAAAATAGTTCACGGAAGCAATCCAGTCTTCTAGCAACATTGAAAATTCAAAAATGGGAAATTACACTCTTCTACACTTTAATTCTTCCCAGACGCGTATAGGTAATTACCACAATACGTATGCATGTTTATAACTTAATTCCAACATTATAATCTTAACAAAACAACCCCTAATACAACACAACCACGTTCAATAATTCCAACAACCTTTCGGCCAACACCTTATTCAATTCCAACACTTTTTCTTAATCCTTAGAATCCAATTTCATATGTCAATATTTCCATATTACCAATTACAACTTAACCTCAAGATTTCTTTTCAATTCTCAACATGCAATTAGTGATAATGTTAACAACAACAATAATCAAATCATATATACAAAACAGTCCACAATGCAATCTCAAATTCCAAGTTCTTTAATTATTTATCAAGAGTTAATCCCTTAATTACAACATCACTTAATCTTTCAAATACTCCATAAAAAGAAGAATTTCCTACCTTAAATTGGTCACAAAACAGTCCCAAAAACGTCACTGCCCAACCCGATTGTTGTCCCAACTTGCATCAAATTCTTGTCCAATTTTGTCACTTCTTCAACTCCAAATTGACATGCATGTGTTCTACAATGTTACTCCATCATTCTAACATATTTTTCTTCCACAAATTCGTCTCAAAAATCCAAAAATTGAGGCTCAAATAGCGGGCAGCAGTGGCGAAATGCCCACGGTTCTGTCATCTGAACTTGTAACATCCATAACTCTCTACTACGATGTACTATCGGCTAGAGGTTTGTTTCGTTGGAAACTAAACCCGACGAACTTCATTTTAGGCTTTTGAAACACCCAAAAACTCCTAATATTCTAGGAGATATACCCCTCCAAAGTTTACTAAAAATCTGCCAATAAATCCCGATTTCTGCCCTAATTTTCTCCAATTCTTGGCTTCTAATTTAGGTGAACATTCTTAATCTATGAGGGGAATTAAAGAAGCAAACTTCAATTTTTGGTATAGAATTGGGGAGGGTATTCTCGGCTGAGTTTATGGGGAGAGAATGGAGGGTTTTCTTCTTGTGTTGTTGTTTGAATTAGAAGAATGGATGAAGTGTAGGTTAAATGAAAATCTGAAATTTATTTATTACACATTGGTTCCCAAGTTCCCCAATTTAATAAATCTTAAACCCACTTCTTTTAACTCTTAACTCTTGCTTCCTTTAGTTCCCGAGAATTCCAATAAGCCTCGCATTCTCGTTGTCACAACTTATATACATTGCTAATCCATAACGGAATATATGTACATATATATTACTATAATTATCATTAAAGAAATTCCCGACGTCACACCCGTCATTACCAAAATTGTTTTGTATTAGCATGTAAAGATCTACTTAAATTTCAAAAAAATTAATCTTCATTCTTAATGACGTTATTAACTATCGTCTTAACCCACGATGTGTAACAGATATGTTGAGGGCTTCTATTATTGATTTTAGAGGTAGTTGGGAGGATCACTTGCCACTCATTGAGTTTGCCTACAATAATAGCTACCACTCTAGCATTCAGATGGCCCCGTATGAGGCTTTGTATGAGAGGAAGTGCAGGTCGCCTATTGGTTGGTTTGACGTAGGCGAGACTTAGTTGATTGGTCCATACATGGTTCAGCAAGCGGTCGACAAGGTGAAACTCATACAGGAGAGATTACTAGCGGCCCAGAGTTGACAGAAGTCATATTGTCACGGCCCGACCCGACGGACCGCGACTAAGCGTCCTAATTGGACGTCCTTGCTAACATGTCACTCTTAATTTATCTAATACAGAGATTTATAGAAATTTCGGCAGCACAACGCTGCTTTTACAACATATCCCTAAAATGGGCGAGCCGACCAGGCTGCCAAAACAACAACAAAACAACAGTCATAATAGACTAGCGACTGCCGCCACCAACCAACATCACGTGCGCGGCATAATCAAAATAAGCAAGTCGACAAGGATGCGATGAATAACAACACCAAAACCCAAAACAAGGTACAAGCGTCGACCCGCTTCTACGGACCTCTGCAGAGTGCAATCTTCGACATATGACGGGACGCGGCCGTCGTGCCCAAAATATGCATGTCCGAAAGATAAAGGTTGCATGCAAAATAGCCGCTCGGAACAAAGGAGCTTTCCAAGCGGTTGTCTGAAATCCTAGGCGGAGGTCACTATCAACACACGAACTGCGGGCATGAACGACCCCGAAGAAAGGGGTCGATCTGAAATAATGTCTTGAGTATGTAAAACATAAAATCTTGGCGATTAACAATCGTACAAGTAAAGCAGAGTCATCAAATTTCATAAAGCGAGAATCGTATGCGAAAATCATATCATGTATCTTGAATCATAAATCATAATGCTCGTATGCGTATATAAAATCAGATAACATGTCTCGGCCCTCTATGTAGGGACTCGATGGAATCTATATCTGCGCGCGTAACGTGTCTCGGCCCTCTATGGAGGAACTCGATGTAATCTGTATATATATATATATATATATATAACGTGTCTCGGCCCTCTAGTGAGGGACTCGATGAATGATGCATGACTGCGCACGAACATGACCTGGCCCGGGACTTAGTGGAGTGAAATAGTAACACTTATGTCACGACCCGACCTCGGGCCCGTGACTGGTGCCTTACCCCGGGCACCCTAGTGATACAACATCAGAGAAAAACCAGCGGAAGTAAACTCATAAACATGAAACAATATAAAATAAGAAACAGGCTAACCCAAAATGGTTACCTTTCGATAACTATATATAACAAAAACTGAACAGTTACATCCTTTACAAAACCCAATTTACAACAGACTACGGACACTCAAGAGTTTGTAACAACTATGACGACAGGGGCCCGTCATACCCTGAATGTACATGAATCTACAATGACAGGAATCATACCAAAAGATAAGCCTCCGAGAAACGGGGCTTCCCAGCGTAACGGTGATCCTAGGCGAGGATCAACAATCGATGTACCTCGACTGCGGCATGAATGCAGCCCCGAGGAGGTCGATAACAGTACCAAGTATGTGAAACTGAAAATACTGTAATGAAATCATAACATTTCCAAACCAAATTCGCAGATATGTATGAAAAACTAATTAACCGCACACAGTGCCACAACATAAATAAGAGTAAACAGGTGTAACGCAACCGGTCTTTTCTAGGCCGCTAATGATCGTAGCAGGGTCATTCGCCCATAGTATCATTATACGAGCCTAATCCTGGACTTCCGTAATCCGCATAGGTCCCGTGGACCCGCATGAGGTACTCCTCGCATCGGGGGTAGCTAACCCGCGGCATTTCCTGGACTACCGTAGTCCGCATGGCCACTAGGACCGCATGACGTATTCCTCGCATCGCCATAACACACCCGGAGTGATTCCTGGACTACCGTAGTCCGCATAGGTCATGTGGACCCGCATGAGGTACTCCTCGCATCGGGGGTAGCTAACCCGCAGCATCATAACAAGTCAGTGGGGGGTAGGTGATATACACAAGCACAACCGGCTTATCATAAACGACATAAGCACAACGAGAGAACCCCCTTACCACAACAAAACTCAAGGCACTAACACCCATAGTAACATAACATGTTTACTTCTCAAACCAACTTACCACACATTCAGAAATCATTACAAGGCTTCTACAAACAAGTAAGTAAACCATTCTTTTTATCTTCCTTAAGTCACTATAACTAACTTCCCATAAAGTTAGTATAACACTTAAACTTTGTAATAGATCAAAACATTCACATTTGTTTGGAAATCCAAAAGAACTTATTCTTTTAAAACCAAGTATTAATTTCCTTCCGAATAATGATTCATAACTCTTTTTGAAATATTTCAAGATTCTTAACATTTAGAACTCAAGTCAAAAGACATCAAAGTGAAACCAAATTCAGTTAATACACGTACGTCTACCGTACTATATATTTACAAATATCATGCTCAAGAGGATAGGAAGAATCACATACATCCTCGGCTAAATCCACTTTCCAAGTCGAATATGCCGCGCGTAGAATATCAACCTATAATAATCAAATACGTCTATTAACGTCTAGACTTCTTCGTCGAATATTCTAAGTATAAAGTTCCTTATTCTACGGAAAATTGGACAACACTTCCTTTGTTTCTACATACTTTTCCACCTTTTCAAGGTCCGATATCAACTACTAAACGCCACATTTAAGGCCCAACAATTCAGCAATACAAGGGGATTACACGCCTAACTTGGACGTGTAAAATTCTGCCCCATAATACAAATTAAATAATCCAATAAGTTTAAGGTAGTATCTTGGCTATAACATGTTCACATATCATCCTTATCCAATCCTTTCAAATCCAAATCGTTATTCCTACATGCAATATACCTAAAAGCAATATTGACAACTACAAGTCATTTCTTCCTCACATGCAACACAATTTACTTAAAAGGGAGAATGGATTGTTACCTTGGAGTTTACCCAAATCAGTCCAACAAATCTCACTGGCCCTCTTTCCACAATCACCTCCACAAACCTCCTACAAGCTTGTCAACATATTTCCTTCTTGCCACCTTTCCGAAATTTCTCTAGGCCTTGTTTTTTTTTCCTTGAATTTTTAGAGAGAAGGGAGAGGAATTTTTAGAGAGAAGGAAGAGGAAATTTTTAGAGAGAATGGGGTTTTGTGAAGAATGACCAAGTCTTCAAGACTTGGTCAATAAATAGTGCTTCCACACAATCAGATGGGAGGGACACTTGTCACCCTCTCATGGCCATTTAAAAAAAATATCTTCTGATTTACCCCCCAGATTTCGCAAAAACCGCTTCAGCGCCATACTGAAACCTCGAGAACTTCAAGATTTCGCCAGCGGCGCGCATGCGCCAACTTCAGCCAATTTTCAGTATATCCTGCGCCATGACTGCATCCGCGCCGCGTGATCCGGCGCCATCGCGCGGCGTCGGCCCGTGCACAGGCCCCTGATCGAAAATACTTTTCTGCTTGACTGCGCACTGAACTTGTAACTTCCATAACTTTCTACTCCGATGTTCTATCGACGAACGGTTTGTTGCGTTGGAAACTAGACTCAACGAACTACATACTAGGCCTTCGAAACACCTAGGAACTCCTAATGCAACTGGACATAAACCGCCTCAAAGTTGACTAAAACCCGTCCGAAACATTCCGTCAACCTATCTTTCTAAAATTTAAATCTTAATTCCTTTCGTACGCTCTCATAAGCATGACCTGAATTACGGGGTGTAACATTCTCCCCCTTAGAAACATTCATCCCGAATGTTCCTTCTAGGCTTACTCAAATCACAATATCGACATAGACCCTCTTAATTATTCCTCTTGCAAATAAGGACGCTCTACATGGCCACAACAATACTTAAGCATAAATGCCAAATTAAAACTAACAAGCAGGAAAGTGGGTTCCCTGGAGGTGTAGGGAACAAGTGAGGATACTTCTTCATCATGTCCTCCTCTGCTTCCCATGTCATTTCTTCCCTGTTCTCGTTCCGCCATAAGAACTTGACGGAAGCCACATCCTTTATCCGTAGTCGCCTAACCTGACGATCGAGTATCGTTATGGGACTCTCCTCATATGATAACCCCTCTGTCACCTGGACATCACAAATCGGGTGCACTCTAGATGGATCTCCAATACACTTTCGCAACATACACACATGAAAAATCGGATATCGCCTCATATCGGACGACAGATCCAACTCATAGCAACCTTGCCTACCCTACGGACAATCGATAAGTGCCCAATGTACCGGGCTAAGTTTCTCTTCTTCCCAAATCTCATCACGCCTTCATGGGTGATACCTTGGAAGACCCAATCATCCACCTCAAACTCAAGTGTCGGCCGATGATCTGCATACGATTTACGCCGACTCGAAATGACAATAACCGCTCTGGATAAGATTCACCTTATCCACCGCTCTTGAATTAAGTCCGCCCGACTAATCAATTTCGCCCACATCAAACCGACTATTGGTGACTGCACTTCTCCCGTATAAGGCCTCATGGCGCCATCCGGATACTAGAATGGTAGCCGTTGTTATATCAAACTCCAAGAGGTAAATGATCCTCCTACCTCGAAATCAATAACACGGGCATGAGATATCCTCAAATGCGGATAAGACGCCGACTCGTCGTCGATCGAGGATGAACGCAGATTGAGACTCACTGTGTCCCTAATCCTTCGGAAAGACCTCCGAAGTTAGCCGTGAACTGGCTTCTGCCCGAGCATAATCGATATAGGAACTCCGTGCAGTCTCACAAACTCTCTGATATACAATCTAGCATAATCCTCGGCCGAAAAAGTCGTCCTGACTGGAAGAAAGTGGGTTGATTTCGTCAGCCTGTCGACAATAACCCAGATGGAATCGTGCTTCCTCTGAGTGTGAGGTAACCCTGTAATAAAGTCCATATTGATCATCTCCCACTTCCATGTCGGAATCTCTATCATCTGCAATGACCGCGACACGGTGCTCCATCTGACTGCGACAATTCGGACACTGCGCAACAAACTCTGCAATGTCCCTCTTCAGGCCATCCCACCAATATATACACCTGAGGTCATGGTACATCTAAGTCGACCCCGGATGAATAGAGTAACGAGCACTGTGTGCCTCCACGAAATCTGGCGGAAGTCTGCTACATCGAGAACACATAATCGCCTCAAATCTAGCACCCATCGTGCTACTCAAATAGACTCTTCTCCTTTCAAGAGCGTATCTCGATACCGTACCACAATCGGATCCTCATACTGTCGCCTCTTCACCTCCTCGACGATGGACGACTCGGCAACCTCTCGAACCCGAACCCCACTACTATCAGAACCAACCAAACGAACCCCAAGGCTCGTTAGCTGATGTAACTCGCGGACCATACCCCTTTTCTCTGGCTGCACATCTGACAGACTACCCATCGATCTGCGACTAAGGGCATCTGCAACTACATTGGCCTTCCCTGGGTGGTATAGGATATCGACATCATAATCCTTAAGTAGCTCTAAGCACCGTCTCTGCCGTAAGTTCAGCTCCCTCTGGCTGAAGATATTGTCACGACCGACCGGGACATGGCCGTGCCCTACACAGGCACCTTACAGTAAACATCGAGAAAATCAGCGAACATACACGAAACTTAAAAATAAAACATCGTAAGTAAAAGCAACAGTTAGCCGATGGGCTACCTTCCGAACATATATAAAAACAACCGGCGATTGCCTCCTTTCTTTTACAAATGACCCACATATGTGACTACAGACCTCTAAGAGTTTTAACAACCATCGTGGCGGGACAGGCCCGCCATACCTGAATGAACATAAACGTGACAACTCCGAACACCGAGCCATCTCAACTCGAACGGGATCCTAAGCTCGCGGATCCACAATGTGTACCTAAACTCGCGGCGTAACGCGGCCCGAAGAAGTCGATAACAAAAGTGCGAATGTGGAGCAATATAACGTCTGATAAACAAATCATAATCAGATAAAAGAATGACAAGGACAAGTATAAAAATACATACGGATCCTGCCGTGTCATTACCACTTATGAACTTAATCGTACCTTATTATCCTTTCCATTCCCAATAAAAGTTATAGTCACATTCTTACGTACATTATTAGAAAAAGAATCATTAAGTTCATTACCATATAACTTACTTATCTTTCATAACATAGTCCGCCCACTACGGAGGGACACATATACTACCCGACTGGGACGCGATCAAGTCACACTAATATCAAAGCATGCGTGGAATCCCCATCACATCGGCGGCTATTAGTGTAAAATATAACCATGTGACGCGCGTGGCATCCCACCTCACCGCTTGCCGTACACATACACAATACATATATATATATCACGCGTGGAATCCCACATCACTGCCGACATCCAGTATAATAATACACCAATAGCATACATGAACACCAAGTCCCACCGGTGGTATAGCGTCTTGAGGTCTACCCTCACTTATACTCTTACCCCGGAGAAGGTGGTAAAGCAGGTGGTATAGCATCTTGGGGGTCTACCCCTCACTTATACTCTTACCCTGGAGAAGGTGGTATAACGTCTTGGGGCTTGCCCCTCATTTATACTCTTACCATATCTCGACCGGTCGTCAAACAAAACATAAAGCATGTGGTACAGCGTCTTGGTGGTTTACCCTCACTTATACTCTTACCACGGAGGTGGTATAACGTCTTGGGCTTCGCCATTTATACTCTTACCCTATCTCGACTGACCATCAAACAAGACATAAGCACTACCATGTCTTTTATAAAATCCGGGAATTTAACCCAAGTGCTACAAATAACGGAAGCATACCCGTGGAATCCCACATCATCGCTTAACGCCCAAGTAACTTATAACAAAACAATGACCCTCCAACCGGAGTCGCGGCATCGTAATAAAACATAATACTTGCACTCAAAGGCTATCACCAAAGACACATAGGCTAATTCTTAATTAACAAGCCAAAGTACTTATCGGGGCACAAATAGAATAATTCTCATTTAACAAGCCAAAGTACTTATCGGCACAAATAGAATAATTCTCATTTAACAAGCCAAAGTACTTATCGGGCACAAATAGAATAATTCTCAGTTAACAAGCCAAAGTACTTATCGGGCACAAATAGACTAATTCTCAATTAACAAGCCAAAGTACTTATCGGGGCACAAATAGAATAATTCTCATTTAACAAGCCAAAGTACTTATCGGGGCACAAATGGAATAATTCTCATTTAACAAGCCAAAGTACTTATCGGGCACAAATAGAATAATTCTCATTTAACAAGCCAAAGTACTAATCAAGGCATCACATAGAATTATTCTCAATTAAAGCAGCCAAAGTACTACGTCGTCATTCTTTTCAAAAGACTCCTTTCCAAATAAAACTTCCCGATACTAACAACCGTAGTATCAAGTCCTATTCACCTTTCAAGACACGTCACAATACTTTTTAGAAAATACAATTACCGCTTCTAAATCAAGTGACTTCCTTATTTAAAACCTTAAGCAATTGGTACCTTTAAAACAATTTGCCCTTCCTTAACACAAGTTATTTCTTTGCTTACTCTATTAGAAAACCATTCTCTTAACCTTCCATAAAGCCGTTATAACCGACTTCCCATAAAGCCGTTATAACCCTTTTAGTTTAGACCAACACGTTCATTTTATAACCAAGAGACTTCTACTTTTGAAACCAAGTATTAAATACTTTCAAATAAATTCTCATAACTTTCAAAAATACAAATAGTCTCTTAACCCTTAGAAAACAAGTGACTCTTTTATTATAAAACCTTAGGCAATTAATGCCTTAAAACAAGTGGCCTTTTCACTAAAATCAAATCACTTATCTTTCCATAAAGCAAATATAACTAACTTCCCATAAAGCCGTTATATTCACTTTATACCTTAGCCCAAAACAATTTCCTATCGAGGGACTTATACGTTTAAAACGAAACAAGTATCACATACTTTAAAACTCTTCAAGTCCCTTAACTTTAATAAAACTTAAGACATCCTTTATACTTTCAATTAAGTGAGTTAATCTCCCAACTCACCCGACTTGGCTATTCACAAACTAGTAAAGGATATCAAGCTGTTGTACGTCTACCGTACTACATACGTGCAACTAGTCATGCTCAAAGATAGGAAAAGTTCTACATAGAGTAGATCACACAACTACCTCTTAACTTCTAAGAGTAACAGGAAACATGAAATGATACCACAGGTATATTCCATACATAGAATCATGCCTAAGGAAGGAAGAGGTTCACATACCTCGCGACGATTGTCGACAAATAGCAAAATGCTCCAAAGTACTCCAACCTTGATAGCTATTCCACTCTCCAAGTAGGATACGCTATACTTAGTACTTCAACCTATAATGGTCACAATATGTACATTAACCTTTCACTTATAACGTAGAATATTTTAGTTTCTAAGTCGCTAAATTCTACGGAAAATCGGACAGCACCTCATTTGTTTCTACTCACTGTGCCACCTTTTTCAAGGTCCAATACAATAACCAAAAAGCCCCAATTGGCTCACAACAATATAGAAGGTATTCCAATACAATGAATAACTAAACAACCACAATTGTCTCACAATTTAGAAAGTAGTCCAATACAAATGAATAACAAACTAAAAGTCCAAATTACGCCTTGAGTTCAACCATACCAATTCTTATCAAATTTCCATTTCAACCCAAATTGGTAGCATAACATGATATCAAGTCGCATTTGATTATAACAATCCATAATCTCTAAGTAGGTAACGTCGGCGATTTCTAATAAACGACCAATTAGTAATCCAATTTTCAAGTGGCTTATATAACATTTCGAATTTAGCTACAAGCACTCCATAATACTTATAAACTTCTACATATCAACTTCATGCTATCAACATGTAAAGCTAACAACACAAAATAAATATATAACCTTGTAACATCTTAAAGGACAAGATTATACCTTAACGATTCTCAATCCAATCTTCAAATCCGAAGTCGTTCCTTAGCAACTTAGAGACTCTCCAAGATACTTCAATCCGCTACTTGAGACCCTTAGAACCACACCAACAACTTTCCTTCAACTTACAATCCAAAACCTAGAAAGCCACTAGGTTTTCACTTTGCGACTAATACGAAAACTCTCTTTTTAGGGATTTTCTATTGAGATACACTTACATAACACTCATGAACCTTGGTTTAAAATGGGGATCTAAAAGAACAAGGAACAAAGATTTTTCTTATTTCTTGTTGGTGGCAGAGCTCACTAGTTTGCTCATCCAATTTCTTGCAAATTTTGGCTAAGTGTGGGACTAGTTTCACTACTAGTATACATATATAACATAATGGAGGGTTAAGATAGGAACAATTGGGTGGTTTGGATGATCTCTCATTAAATATCAAGCCTTGTGGGCCCTTGACCAAGTCAACATTCTCATGCTACACAAGTTGCAAGACTTGTCTTGCAAAGGTCCAATGACTCCTTGCCCTTGCACATTTCGACCAAGGCATCACATAAGGGGTGACACGTGTCGCCTCCCGTTAAATCATGCAATACGTTTCGACAATTTCATAATTCCGATAAAATTTTACAAGTCTCATATCTTGATACCTCTGAGTTCTTACGTACGTTCTTAAAACATGTCCTGTAATTACGGGGTGTAACATTCTTCCCCCCTTAGAAACATTCGTCCTCGAATGTTCTTTCGAGTCAAACTTATAATTAGCGACATAGTTCCCTTTCACAACCCGACATACCAACAATGTCACACATGGTCCTAATACGCGTACACGCATACGCCCATCACAAGCCCAAAAGAGGTTACCTTTTCGTGCTTCCAACTCCTTCTAACATACATACATAACTTCCATACCTATTCTGGCCTCTAATCTTTGGAGTCACTCTTTGAAACAATATAAGGTCATTTCCTTTCATGACTGGTTCGGTGGAACGCGCCCACGAACCAGAAACATTTAACTAAACTTGGGCCTTGCGCCGCCGTGACCACGTCACGTGGCGGAACTACTACCAACCGATCCCACTCCATTCCAGGCCATGGGAGACCCGTGTAAGTCCTCAACCACTCGGCGTCGCACTTAACTCTTATCCTTGTCCGACTTAAAATCTTAATGCGAGAAAACCTTATATACCGAAGGTCTCGGCGATGTCAATATTCTTAGGCTCGCAATTTCCATGCTCCACGCCTACCTTACGATCCCCAAGAATCGTACAAAAACATCTCATAAAACCATAACCATGTTGTCTCGATCACAACAACCATTACTTACTCTATCCAGACCTCATCCGTATAATTCTCTTAAGCTTACTACGCAGCTTAATCTATTAACATGACATTCCGTTAGGTTCCTTAACAAGGCTTCTTAAGGGTTCACTACCCTATCGACGACTCATCCTTTCCCAATTACCTTAAATAAAACATAAGACCTTGGCGAAAATTCATTAACTATTCCATACCTTCCCGGTATCTAGTTAGTCTTTACCAATTCCTGGTAATCTAAAATCATTCTAGGCAACACGCGTCTGACACTCGTACATAACTCCGTATAGATGTATATCACCATACCAACTATACTACAATCATTACCAACCTGGATACGCAATCCACATAGTCCTTCTTGGTCTGCGCTTTCTCGTGGCTGCAATCAACATAACTCGTTAGGGAGGCGACCACTTAACAACACTCTATCGCGATCTCGGTGAGAAGAATGAAACCAATCCTAAATGTCCTGCGCACCTCCTCGATTATAGATGTGGTGCACAACACACCGATAATCAAGACTCTACTAGACACGGTGCGTAGACACTTTCCGAGGACTAAGCGCTTCGATACCACTTTTGTCACGACCGACCGGGATCGCGGCGATGCCCTACCGGGCACCCTTACGAGTAAACATCGAGAAAATCAGGAACATACGAAACTTAAAAATAAAACATCGTAAGAAAAACAACATGTTAGCCGATAGGGCTCCATTACTGAACATATATAAAAACAACCGAAGCAGTTGCCGCCTTTCTTTTTACAAAGCGACCCACAATATGTGACTACGCACCTCTAGAGTTTTAACAACCATCGTGGCGGGACGGGGCCGCCATACCGAATGAACATAAACGTGACAACTCCGAACACTGGAGCCATCTCAACTCTTTGAGCAGGATCTAGCTCGCGGATCACAATCGTGTACCTAAACTGCGGGCATGAACGCAGCCCGAAGTCGATAACAGGTACCGAATGTGGAACAGAATATAACGTACAGTAAACAAATCATAACTGTACAAAAGAATGACAAGGACAAGTATAAAAATACATACCAGATCCTGCCGTGTCATTACCACTTATGAACTTAATCGTACCTTATTATCCTTTCCATTCCCAATAAAAGTTATAGTCACATTCTTACGTACATTATTAGAAAAAGAATCATTAAGTTCATTACCATATAACTTACTTATCTTTCATAACATAGTCCGGCCCACTACGGAGGGACACATATACTACCCGGCCCAATCTGGGACGCGATCAAGTCACACTAATATCAAAGCATGCCCGTGGAATCCCCCATCACTGTCGACAGCTATTAGTGTAAAATATAACCATGTGAGTCGCGCGGGTCTTCACACCACTCTGTCGGCGGACACATACACAATACATATATATATATATCCTGCCCGTGGAATTCCACATCACTGCCGACAGTCCAGGGTATAATAATACACCAATAGGCATACATGAACACCAAGTCCCACCGGTGGTATAGCGTCTTGAGGGTCTACCCTCACTTATACTCTTACCTGAGAAGGTGGTAAAGCGGTGGTATAGCATCTTGGGGTCTACCTCACTTATACTCTTACCACGGAGAAGGTGGTATAACGTCTTGGGGCTTGCCCGCCATTTATACTCTTACTATCTCGACCGGTCGTCAACAACACATAAAGCGGTGGTACAGCGTCTTGGGGTTTACCCTCACTTATACTCTTACCTGGAGGAGGTGGTATAACGTCTTGGGGCTTGCCCGCCATTTATACTCTTACCCTATCTCGATGACCATCAAACAAGACATAAGCACTACCATGTCTTTTATAAAATCCGAATTTAACCCAAGTGCTACAAATAACGGAAGATACCGTGGAATCTCACATCATTGCAGATGCGTCCAAGTAACTTATAACAAAACAGTACCCTCAACCGAGTCGCGGCATCGTAATAAAACATAATACTTGCACTCAAAGGCTATCACCAGACACATAGGCTAATTCTCAATTAACAAGCCAAAGTATTTATCGTGGCACAAATAGAATAATTCTCATTTAACAAGCAAAGTACTTATCCGGGCACAAATAGAATAATTCTCATTTAACAAGCCAAAGTACTTATCAGGGCACAAATAGAATAATTCTCATTTAACAAGCCAAAGTACTTATCCGGGCACAAATAGAATAATTCTCATTTAACAAGCCAAAGTACTTATCCGGGCACAAATAGAATAATTCTCATTTAACAAGCCAAAGTACTTATCCGGGCACAAATAGAATAAATTCTCATTTAACAAGCCAAAGTACTTATCCGGGCACAAATAGAATAAATTCTCATTTAACAAGCCAAAGTACTAATCAAGGCATCACATAGAATTATTCTCAATTAAACAGGCCAAAGTACTACGTACGTACATTCTTTTCAAAGACCCCTTTCCACATAAAACTTCCCCGATACTAACAACCGTAGTATCAAGTCCTATTCACCTTTCAAGACACGTCACAATACCTTTTAGAAAATACAATTACCGGCTTCTAAATCAAGTGACTTCTTATTTAAAACCTTAAGCAATTGGTACCTTTAAAACAATTTGCCCTTCCTTAACACAAGTTATTTCTTTGCTTACTCTATTAGAAAACCATTCTCTTAACCTTCCATAAAGCGTTATAACCGACTTCCCATAAAGCCGTTATAACCCTTTGTAGTTTAGACCAACACGTTCATTTTATAACCAAGAGACTTCTACTTTTTGAAACCAAGTATTAAATACTTTCAAATAAATTCTCATAACTTTCAAAAATACAAATAGTCTCTTAACCCTTAGAAAACAAGTGACTCCTTTTATTATAAAACCTTAGGCAATTAATGCCTTAAAACAAGTGGCCTTTTCACTAAAATCAAATCACTTATCTTTCCATAAAGCAAATATAACTAACTTCCCATAAAGCCGTTATATTCACTTTATACCTTAGCCCAAAAACAATTTCCTATCCAAGGGACTTATACGTTTAAAACGGAACTAGTATCACATACTTTAAAACTCTTCAAGTCCCTTAACTTTAATAACACTTAAGACATCCTTTATACTTTCAAAAAAGTGAGTTAATCTCCCAACTCACCCGACTTGGCTATTCACAAACTAGTAAAGGATATCAAGGTGTTGTACGTCTACCGTACTACATACGTGCAACTAGTCATGCTCAAAGATAGGAAAAGTTCTACATAGAGTAGATCACACAACTACCTCTTAACTTCTAAGAGTAACAGGAAACATGAAATGATACCACCGGTATATTCCATACATAGAATCATGCCAAAGGAAGGAAGAGGTTCACATACCTCGCGACGATTGTCGACAAATAGCAAAATGCTCCAAAGTACTCCAACCTTGATAGCTATTCCACTCTCCAAGTAGGATACGCTATACTTAGTACTTCAACCTATAATGGTCACAATATGTCCATTAACCTTTCACTTCTAACGTAGAATATTTTAGGTGCTAAGTCGCTAAATTCTACGGAAAATCGGACAGCACCTCCTTTGTTTCTACTCACTTTGCCACCTTTTTCAAGGCCGAATACAATAACCAAACAACCCCAATTGGCTCACAACAATATAGAAGGTATTCCAATACAATGAATAACTAAACAGCCCCAATTGGCTCACAATTTAGAAAGTAGTCCAATACAAATGAATAACAAACTAAAAGTCCAAATTCGGCCACCTTGAGTTCAACCATACCAATTCTTATCAAATTTCCATTTCAACCCAAATTGGTAGCATAACATGATATCAAGTCGCATTTGATTATAACAATCCATAATCTCTAAGTAGGTAACATGCGACGATTTCTAATAAACGACCAATTAGTAATCCAATTTTCAAGTGGCTTATATAACATTTTGAATTTAGCTACAAGCACTCCATAATACTTATAAACTTCTACATATCAACTTCATGCTATCAACATGTAAAGCTAACAACACAAAATAAATATATAACCTTGTAACATCTTAAAGGACAAGATTATACCTTAACGATTCTCAATCCAATCTTCAATCAAGTCGTTCCTTAGCAACTTAGAGACTCTCCAAGATACTTCAATCCGCTACTGAGACCATAGAACCACACCAACAACTTTCCTTCAACTTACAATCCAAAACCTAGAAAGCCACTAGGTTTTCCCTTTGCGACTAATACGAAAACTCTCTTTTTCCGGGATTTTTCTATTGAGATACACTTACATAACACTCATGAACCTTGGTTTAAAATGGGGATCTAAAAGAACAAGGAACAAAGATTTTTCTTATTTCTTGTTGGTGGCCGAGAGCTCACTAGTTTGCTCATCCAATTTCTTGCAAATTTTGGCTAAGTGTGGGACTAGTTTCACTACTAGTATACATATATAACATAATGGAGGTTAAGATAGGAACAATTGGGTGGTTTGGATGATCTCTCATTAAATATCAAGCCTTGTGGGCCGCCTGACCAAGTCAACATTCTCATGCTACACAAGTTGCAAGACTTGTCTTGCAACAAAGGTCCAATGACTCCCTTGCCCGCACATTTCGACCAAGGCATCACATAAGGGGTGACACGTGTCGCTCTCCGTTCACATAGCAATACGCTTTTCGACAATTTCATAATTCGATAAAATTTTACAAGTCTCATATCTTGATACCTCCGAGTTCTTACGCACGTTCTTAAAACATGTCCCGTAATTACGGTGTGTAGGATATCTTGGAGGCTCTTGTGGTGCGTGTAAATATCACACGAACTCCATATAAATAATGTCTCCGCATCTTCAAGGCATGAATCATCTGCGCCAACTCTAAGTCATGTGTGGGGTAGTTCTTCTCATGCTTCCCGAGCCGTCGAGATGCGTAGCTATAACTTTACCGTCTTTGCATCAAGACGCACTCCAAGCCCGACACCGACGCATCACAATAAACCACATATCCGTCTAAACCTGCGGAAGAGTAAGAATCAGGCGGTTGTCAATTTCTCCTTCAATAACCGAAGCTCTCTCACAAGCATCCGCCCACCTAACATACCGCTCGGGTCAGCCTAGTCAAATGTGCTGAAATGGAAGCAAACTTCTCCACAAATCTCCGATAATAACCCGCAAGGCCCAAAAAGCTACGCACCTCCGTCGGTGTAGTGGGTCTAGGCCAAGTCTTGAATGCCTCAATCTTTGTTGTATCAACCTGAATACCATCGACCCCGATAACATGCCCTAAGAAAACCACTGAAGCCAACCAAAACTCGCATTTCGAGAACTTGGCATACAACTTCCGGTCCCGGAGGACTCGATCACCGTCGCCAAACGATCTGCATGCTCCTGCTCTGTGCGCGAATAAACCAGGATATCATCAATGAATACTATAACGAATATATCCAAGAATGGCTTGAACACCCGGTTCATCAAATCCATGAATACTGCTGGGGCGTTGGTCAACCCGAAAGACATCACCCTGAACTCACAGTGCCCATACCGGTCTGAATGCGATCTTTGGGATATCTGTCTCTAACTCGCACTGATGATAACTGCATCGCAGGTCTATCTTGGAGAAACACCTCGCACCCTGCAACTGGTCAAACAAATCATCAATCCTGGGGAGGGGGTATTTGTTCTTGATAGTTACCTTATTCAGCTGTCTGTAATCAACACACATACGCAGCGTCTCATCCTTCTTCTTTACAAATAAAACCGGCGCTCCCCAAGGAGAAACACTAGGTCTGATAAAGCCTTTTTCCAGCAAATCTTTAAGCTGGTCCTTCAACTCCCTCAACTCAGCAGGTGCCATCCTGTATGGTGGAATGGATATCGGCCGAGTGTCTGGCGACATATCAATGCAAAACTCAATCTCCCTCTCAGGAGGGATACTCGGGAGATCATCTGGGAATACGTCTGGAAACTCTCTGACAACCGGGGCTGACTGAAGGTCTGGTATCTTGGCCCCAGTATCGAATACCCGAACAATATGGTAGATATACCCCTTCTGCACCATCTTCCTAGCTTTGAGGTAAGAAATAAACCTACCCCTCGACGACGCAGTATTCCCCTTCCACTCGATAACCGCTCCCAGAAACCGAACCGCACTAATCTCTCTACAATCCACATTGGCATAGCAGACGCCAGCCAATCCATACCCATAATCACATCAAAGTCCGTCATATCCAACTCTATCAAGTCGGCTGGGTCCGACGATCGTATATAGTCATCGGGCAAGCCTTATATATCCGCCGCCTACCACCGAATCACCTCGTGTAGCCACCTCAAAAGGTTTTATGGACTCGGGCTCTACCCCTATTCTACCAGCAATATGAGGAGATATATAGGACAAGGTAGAACCTGGATCTATCAAAGTATATACATCACAACATGAAACCAATAATGTACATGTGACGACATCTGGTGACGCCTCCTGGTCCTGACGGCTGGACCTAGCATAAATGAGGTTCTGAGGACCGCGACCTGCTCTCCCATGAGTACCCTGCCCTCCAGGGCGAGTAACCGTAGGAGATGAAGACCCGGCGAATGAACCTGTAGGCTGAACCCTACCATCTGTGCTGCCTCTGGTCGGACAGTCCCTCGAAATATGACCCTGCTGGCCACAAGTGTAGCAAGGCCCCACAATATTACCACAACTCCCGAAATGGGATCTACCACATCGGCCACACCGAGAGGGGGGTGGTCTCGATCGGGTAGCATCTCTGCTTCCCTGGAAGCCTGAAGCCCTGGGGTCCTGACCTGCTCCCGAATACCCTGGACGTCCGGAAGACGGTGGAGGAGTGCTCTGAACCGGCTGAGGTGCAAATCCAGTCTGCTGCTGAGGTCGTCCGCCTCGAAAACTACCAGAGGACCCTGCTGTCCTGGCCCTCTTCTGCTGGTGTCTATCAATCCGTCGGCCCCTACGTTCCTCACACCCAAGTGCATAAGCCTGCATGCGGGCAATGTCCATGCCCGACTGAAGAGCTACTCCAGAGCAACCCTCTGCTAAGTAATCATCGAGCCCTGTGACATAGCGGTGCACTCTGTCCTCCATGTCGGCCACTAAAGCGGGGACGTACCGAGCCAACGAGTCAAACTCTACGTTGTACTCTCGGACCGTCCGCCCGCTCTGTCTCAACGTCAGAAATCTATCGGCCCGAGCTCTCCTCATCTGCGGAGGCAAGAAATGGCTAAGAAATGCCTCTGAGAACTCGTCCCCTGCATACCGAAGCGCATGCTCCCGGGGCCGGTTCCCACGAATCAAACCAGTCAACTGCAGTATCACGCAGCCGATGTGAACCCAATACTACCGACTCTGTCTCCGAGGCCTTGATCACTCTCATGATCCGCTGCAACTGTCGGATAAACTCCTGAGGATCATCCTCAGTCCTCGACCCATAGAACTCTGGTGGGCTGCAACTCAAAAAGTCCCGAAGTCTCAAGCTATCAGATCTGGGGTGAACTACGGGTACAACCGGAACCGCTGTCTCCCGTCTGTCCTCCTGCCTTGCCACGATCCTGGCTAATAACTGGGCCATCTCCTTGTAGCCCATATCCTCTGCTCCAGGCTGTGTAACTGGAGGCTCAGGTACCGCGGTCTCAGTAGCCGCTGCTGCTGCTCCGAACTCTGCTGGGGCTGGCGACGTCGTGGAACTCGCCGTCCGAAACATCACCTCAGGTAAAGACTGGGCCTGTGCCCTCGTAACCCTCTGCGTCCTACTAGCAGCTCCCTCAGCTGCCTTGCCCTTCTGGGCCGCGGTTGCCTTGCGTGGAGGCATAACTGATACATAAAAATATGTCAGAGGGAGTTCAACCTATAACACAGCTCTATTGCACGATCTTAGAGTGAAAAAATAGAAACCAATCATAAATATCCTGTAGCCTCCTGATTATAGGTGTGGTGCACAACATACCGATAATCAAGACTCTACTAGATACGGCCTGTAGACACTTTCCGAGGATTAACTGCTCTGATACCACTTTGTCACGACCCGACCTCGGACCCGTGACTGGTGCCTTACCCCGGGCACCCTAGTGATATAACATCAGAGAAAAACCAGCGGAAGTAAACTCATAAACATGAAACAATATAAAATAAGAAACATGCTAACCCAAAATGGTTACCTTTCGGTAACTATATATAACAAAAACTGAACAGTTACATCCTTTACAAAATCTAATTTACAACAGGACTACAGACCTCTAAGAGTTTGTAACAACTATGACGGGACAGGGCCCCGTCATACCCCTGAATGTACATGAATCTACAATGACAGGGAATCATACCAAAAGATAAACCTCCGGAGAAACGGGGCTTCCCAAAAGCAGAACGGTGATCCTAAGAGAGAGGATCAACAACCGATGTACCTCGACCTGCGGCATGAAGCCCTCCGGCGAGGTCAAATCGATAACAGGTACCAAGTATGTGAAAATGAAAATACTGTAATGAAATCATAACATTTCCAAACCAAATCCGCAGATATGTATGAAAAACCAATTAACCGCACACAGTGCCACAACATAAATAAGAGTAAACAGGTGTAACACAACCGGTCTTTTCTAGGCCGCTAATGATCGTAGCAGGGCCATTCGCCCATAGTATCATTATACGAGCCTAATCCTGGACTTCCGTAGTCCGCATAGGTCTCGTGGACCCGCATGAGGTACTCCTCGCATCGGGGGTAGCTAACCCGCGGCATTTCCTGGACTACCGTAGTCCGCATGGCCACTAGGACCGCATGAGGTATTCCTCGCATCGGCGTAACACACCCGGAGTGATTCCTGGACTACCGTAGTCCGCATAGGTCATGTGGACCCGCATGAGGTACTCCTCGCATCGGGGGCAGCTAACCCGCGACATCATAACAAGTCAGTGGAGGGGTAGGTGATATACACAAGCACAACCGGCTTATCGTAAACGACATAAGCACAACGAGAGAACCCCCTTACCACAACAAAACTCAAGGCACTAACACACATAGTAACATAACATGTTTACTTCTCAAACCAACTTACCACACATTCAGAAATCATTACAAGGCTTCTACAAACAAGTAAGTAAACCATTCTTTTTATCTTCCTTAAGTCACTATAACTAACTTCCCATAAAGTTAGTATAACACTTAAACTTTGTAATAGATCAAAACATTCACATTTGTTTGGAAATCCAAAAGAACTTATTCTTTTAAAACCAAGTATTAATTTCCTTCCGAATAATGATTCATAACTCTTTTTGAAATATTTCAAGATTCTTAACATTTAGAACTCAAGTCAAAAGACATCAAAGTGAAACCAAATTCAGTTAATACACGTACGTCTACCGTACTATATATTTATAAATATCATGCTCAAGAGGATAGGAAGAATCACATACCTCCTCGGCTAAATCCACTTGCCAAGTCGAATATGTCGCGCGTAGAGTATCAACCTATAATAATCAAATACGTCTATTAACGTCTAGACTTCTTCGTCGAATATTCTAAGTATAAAGTTCCTTATTCTACGGAAAATTGGACAGCACTTCCTTTGTTTCTACATACTTTTCCACCTTTTCAAGGTCCGATATCAACTACTAAACGCCACATTTAAGGCCCAACAATTCAGCAATACAAGGGGATTACACGCCTAACTTGGACGTGTAAAATTATGCCCCATAATACAAATTAAATAATCCAATAAGTTTAAGGTAGTATCTTGGCTATAACATGTTCACATATCATCCTTATCCAATCCTTTCAAATCCAAATCGTTATTCCTACATGCAATATACCTAAAAGCAATATTGACAACTACAAGTCCTTTCTTCCTCGCATGCAATACAATTTACTTAAAAAGGAAAATGGATTGTTACCTTAGAGTTTACCCAAATCAGTCCAACAAATCTCACTTGCCCTCTTTCCACAATCACCTCTACAAACCTCCTACAAGCTTGTCAACATATTTCCTTCTTGCCACCTTTCCGAAATTTCTCTAGGCCTTGTTTTTTTTTTCCTTGAATTTTTAGAGAGGGGGGAGAAGAATTTTTAGAGAGAAGGAAGAGGAAATTTTTAGAGAGAAGGGGGTTTTGTGAAGAATGACCAAGTCTTCAAGACTTGGTCAATAAATAGTGCTTCCACACAATCAGATGGGAGGGACATTTGTCACCCTCTCATGGACATTTAAAAAAAATATCTTTTGATTTTTCCCCCAGATTTCGCAAAACTCGCTCTGGCCATGCACAATAAACCTCTGAGAACTTCGATTTCCGACGCCGCGCTGTTTCCGGCGCGCTGCAACTTCAGTGAATTTTCCGTATATCCGCGCTGCCTCGCATCCGATCCGCGGCGCTGTGGCCCCTGATCGAAAATACTTTTCTGCTTGACTGCGCACTGAACTTGTAACTTCCATAACTTTCTACTCCGATGTCCTATCGATGAACGGTTTGTTGCGTTGGGAACTAGATTCAACGAACTACATACTAGGCCTTCGAAACACCTAGGAACTCCTAATGCAACTGGACATAAACCGCCTCAAAGTTGACTAAAACCCGTCCGAAACATTCCGTCAACCTATCTTTCTAAAATTTAAATCTTAATTCCTTTCGTACGTTCTCATAAGCATGACCTGAATTACGGGGTGTAACAACTTAGCACGAGTAGATATCATGAGCAACTGTATGCAATTAAAATCATTATGTGACTCTCAATAAAATTATTACCATAAACTCTGTTACTGAAATCATAATCACTAGTAAATAATCATTTTTAAATCGAATCGTAAGAGAGTTAAGACGTCCACTGCATTTTCATAAAAATCATGCCAAAAGAAAGAAGGAAAGGTCTCACATACCTCTTAGGCGAACTAGTCAACTCGATATTAAGGTATTCTCGTCTAGTAATTCAACCTATAATAAGGAATAACACGCTCGTCAATTCTATAATTTCTAATGTAAGTTATATGATTAAAGGCTCCCTTATTCCTATAAAATTTTGGGCAGCATTTCCTTTGTTTATGTGTGTATCCACAATTTTACCAATAATCCAAATCAACCAACAATTCAACTCCAACTAACAATCCAACTCAAACCAACAATCCAACCAACCAATCAATAGTCATTACTTAGGAGTGTTGACAGTCAATTTTGACCCGTTTTTCGTATATTTATTGCAATTTTATGCGTTTTAGGACACCACATTTTAATCAGCATTTTTTGCATTTTTTATCTTTTTATTTTAAATTAAGCATTATGTCTTTGTTAATATTATGTTTTTATTATTATTACACCGTCGTTTTATTTTATTAATGTTTGCATCTCTTTATATAATTAATTGGCACCGCATTTTTACTTTTAATTAGGCATTAAACATTTCTTAAATATTGCATTTTATCATTATTGCATCATCATTTTTAGTTTTGATAATTTTGTACCTTTAAATAATTTTTCTTTTAAACAATTAATTCATTTTGCATTTTTTGTCAAACCAGTCCAGTCCAAGACACAATTTGAATCAGTCCAATCCAACACCATTTTTTAATTTCATCCAAACACCCTCTTTTCATTTTCCCCCCCAAATACCAAACCCTAAAAACCTACCCTATATAATAAACATTACCCCCTTTTATTAAAAGGAGAGGGGCAATCGTATACCATCAGCAGCCCACATCTCACCCTCTCTCCCTCACCCTATCTCCCTTCACCTTTTCCCTTCGCCGCCCTCCGCTGCCCTTCGCTGGAGCTCCAAGCTCCGGCGAACCCCCTAGCAACACCTTCAGCCGCACACCCCTGCTCTCTTTGCCCTCTCCTCTTCCCCTCTCACCCCATTCCCGTCGAACCCACACCTGTGTCGCCGCCATTGTTCACGTTGGAGCTCGCAGCTCCGGCTAACCATTCCCTTTCTCTCGTCGACCACCCCACTGCTCATCTCGCTGCTTCCGTCGACCAACCCCAACTCCATCTCTCACCTTCGAACCTCACCCTATACCATCTGGCGGCGTCGCTACGGCGACCTCGCTGTGGAAGTGACGCCGAGCCCTTTCCCTCTTTTGTTGTGTTGTTGGCTTCATCTTGTGATTTGTTAGACTGATTCGGTATTTATGGACTAATTTTTTTTTTTGTGATCTAGCCGGAGTCTAAGAACTCCGGCGACCTTGTTGCTTTATTTTTTGTCGATCTACTGTCTCTGTTGGACTGATTTCGCTGATTTTACATTCGCCTGGAGTTCTTGAAAAACTCCGGTGATATTCTGAGATATCCATCGATTTCGTTGGCTACTTTTCTGATGTTTTCCGGATGTTCGTCAGACTGATTTTTCCGGCAGTTTTGTTGGCTACTGCATTGTTGTTTTTCGGTTATTTTTAGACTTGTTTCCGTTGTTCTACTGTCGTTGTTCTGAGTTTTTCGGTGGGAATGTGGTTTCCGGCGAACCACTGCTGATGTGATGTTGCTATTTCGCTCACTGTTCTGATGTTTACTGTTCATGGGGGTTTGGACTGTTTTTTGGACGATTTTGCCCCTCTTATTTTCATTAAACTGATTTTATAGAACAGATACTACACTGTTGTTATTTTACTGGTTTGAACATGATACTACACTTTAAGTGGCCGATGAAAAAGTTATCCGTCGATTTTTGAGGCCTCCATGATTCTGAAAGCGGAAAATAAAATAAATGAAGCTTTCTGGGCGTTGATGATTTCTTCTACTTACACAGGATAACCAACATGCGCTGGCGAGACGAATTTTTGCAGCCGGACTTGTTTAGGATGTCCCGCTTTATTTTATATATCTGAGCCCTCCGTGTTTAAAACTATTACTGTTTTGGCGCGGATCTGAAGGTTTTATTTATTTTATTGTTTTTAACAATATTGACCGATGAAGGAATCTCCGTCTGATTTCCAAGGCCTCCTCTGTGCAAAAGACGGATTTATTTATTTTTTGGCTTTACTTATTAATTCTTGTCATTGCTTTAAAATTATTTATTCTACTACTAACACTTTTACTAAGTGTTTATGCAGGTATCCGGAGATCATCTTGTGCAGAAGGCCTAAAAAGGGCTAAAAGATGTCCCGGAGTTTTATTTTATGTCGCATTTAATTTTAGTTTTTATTATTTTGTATTGCATTTTATTTTAATTATAAATTATGAAAAATGTTTAGAATGCGTAGAATAAAAAAGGCAATAAATAATTAACCTAGGTTTGAACGAATAACCGTAAGTTAGCGGATCTTAAAGGATGTCTAACCCTTTCCCTTTATGATAATAAAGAACCCTGATTCAGAATCTCATTAATTTCGCAGACGATTAAATGGAGATTAATTGCAGTATTTTTATTGCAATAAATCAAGTGTCCTAATTCACTTAACTAATTAGGTGGCGACTCCTCAAAATCAGCATTATTGCTCCATCCAGGGAACCGCGCCAAAAAGCAACGTTGCGGATACCGTTCAGACACCCGAGGTCAAAAACGGGCGCGACAGCATGACGACTCCACTGGGGATATCAGGTTCTTGATCATAGCAAACTCAGGTTAATTAAATATTGCGCTTTATTTTGCTTTTATATTTGTTGTAAATGTTTTATGTTTTTGCTTTTATTTTGTAATTAACTACTTTAGTTGTTACATTCTTTTATTGCTTTCCTTAAATTGACATTCCGCTCATATTTCCTCCATTCTGAAAAATTAACACTATCACACACTACACGCGAGGTGTGTTGTACGCACCCGCAAAATTTCTTTCAATTACCCAATTTTAGGAGAGTTGGCAAAGGCGCGGAGCAGCCGGACCATCCGGTGGCCGCGTAGCCTTCTCAATCGAGTAGTCCGCTCGGGAACCATTGTGTCTAGTAAGTCAAATCTTAGAAAGCTTAAGATAGAGCTATACCACCCTTTTATATTAAGTCATGCATGCATAAACCTTAGGTGGGTTAATCCTTGGTATTAACGCCACAATTAGAAATCCACCAAACTTGTCGACGGGTTTCACAATCCAACGACTCATAAGCATATATGTGTAGCGTGACAATGATAGACGGATCAAAGTCTGGTCATGACACTCCGAAATTGAAAAAAAGTGCACTGTCATTTGGTCGCCATTTCCAACAAAACATTGCAGTTTAACGGCTTGGACCTATTTATCATAATCTCGCATATTTGGTGTTTAGGCCTACCTCTGGCATAAGAGAGGTCCCATGCATATTAGGCGCGCGCTTGATTTGCATACTTTTGTTTACTATTGTTGTCGCTAGCAATTCTGTACATATTATTTAACGCAATAATTACCCTTTTAACCCCTGTACATATCATGCTATGTGCTTATAACTCCGGCCACGAGCATTTGCAATTTTGAACTTTTGTTGTCACATTGCAATCAGGACTTCTACTGCGTAAATCACTCTTGAACAACGCGATTTGGACTTTGTTTAAGCATCAACCACCAGTCTGGTCGAACCAAGCAGGGGAGTCTTTGACCATATTGTCACGCCCTTACATTTTATTATTTTTGTGGCTTGCCTACTCTCACCCATTTGTCATATCTTTTGCAGGAAAACCGTCCTCGCAAGCAGCCTAGGGCGGTCGGGAAAAAAAATCATCACAAAATGAGCGGGAGTTGTTGACTAATAGAAGTCAGTTTATACCAGATTCAACGAGACATCGCTCTCAGTTCTTTTATATTTTGTATCTTTATTTGCAAATTCAATTGACATGTCTAGTGTTGATTACATAATTATTTATCATGCATTTTACAACATAATCATTCCGAACTACGCGTGTCTGATTCTCACTACACGGTGTGATACGTAGGCAACTCATTTTGGGTTCGACACCACAAAAATAAAAATAAAAAAATAATAATAAAGAAGCATATATTTCTCACTCATGCATCCCATTAATCATGTTTTCGGGCATTCATTTTTTCGTTACATTCATTTTATTTTGCATTCGTCCACAGTGGACAATCATTTCTTTTGCACAACTTTATATTTCTATCCTTTCATTGATAAATTCTTTTCAAGCATATATTTTATTACATATTTGAATGAACTACGCGCACATGATTCCCTCGGCGGGATACGTAGGCAGCCCTATTCGGGTTCGATACCATTTATTCAAAAAATACAAAAAAAAACAATTATTCAAAAAAATATAAAAATATATATATTATTCAAAAATACAAAAAACATTTTTTTAGTATTATTGTTTGACTTTGTTGATACCAACACAGTTAGGGTTGTGCATAAAAAATAAAAAAACAAGTGATAATCAGTATGGGTTGACTTTGTGGTAAACCATAGATTCTTTTGGTACCTCTTATTCATACCCGTAGATGACATTGTCTTGCATGTTTCCAAGATACGAATGAAACCGACTTCATCGTTTCATATGCATTGTGTGGCGAGTTTTTAGAATAAGTTCAATTGCACTGCATTGCGATCTAGAACTTGGCTTGAATGTTTGTTGAGGCGAAATCCTGAGTAACACTCGGTGTAGAAAATGACTGTAGGCTTTCTTTGACCCGTTTGAGTCTTTTCAGCCTACCAAATAGCATTATCCGTAGCAATCCCCTTTGAGCCTAAACCTATTTCTTTCGACAACCGCATATTACACCTATACCCTTTCTGAGTGCATACGCATTGTCCCTCTCTTGGCCCGACCTCCTTGAGTGCTTTAGAAATGTGCAAGTGACTGACAAAATTCTAGCTGAAATTTTCAAAGACAAAAATTGTCAAAGTCTCAAAAAGAAAAGAAAATAAAAGCAGAGACGACTTCACACAAAGAGGAAATCAAAAGCCCCGATAATTAAAAAAAAGGAAAATATAACCCCGAAAAAAAAAGGGCTCCAAATGAAAGATTCAAAAGAAGTCAGTACAGAAAAACTGGGACAAAAAGAAAGCAAGTCAGCATTAAAGCGCACAAATATCAAGCATGGACGTAGTTCAACTCTCGAGGAATGATTAGTCACTTTTATTCAAATGATATCTATTCCTTTCCCCAAGCCTACATTACAAGTCCGTGACAAGCCCTACATGATCTTATACTGAGGGTTCTCACATTAGTGGATACTTACATGACGGTCAAGCCTATGGTATCACAATTGCATGCATTAAACATCTTTCTGAGTGTGAGTGTTTCTTCTCTAAACGTCTCAAAATTCAAAATACTGGAATATATGTGAGAAATGAGACTTTCTTTCTGTGAGGGCATTTGAAACGTGAGATTACGTGTAGTTCGAAACCTTGGATGCAAGCAGGTGTGTCGACACTCAGGTATGTCTGAGGTACTATCTGAAGATGTGTGAATTACACCAGAGTCAATCTCGGTTAGACTGAAAACAATAAAAGAATATCCTTATGCACAATACTAATTGTTGGTATCAACTGGAGTCATAACGTAATGTCGTCTTTCATTTTTTCCAGAAAAAACAACAAAATGCATATTACATAAAAATTCTTATTTTGCATCACGAACTACGTCTTGACCTGATTCCCTCTGCGGGATACGTAGGCGGCCACATCGGCTTCGTTCCCACATCATTTTAAAATCATAAAAATCGTTATTTTGCATCACGAACTACGTCTTGACCTGATTCCCTCAGCGGCATATGTAGGCGGCCACATCGGCTTCGGTCCCACATCATTTTAAAATCATAAAAAATCCTTATTTTGCATCACGAACTACGTCTTGACCTGATTCCCTCAGCGGGATACGTAGGCGGCCACACCGGTTTCGGTCCCACATCATTTTAAAATCATAAAAAATCCTTATTTTGCATCACGAACTACGCTCTGACCTGATTCCCTCGGCGGGATACGTAGACAGCCACATCGGCTCCGGTCACACCATTAGAAATATTTCTTCCTTGCTTCGCACAAGACTCGATTTTGTCCATTAGAGAGTTTAGCATCCTTATATATTTTGCATCCATGACTACCTACACATGACTGAGACATATTTTTTAAGGTTACATTCTCATCTACTCAATTGTACATTGTCCATATTCTCGCATTAGCTTTTTCATTCATGATAAAAACAAATTGCTTACCTAATCGCCTTGATAGCGTCAAGATTCAACCTTACCCAGTTCAACATCTTCATTTATCAGAAATTGGGATATTTTAAGGATTCACTGCAAGAAAATGGCAATAGACAGGAAAAAGCAGACCAACTAGGTCTTCAGTTTAAACCAGTCTAAGAATGCAAGCGTCAAGAGCCAAAGCTACAAAGTCGACGCTAATCAACCACTCCTTTCCTAAAAAAAAAAACTCACAAGTTTTCTCTGAGTGCAGGATCTTCATATCAGCAAAGTCGGGAGCACAACAATAAGCCTATGCGGGTTACAAACGCACAACGTCTATGCAATGACGTTATCTCAACCCAGGCGAGTCACAAAGCAGGTACATCCATAAAACAATGTCATTTCATTTAAGCCTATGCAACGGCTTCATCTATGTTTCGTCTATGCAACAACGAACATATGCATCGCGTCTATGCAACGACGTCATCTCATTTAAGCCTATGCAACGACTTCATATATGTTTCGTCTATGCAACGACGAACATCTGCATCACGTCTATGCAACAACGTCATTTCATTTAAGCCTATGCAACGACTTCATCCATGTTTCGTCTATGCAACGGCGAACATGTGCATCGCGTCTATGCAACGACGTCATTTCATATAAGTCTATGCAACAGCTTCATTCATGTTTTGTCTATGCAACGACGAACATCTGCATCGCGTCTATGCAACGACGTCATTTCATCTAAGTCTATGCAACAACTTCATCCATGTTTTGTCTATGCAACGACGAGCATCTGCATCGCGTCTATGCAACGACGTCATCTCATCTAAGCCTATGCAACAGCTTCATCTATGTTTCGTCTATGCAACGACGAACATCTGCATCGTGTCTATGCAACGACGCCATTTCATATAAGCCTATGCAACAGCTTCATCTATGTTTCGTCTATGCAACGACGAGCATCTGCATCGCGTCTATGCAACGACGCCCTTTCTAAGAATATGCAATGGCTTCATCCATGTTTCGTCTATGCAACGACGAACATCTGCATCGCGTCTATGCAACGACACATTTCATCAAAGCCTATGCAATGGCTTCATCCATGTTTTGTCTATGCAACGACGAACATTTGCATCGCGTCTATGCAATGACGTCATTTCATCTAAGTCTATGCAACGGTTTCATCCATGTTTCGTCTATGCAACGACGAACATGTGCATCGCGTCTATGCAACGACGCCATCTCATTTAAGCCTATGCAACAGCGTCATCCATGTTTCGTCTATGCAACGACGAACATCTGCATCGCGTCTATGCAACGACGTCATTTCATCTAAGTCTATGCAACAACTTCATCCATGTTTCGTCTATGCAACGACGAGCATCTGCATCGCGTCTATGCAACGACGCCATCTCATCTAAGCCTATGCAACAGCTTCATCTATGTTTCGTCTATGCAACGACGAACATCTGCATCACATCTATGCAACGACGTCATTTCATCAAAGCCTATGCAACAGCTTCATCCATGTTTCGTCTATGCAACGACGAGCATCTGCATCGCGTCCATCCAATGACGCCATCAATATCTACAAACACTATGTCTTTTCCAGCACCACATCGCCTGCAACCCAGTGTCAATCATACTTCGACACTGAGACAAATTTTGAATCTGCGTCGGCATTGTCTTTAATTTTGCAGCATCACAGCAGCCTAGTGTCATCATGATTCGACACAGGGATAATTTTGAATCGGCGTCTACCTGCTTTAATTTTCTAGCACCGCAGCAACCCAGTGTCCTCATAATTCGACACTGGGACAAATTTTAAATCCGCATCAGTTTTGTCTTTTAATTTTAGCATCGCAGCAACCAGTGTCCTCATAATTCGACCTTTGGACATTTTTAAATCGACACTTTGCTTTTTATTTTTCGCATCACAACGACCCAGTGTCATCATAATTCGACACTGGGACAATTTTCAGTCTGCGTCAGCCCCACTTTTGATTTCTAGTTTATAAAACAGGACAATATTGGCTACAAGTCAACATCTTTGTCCGAAGACTCTTCCATCATCTCCGTACAAAGAGGGACAAGCTGTTGACAGTCAATTTTGACCCGTTTTTCGTATATTTATTGCAATTTTATGTATTTTAGGACACCGCATTTTAATCTGCATTTTTTGCATTTTTTATCTTTTTATTTTAAATTAAGCATTATGTCTTTGTTAATATTATGTTTTTATTATTATTACACCGTCGTTTTATTTTATTAATGTTTGCATCTCTTTAAATAATTAACTGGCACCGCATTTTTACTTTTAATTAGGCATTAAACATTTCTTAAATATTGCATTTTATCATTATTGCATCGGCATTTTTAGTTTTGATAATTTTGTACCTTTAAATAATTTTTCTTTTAAACAATTAATTCATTTTGCATTTTTTGTCAAACCAGTCCAGTCCAAGACACAATTTGAAACAGTCCAATCCAACACCATTTTTTAATTTCATCCAAACACCCTCTTTTCATTCCCCCCCCCCCCCAAATACCAAACCCTAAAAACCCTCCCTATATAATAAATATTACCCACCTTTTATTAAAAGGAGGGGCAACCGTATACCATCAGCAGCCCACATCTCACCCTTTCTCCCTCACCCTATCTCCCTTCACCTGTTCCCTTCGCCGCCCTCCGTCGCCCTTCGTCGGAGCTCCAAGCTCCGGCGAACCCCCTAGCAACACCTTCAGCCGCACACCCCTGCTCTCCTTGCCCTCTCATCTTCCCCTCTCACCCCATTCCCGTCGAACCCACACCTGTGTCGCCGCCACTGTTCACGCTGGAGCTCGCAGCTCCGGCTAACCATTCCCTTTCTCTCGTCGACCACCCCACTGCTCATCTCGCTGCTTCCGTCGACCAACCTCAACTCCACCTCTCACCTTCGAACCTCACCCTATACCATCTGGCGGCGGCGCTCCAGCGGCCTCGCTGTGGAAGTGACGCAGACCCCTTTCCCTCTTTTGTTGTGTTGCTGGCTTCATCTTGTGATTTGTTAGACTGATTCGGTATTTATGGACTGATTTTTTTTTATTTGTGATCTAGCCGGAGTCTAAGAACTCCGGTGACCTTGTTGCTTTATTTTTTGTCGATCTAATGTCTCTGGTGGACTGATTTCACTGATTTTACATTCTCCTGGAGTTCTTGAAAAACTCCGGTGATGTTATGAGATATCCGGCGATTTCGTTGGCTACTGTTCTGATGTTTTCCGGCTGTTTGTCTGACTGATTTTTCCGGCAGTTTTGTTGGCTACTGCATTGTTGTTTTTCGGTTATTTTTAGACTTGTTTCCGCTGTTCTACTGTCGTCGTTCTGAATTTTCCGGTGGGAATGTGGTTTCCGGCGAACCACTGCTGCTGTGATGTTGCTATTTCGCTCACTGTTCTGATGTTTACTGTTCATGGGGGTTTGGACTATTTTTTGGACGATTTTGCCCCTCTTATTTTCATTAAACTGATTTTAAAGAACAGATACTACACTGTTGTTATTTTACTGGTTTGAACATGATACTACACTTTAAGTGGCCGATGAAAAAGTTATCTGTCGATTTTTGAGGCCTCCACAGTTGCAAAGGCGGAAAATAAAATAAATAAAGCTTTCTGGGCGTTGATGATTTCTTCTACTTACACAGGATAACCAACATGCGTTGGCGAGGCGAATTTTCGCAGCCGGACTTGTTTAGGATGTCCCGCTTTATTTTATATATCTGAGCCCTCTGTGTTTAAAACTATTAATGTTTTGGCGCGGATCTGAAGGTTTTATTTATTTTATTATTTTTAACAATATTGACCGATGAAGGAATCTCCGTCTGATTTCTAAGGCCTCCTCTGTGCAAAAGACGGATTTATTTATTTTTTGGCTTTACTTATTAATTCTTGTCATTGCTTTAAAATTATTTATTCTACTACTAACACTTTTACTAAGTGTTTACGCAGGTATCCGGAGATCATCTTGTGCAGAAGGCCTAAAAGATGTCCCGGAGTTTTATTTTATATCGCATTTAATTTTAGTTTTTATTATTTTGTATTGCATTTTATTTTAATTATAAATTATGAAAAATGCTTAGAATACGTAGAATAAAAAAGACAATAAATAATTAACTTAGGTTTGAACGAATAACCGCAAGTTAGCGGATCTTAAAGGATGCCTAACCCCTTCCCTTTAGGATAATAAAGAACCCTGATTCAGAATCTCATTAATTTCGCAGACGATTAAATGGAGATTAATTGCAGTATTTTTATTGCAATAAATCAAGTGTCCTAATTCACTTAACTAATTAGGTGGCGACTCCTCAAAATCAGCATTATTGCTCCATCCAGGGAACCGCGCCAAAGAGCAACGTTGCGGATACCGTTCAGACACCCGAGGTCAAAAACGGGCGCGACAAGGAGTATGACCATAATAGCCCACATACTTGGCACATGCCATCTATACAACCTTCCTTCTCACCTTTATGGAATTTAATCCCAACAACGATTGAGATGATTAAACCACTTATCTGTCATATACCACCAACTCTTAATTTATTATAATAAAAGAAATAGTCCATTAAGGCAATCCACCAAGTCTATCAATTAGTAACAAGAGTTCAAGTCTTCTAGTTTGCAACATATTACTTTACTTGTACTTTTAACCTCTTTTAAAAATATGTATTGACGATTATCGCAACGTATTTACAATTTCATAACTTATTTTATAATCTAACAAGAACGACCCTTTAGGCGGGACAATCGTGCTCAACAATTTCATAAAGGTTAGCCCTAACATATTACAATTCTCTAATTCAACAATTCCATATCACAAGTGCATTAACATTAAGCTTTCCTTCCAATTCCCAACATGCAATTATCGACCATAACCCAATACTTCAACTACAACAACATGCACTTCAATTGTAACTTAAGGGAAGAATTTTTACCTCAATTAAACTACCATAACAATCCCTAGCCGAGCTCATCGCCTACCCGCGATACCCGCGGTTCACGCTTTTCTCCGCTAAATGGTCGTCGTTTTAACTTCAAACCAACATGCAAACATTCTACAATGTTAGACCAACATCCTTACGTGTTTTTCTTCTCAAAAACTTATCCAAAAATCCGAAAAATCTTACCTTGACCTGTGGCGGCTCACGATTTCCCACCGCTTTTTGGCTCTTTTCTTGCCCAACTTCACCCCTTTTTAATTCCAAATCAACATGCAACAATCTATGATGTTACTCCATGATTCCTACACGATTTTCATTCACAAATTTGTTCAAAAACCTAGCCAAAACCGAGACTAAGGGCTGTTGGCAGTGGCCCGATTTGGCCACTGTTTTTGTCCTTTTTTAAAAAAAATTGCTATTGATTGTAGAAGAATAAATCTTGTAATGGAGTTGATACAATTCTTGAGTTTGGTTATGAGGAATGGGGTGGTTTTCTTTCTTACTTTGGTTTGAAGAGGAGAAGAGATTGAGTTAAAATGAGTTTTGAAATGAAATAGAAGATGAAGTGTTGATTAATAAAAATCTGAAATTTCAACTTTCCCTTATTACATTTTGGTCCAAAACTTCTTATTAGTCTTCTTAGTTAACCCTCAAGTAATAATTAAACTTATGCTTCACCTCTTCTAATCTTACTCCCGTTTCCTTTAATTCTCGGGAATTTCATAAGGTCTCGTATTCTCATTGTCATAACTTACATACATTGCTAATTCATAACGGGATATATATATAAACAACTATCCCTAAAGAATTTTTCGGCGTCACATTCGTTATTACCAAAATTATTCCGTATTAGCATGAACGAATATACTTAATTTCCAAAAATTCGAACCTTTATTCTTAATGACGTTCTTAATTATCGTCTTAAAAATATGAGGTGTAACATTCTTCCCCTCTTAGAAACATTCGTCCTCGAATGTTCATAATATGTCTTATGTTCTAGAAATTTAGACAGGGCCTCCTTTATAATTGTGTCTAACCATCTATATTCAACAACCCAACAGATGCCACACATGCCCACAAATAACCACGCATATACAGTTTATAATTACTATGATCAACTAAGGGAGTTAGATTGAATTACCTGAAGGCACAGGGAACAAATGAGGATACTTCTTCTTCATCTCGTCCTCTGCCTCCCAAGTCATTTCCTCTCTATTGTTGTTCCGCCACAACACCTTGACGGACGCAACATCCTTAGTCCGCAACCTCCTGACTTGGCGATCCAATATGGTCACGGGATTCTCCTCATAGGACAACTCCTCAGTCACCTGGACATCTTCCACAGGGAAAACTCTAGAAGGGTCACCAATACACTTCCGCAATATGGATACATGAAAAACTGGATGTACTGCTTCCAAGTCTGCGGGTAGGTCCAACTCATAGGCAACTTGGCCTACTCTGTGAATGATCTGATAAGGCCCAATATACCTCGGGCTAAGTTTACCCCTCTTCCCAAATCTCATCACACCCTTCATGGGTGATATCTTCAAGAATACCCAGTCGTTGATCTGAAACTCTAAGTGCCGACGCCGATTATCAGCATATGACTTCTGTCGACTCTGAGTCGCTAGTAACCTCTCTTGTATGAGTTTCACCTTGTCGACAGCCTGCTGAACTATGTCTGGACCAATCAACTGAGTCTCACCTACGTCAAACTAACCAATGGGCGACCTGCACTTTCTCCCATACAAAGCCTCATACGGGGCCATCTGAATGCTAGAGTGGTAGCTGTTATTGTAAGCAAACTCAATGAGTGGCAAGTGATCCTCCCAGCTACCTCTAAAATCAATAATAGAAGCCCTCAACATATCCTCCAGTGTCTCTATGGTACGCTCTGCCTGCCCATACGTCTGAGGATGAAATGTTGTGCTGAGACTCACCTACGTTCCCAATCCTTTTTGAAATGATCTCCAGAAGTTAGCCGTGAACTGGGCTCCTCGGTCAGATATGATAGATATAGGAATCCCATGCAGCCTCACTATCTCCCTGATGTATAATTTGGCATAGTCCTCATCTGAATAAGTAGCCCGGACTGGAAGAAAATGGGCTGATTTTGTCAGCCTATCTACAATAACCCATATGGAATCACACTTCCGCTAAGTACGAGGAAAACCTGTAATAAAATCCATATTAATCACCTCTCATTTCCAAGTTGGGATCTCTATCACCTGTAGTAGCCCACCAGGCTTCTGATGTTCGACCTTAACCTGCTGACAATTCGGGCACCGAGCAACAAACTCTGCCACGCCTCTTTTCATGCCATCCCACCAATACAATCTCCTAAGGTCATGATACATTTTCGTCGACCCTGGATGAATAGAATAACGGGCATTGTGTGCCTCACCCATAACCTGCTGACGTAGTCCTGCAATGTCGGGTACACATAACCTACCATCATACCGTAGCACACCATCATAGGTTACTTCAAATAAAGTCTTCTCCTTTCGGAGAGCTACATCTCTATACCATTCCAGAGCAGGATCATCATACTGGCATCTCTTTACCTCTTCTATGATAGAGGACTCAGCAACTCCTCGAACAAGAATACCACTATCTCCAGAATCCGCCAACCGGACTCCAAGACTGGCTAGCCTGTGAATCTCTCGAACCATCTCTTTCTTGTTTGGTTGTACATCCGACAAACTACCCATGGATCTATGGCTGAGAGCATCTGCCACAATGTTGGCCTTCCCTGGGTGGTACAGAATATCAACATCATAATCCTTCAGCAACTCAAGCCACCGCCTGCCTCGCATTCAGCCTTCATCGCTAAAGATGTATTGAAAACTCTTATGATCCGTGTAAATATCAACATGGACACCATACAAGTAATGTCTCCATATCTTCGAAGCATGAATCACCGCTGCTAGCTCCAAATCACGAGTGGGATAATTCTTTTCATGTTTTTCTGAGCTGTCGGGAGGCATAAGCTATAACTTTGCCATGCTGCATCAACACACACCCTAACCCGATACCTGAAGCATCACAATAAATCACATACCCGTCTAACCCCTCCGGGAGAGTCAAAACTGGGGCCGAAGTCAACTTATCCTTCAACAACTGAAAACTGTGCTCACAAGCATCGGTCCACTGGAACTTAGCTACCTTCTGGGTTAGCCTAGTCAAGGGCGCTGAGATCGAGGCAAAATTTTCCACAAACCTCCTATAATACCCTGCTAGACCCAGAAAACTGCGTACCTCAGTAGGTGTAGTGGGCCTGGGCCATGTCTTCACCGCCTCAATCTTCTGAGTATCCACCCGAATACCATCTGCCCCGATAATATGCCCCAAGAATGCCACTGAGGCCAACCAAAACTCACATTTCGAAAATTTGGCATACAACTGCCGTCTTGGGAGGACTCAATCATCGCCCTCAAATGATCCGCGTGCTCCTACTCTGAGCGAGAATATACCAGGATGTCATCAATGAATACTATAACAAATGCATCCAAGAATGGTTTGAACACCCGGTTTATTAGGTCTATGAACACTGCTGGAGCATTAGTCAACCCAAACGACATTACCCTGAACTCATAATGTCCGTATCGGGTCCTGAACGCAGTCTTCGGGACATCTGCCTCTCTAACCCGTACCTGATGATAACCGGATCGCATGTCTATCTTCGAGAAATACTTAGCACCCTGCAACTGATCGAACAAGTCATCAATCCTGGGAAGGGGGTACCTATTCTTGATGGTCACCTTATTCAGCTGCCTATAGTCAATGCACATCCGCAGTGAACCATCATTCTTCTTTACAAATAATACCGGCGCACCCCATGGAGATGCACTAGGCCTAATGATTCCCTTCTCTAATAGGTCTCTCAACTGTTCCTTTAACTCCTTCAATTCTGCAGGTGCCATTCTATAAGGGGGAATGGATATAGGTTGGGTACCTGACACTACATCTATACTGAAATCTATCTCCCGCTCTGGAGGAAGACCCGGGAGATCATCTGGGAAAACATCCGGAAACTCACTGACTATTGAATCGATCAAGGGCGCATTCGCCTCCGTATCATGTAATTCGAACTAAGTGATAAATACACCCTTTCGAACCATCTTCCTTGCCTCGAGGTATGAAATAAACTTACCCTCGGCGACGCGGTATTCCCTTTCCATTCAATAATCGCCTGGTTCGAACCGAATCGAACCAACTTCTATCGACAATCAACGTTGGCAAAACAAGAGGCCAACCAATCCATACCCATAATAACGTCGAAGTCGATCATATCCAGCTCTATCAAATCTTCTGAGGTACGACGGCTATATATCACCACCGAGCAATTCTTATACACACGCCTAGCTATAACCGAATCTCCCACCAGTGTAGCTACCTCAAATGGTTATATTGGCTCAGGTTCTATCCCTGTCCTACTAGCAACAAGAGGGGATATATAGGACAAGGTGGAACCTGGATCAATCAAAGCATACACATCATAGAAAAAAACTGATAATGTACCTGTGACAACATCTGGTGATGCCTCCTGGTCGCGTCTACTGACCATGGCATAAATGCGGTTCGAATGACCGCTAGAACTAGGACCTCTGCCATGACCTCTACCCCGGCCAGCTGGTGCTTGAGTACCCTGCCCGATAGGGCGCATAGCTGTGGATGACGAACCCGCAACAGAACCCGTATGCTGAGCCATACCCTCCGAACCACCTCTAGAAGGACACTCCCTCATCAAATGGCCTGGACGGCCATAAGAAAAACAAGTACCAGTATCAATGCGGCACTCCCCCGGATGACGCCTGCTACACTGTGAACACTAAGGGAAAGATGGTCTCCATCGACTAACCTCGCGCATCTGTGATCTCGCCGCCGGAGCCCCGCCCAGCCTCAATGCCCTGAGCGATCAAATCGTCTACCGAAGTTCGCGAGGTGTACTGCGGCCGGGCCGGAAGAATACCGATATCTTGCCGCCTAAGTCACCAAAACCCTGACGCCCCGCCTCGGGCCGATCTCTATCTCGACTTTTCGGTCGTCTCTCATGCCGCCTCAATCCCCTGCGCAAAAGCCTGCATCCGGGCAATATCCATGGTCGGCTGAAGTTCGGCTGTCAAGCATCCATTAATAAGATAATGGTCCAACCCCATCACATAATGGTGCACCCTATCTGCCATGTCTGCTACCATAGTAGGTGCGTACCGGGCCAAGGAGTCGAACTCCTAGCTATACTCTCTAGCCGTCCTCGCATTCTGCCGCAATTGTAGAAACCTGTCGACCCTTGCCCGTCTCATCTCTGGAGGCAGAAAGTGGCTAAGGAATGCTTCTGAAAACTCATCCCACACTGCAGGAGGAGCACCCTCGCCCCTAGACAACTCCCAGGACTCAAACTACTGTCGCTACGTCACAAGAACCCGGTATGAGGCCAATATAATCGACTCCTCAAGCCCGAATCACCTCAATGTCCTCTGCGTCGCGGATGAACTCATGAGATCATCTCGCGCCTTGACCAGTAAAACTCCGTGATCGCAACTCAGAAATCTCTAACCTCAAATCGCTCGCCTCGTTAATCACGGCCTCGCCATGCACCTGTCCCGCCACTATCCTTGCCAATAAATGGACTGTCTCTCTTAAATCTCCATCATGTGCCCCTAGCTGGGGAACTGAAGGCTCGGGTACCGGAGTCTCGGATACGGGTGATGTTGCCACGAGAGGAGCCTCTAGAATCGTGACGGTTTTAACCCGTCGTCGGGGGCACACTCTCAGGAGTAGACCGCGTCCGGGACCTGGTAGCTATCTGTACCCGACTAGTGTCCCCTATTGTAGATTTGCCCTTCTGGGCCACGGGCGCCTTACTCAGAGGCATAACTGTAAACATAGTAAACTATCAGAAAACGGATCATCCTAATAACACATCTCTATAGGACGATCTAAGAGATGGAAGAATAGAAACAATCCTAAATGTCCAGCAGCCTCCTGTGTATAAGTATGGTGCACAACATACCCATACACAAGACTCTACTAGACACGGTCTGTAGACATTCCGAGGACTAACCGCTCTGATACCACTTTTGTCACGACCCGACCCGACGGGCCCCGACTAAACGTCCTAATTGGACGTCCTTGCTAACCTGTCACTCTTAATTTATCTAATACAGAGATTTATAGAAATTTCGGCAGCACAACGCTGCTTTTACAACATATCCCTAAAATGGGCAAGCCGACCAGGATGCCAAAACAACAACAAAACAACAGTCATAATAGGCTAGCCGACTAGGCTGCCACCAACCAACATCACGTGCACAAAGGCATAATCAAAATAAGCAAGCCGGCAAGGCTGCCACTAGATAACAATATCAAAACCCAAAACAAGGTACAAACGTCCAACCCACAACTGTCTACAGACCTCTAAGAGTGCAATACTGACATATGACGGGACAGGACCCCGTCGTGCCCAAAATATGCATAAGTCTGAAAGATAAAGGTTTGTACCAAAATAGCTGGCTCCGGAACAAAGGAGCTCTCCAACTGTTGTACAGAAATCCTAGACTGGAGGGTCACCTATCTGAACACCTGAACCTGCGGGCATGAACGCAGCCCCCCGAGGAAAGGGGGGTCAGTACGAAATAATGTACTGAGTATGTAAAACATAAAATACTGAAAACTGATTAACAACTGTACCAAGTAAAACAGAGAGTCATCAAATTTCATAAAACTGAGAATCATGTCTGAAAATCATATCATGTATACTGAATCATAAATCATCATGCTCATGTCTGTATATAAAACTGTATAACATGTCTCGGCCCTCTATGGAGGGACTCGATGGAATCAGATTCACAGTAACGTGTCTCTACTCGGAAGAACTCGATGTAATCTGTATATATATATATATATATATATAACGTGTCTCGGCCCTCTAGTGAGGGACTCGATGAATGATGCATGGCTGCGCACGAACATGACCTGGCCCGGGACTCAGTGGAGTGAAATAGTAACACTTAGCACGAGTAGATATCATGAGCAACTGTATGCAATTAAAATCATTATGTGACTCTCAATAAAATTATTATCGTAAACTCTGTTACTGAAATCATAATCACTAGTAAATAATCATTTTTAAAACTGAACTAGTAAGAGTTAAGTACGTCCGCCGTACTTTCATAAAAATTATGCCAAAAGAAAGAAGGAAAGGTCTCACATACCTCTTAGGCGAACTAATCAACTCGATATTAAGGTATTCTTCATCTAGTACTTCAACCTATAATAAGGAATAACACGCTCGTCAATTCTATGATTTCTAATGTAAGTTATATGATTAAAGACTCCCTTATTCCTATAAAAATTTGGGCAGCATTTCCTTTGTTTATGTGCGTATCCACAATTTTACCAATAATCCAAATCAACCAACAATTCAACTCCAACTAACAATCCAATTTAAACCAACAATTCAACCAACCAATCAATAGTCATTACTTAGGAGTATGATCATAATAGCCCACATACTTGGCACATGCCATCTATACAACCTTCCTTCTCACCTTTATGGATTTAATCCCAACAACGATTGAGGTGATTAATGTTACACCCCTTAATTCAGGTCATGCTTATGAGAACGTACGAAAGGAATTAAGATTTAAATTTTAGAAAGATAGGTTGACAGAATGTTCTGGACGGGTTTTAGTCAACCTTGGGGCGGTTTATGCCCGGTTACCTTAGGAGTTCCTAGGTGTTTCAAAATCCTAGTATGTAGTTCGTTGAGTCTAGTTCCCAACGCAACAAACCGCTCGTCGATAGGGCACCGGAGTAGAAAGTTATGGGAGTTACAAGTTCAGTGCGCAAACAAGAAAGAGAGTATTTTCAGTCTGATGCCGCAGCGCCGCGGCGCGGGATGCAGGGCTGCGGCGCCAGAGATACTGAAGTTCTCTGAAGTTGCAGCTCCGCGGCGCCGGAATGCAGGGCCGCGGCGCCGAGGCGGGATTTTTGCGAAAATTTGGGGAAAAACCAGAAGATATTTTTTTGTAAGCCCCTGGGAGGGTGACAAGTGTCCCTCCCATCTTGTTATAAGGAAGTCCTATTTATTGACCAAGTCTTGAAGACTTGGTCATTCTTCAAGAATTCCCTTCTCTCTAAAAATCTCTCTTCCTTCTCTCTAAAAATCCCTCTCCCTTCTCTCTAAAAATTCAAGGAAAAACCAAGGCTTAGAGAAATTTCGGAAAGGCGGCAAGAAGGAAGTATGTTGACAAGCTTGTAGGAGGTTTGTGGAGGTGATTGTGGGAAGAGGGCAAGTGAGATTTGTTGGACTGTTTTGGGTGAACTCTAAGGTAACAATCCATTCTCTTTTTTAAGTAAATTGTGTTGCATGTTGAGGAAGAAAGGACTTGTAGTTGTCGATATTGCTTTTAGGTATATAAAATGTAGGAATAATGATTTGGATTTGAAAGGATTGGATAAGGATGATATGTGAGCATGTTATAGCCAATATACTACCTTAAACTCATTGGATTATTTAATATGTACTGTGGGGCAGAATTTTACACGTCCGGTTAGGCGTGTAATCCTCAGACATCGAATTGTTAGGCCTTGATTATGGCATGTTGGCTATTGATATCGGACCTTGCAAAGGTGGAAAAGTATGTAGAAACAAAGGAAGTGCTGTCCAATTTTCCATAGAATAAGGAACTTTATACTTAGAATATTCGACGAAGAAGTCTAGACGTTAATAGACGTATTTGATTATTATAGGTTGATACTCTACGCGCGACATATTCGACTTGGCAAGTGGATTTAGCCGATGAGGTATGTGATTCTTCCTATCCTCTTGAGCATGATGATTGTAAAATATATAGTACGGTAGACGTATGTGTGTCAAATGAATTTGGTTTCACTATGATGTCCTTGACTTGAGTTCTAAATGTTAAGTATCTTGAAGTATTTCAAAAAGGAGTTATGAATCATTATTCAGAAGGAAATTAACACTTGGTTTTAAAAGGAATAAGTTCTCTTGGTTTTTTTCAAACAAATGTGATTGTTTTGATTTATAAAAGAAATATAAGTGTTATACTAGCTTTATGGGAAGTTAGTTATAGCGACTTAAGGAAGATAAAAAGAATGGTTTACTTACTTGTTTATAGAAGCCTTGTAACGATTTCTGAATGTGTGGTAAGTTGGTTTGATAAGTAAACATGTTATGATGCTACGGGTGTTAGTGTCTTGAGATTTGTTGTGGTAAGGGGTTTCTCTCGTTGTGCTTATATTGTTTACGATGAGCCGGTTGTGCTTGTGTTGTATCACCTACCCCCCCTGACTTGTTATGTTGCCTCGAGTTAGCTACCCCCGATGCGAGGAGTACCTCATGCGGGTCCACGTGACCTATGCGGGCTACGGTAGTCCAGGAATCACTCCGGGTGTGTTACGCCGATGCGATGAATACCTCATGCGGGCCCAAGTGGCCTATGCGGATGCGGAATCCAGAAATGTCGCGTTAGCTACCCCGTCACGAGTACTCATGCGGTCCACGGACCTACGCGACTACGGAGTCGAGATTAGACTCGCACAATGATACTAGGGGCGAATGGCCCTACTTCGATCATTGGCGGTCTAGAAAAGACCGGTTGGGTTACACCTATTTGCTCTTGTATATTCTGTGGCACTATGTACTGTTAATTGATTTGTTTCGTACATGTTTGTGAATTGGTTTTAAAATGTTATGATTTCATTTCGCATTTCGTTTCACATACTTGGTACTGTTATCGACTCTCCGGGCCGCGTTCATGCCGCAGTAGAGGTACATCGGTTGTTGATCCTCGCCATAGGATCACCGCTTCGCTGGGAAGCCCCGTTTCTCCGGAGGCTTATCTTTTGGTATGATTCCCTGTCATTGTAGATTCATGTACATTCAGGGGTATGACGGGGCCCTGTCCCGTCATAGTTGTTACAAACTCCTAGAGGTCAGTCTTGTTGTAAATTGGGTTTGGTAAATGATGTAACTGTTCAGTTGTTGTTATGTATATACCGAAAGGTGACCGTTTTGGTTAGCCTATTTCTTATTTTATATTGTTTCATGTTTATGAGTTTACTTCCGCTGGTTTTTCTCTGATGTTGTATCACTACGGTGCCCGGGGTAAGGCACCAGCCACGGGCCCGAGGTCGGGTCGTGACAAAAGTGGTATCAGAGTAGTTAATCCTCGGAAAGTGTCTACAGGCCGTATCTAGTAGAGTATTGATTATCGGCGTGTTGTGCACAACACCTATAATCAGGAGGCTACAGGATATTTAGGATTGGTTTCCATTCTTTTCACTCTAAGATCGTGCAATAGAGCTGTGTTATAGGTTGAACTCCCTTTGACATATTTTTATGTATCAATTATGCCTCCACGTAAGGCAACCGCGACCCAGAAGGGCAAGGCAGCTGAGGGAGCTGCTAGTAGGACGCAGAGGGTTACGAGGGCACAGGCCCAGTCTTTACCTGAGGTGATACTTCTGACGGCGAGTTCCACGACGTCGCCAGCAAAGAGTTAGCAAGCGGCAGCTGCCATCGAGACGCGGATTGAGCCTCCTATTGCACAGCCTGGAGCAGAGGATATGGGTTACGCGAGATGGCCCGATTATTAGCCGTGATCGTGGCAGCGCAGGAGACGGAGACGGGTTCCGGCTGATTCCGGCCAGTACCGTAGTTCACCCCAGATCTGAGAGCTTGAGACTTCGGGACTTTTTGAGTTGCAGCCCACCAGAGTTCTATGGGTCGAGGACTGAGGATGATCCTCAGGAGTTTATCCGACAGTTGCAGCGGATCATGAGAGTGATCAGTGTTATACCCCGTAGTTCTGGTCATGCGTATGAGAACGTACGAAAGGGATTAAGACTTAAAACTTTCGAAAGATAGGTTGACGGATTGTTTCGGACGGGTTTTTAGTCAACTTTGAGGCGGTTTATGTCTAGTTGCATTATGAGTTCCTAGGTGGTTCAAAGTCCTAGAACGTAGTTCGTTGAGTCTAGTTTCCAATGCAACCAACCGTTCGTCGATAGGACATCGGAGTAGAAAGTTATGGAAGTTACAAGTTCAGTGCGCAGTCGGACAGAAAAATAATTCGGACAGGAGCCACAGGGCCTCGGCGCCGGGAAACAGGGCCGCGGTGCCGGAAGATCCGAGGGTTGGCAGAAGTTTCAGCGCCGCGGCGCCGGCTGCAGGGCCGCGGCGCTGAGGCGGGTTCTACGAGGGTGAGTGGAAAAATCTGAACTGTTTTGTTTTAAAAGAGGCCATGGGTGGGTGACAAGTGTCCCCCCCATCTGATTTTGCATGTCTTATTTATTGACCAAGTCTTAAAGACTTGGTCATTCTTCAAGCTCTTCTCTCTCTCTAAAATTAGAAGCTCTTCCTTCTCTCTAGAAAATCAAGAGGAAATCAAGGATTGAGAAAAATCTTAAAAGTGTGGCAAGAATGAATCTTATTTGCAAGCTTGTAGGAGTTATTGTGGTGGTGTTTTTGGAAAGGAGGCTAGCAAATTTGTTGGATTAATTTGGCTAAAGCTCTAAGGTAACAATTCTTTCTCTTGTTGATAGTTTGTGGTGTTGCATGTGAAGAAGAAATAACTTGTAGTTGAAAATATTGCTCTTAGATAAATTGCATGTAAGAAATATGGTTTGGATATGAAAGGATTTGATAAGCAGGTTATGTAAGCATGTTGTAGCCAAAATACTACCTTAAACTTGTTAAGTTAATTGTTATGCATTGTGGGGCAGAATTTTACACATCCAAGTTTAGGTGTGTAATCCCCTTTTGGAATGTTTGGATTGTTGGGCCTTAAAAGTGGCGTTTGGATGTTGAATTCGGCCTTGAAAAAGGTGGCAAAGTATGTAGAAACAAAGGAAATGCTGTCCAATTTTCCCTAGAATTTAGTGACTTTGCACTTGGAATATTCTACGTTGAAGCTAGAGGTTAATAAACGTATTATGGTCATTATAGGTTGACGTACTACGTGCGATATATTGGACTTAGCAAGTGGATTGACCGAAGAAGTATGTGGAACTTTCTTATCTCTTGAGCATGAGTAGTTATAACTATATAGTACGGTAGTCGTACGTGATTTAAATGAAGTAAATCCATTTGGTATCTTTGTCTTATTTTAAAGAATGTCTAAGTTGGTTGAATTAGAGAGTTAACTCACGTGTTCTTGAGAAATGGTTTATTCTAATAAGGTAGACAAGGATTTCATGATATGAAAAAGTATAGAATATTTGGCGTGGAAAGTATTGAGTATTGAACCATCCTAAAGAGAAGACATCTGAATTTTAAGTTAAGAAACTTGTTTTCTAAAGACAAGAGACTTGAAGTATTTTGAAAATTGTGTAAACTGATTTGAAGTATAAGTCTCTTGGTTAATAAAAGAATGAAATTGTTTGAGATTTAAGGAGTTATAACGGCTTTATGGGAAGTTAGTTATAACGGCCTTATGAAAGGATAAGAATGTCTTAATTTCTAAAGCATAAAGTTAGTATAACGACTTTATGGGGAGTTGGTTATAATAACTTTATGGAAGGTTAAAGAGTTGGTTTTCTTGAATAAGGTAAATATAGATGAAAGAACTGAAACTAAGAAAGGCAATTCGATTTAAAGTAGGGCTGGCCAGTGGGTCGGGCCGACCGACCCGCCCTGCTCCGACTGGACTCACCCCGCCCCCGCTATATAAAAAAAAATGGGACCTGGCTCGAATCGGGATGACAGGTCTGGTCCCACCCGACCCGACCCCTCCAGGCCCCGATCCCGCCCCGACCCCGCCCCGCCCCGCCTGGGCCTCCTTTGCGAGAAATAGCCGTTGTCCAACGACCGTTTTACATTTTGGTTGGACAACGCCATTTTAGGCCTCCTCCCCAACCCCTACCCCCTTTATATTTATTTTTAACCCCTAAGTTATTATATTTACACTTTAACCCAATTTTTCAACTATAAATACCTCATTCCTCTTCTTATTATTTTCACAAATCTTTCTACTCTCTAATCTCTCAATCAATTATCAATCAATCTCTATACAACATTGTCTACTACATATTCAATCATTTAGCACATTTAATTTCATTATCTTTAAGTCTTTAACTATTTATTATCATAATTAAAATGAAAAGAGCAAAAAGTCTTTTCAGCAAGAGTACTTCTTCTAGTAGGGCGGGTAACAAGGGCAAGGGTACTTCTTCTAGTATTCATGTTCCAGCTATTTCTAGACAAGATGATTTTATAGATCCTGAAATGTTTCCTGAAATACCATATGATCTTGACACAAATGATTATCCTCAAATTGAAGAAGATTTTAATTTAGATGACACTCTAGATGATGATACACCTACTAATGAAGATGATGATACACCCACTAGTGAAATGCCTCCTATCCCCCCTACTATGAGACGAGGTCCGGCAAAACGACCATTAAAATCAGTTGTATGGAAATATTTTGACAGGGACGTAGCTAATCAAGTAGCTGTATGTAAAACTTGTAAAAATGTTTATTCTTTTAAAACTGGACAAGGTCATGGTGGGACGGGGGGTTTAGGAAGACACCTATTGCAAAAACACAAAGCCTTGCATGCCCAATACATGATTGAAAAAGATGGTGAGAAAGCGTCCTCTCAATCGGAACAAGGTTCACATACTGTTTCGGAAAAAGTACAGGGTCAAATTAACCCTATGACGGGGGAGTCAGAGCCCTAAATACGACAAACATAAAGATAGGAATCACTAGCAAAATTAGTTGTTGTGGAGGGTGTGCGTTTTTATTTTAGTGAATCTCCTGGTTTTATTCATTATATTAGAGATATGTATAATCCTGCTTATAAAGGTTTTCCTAGATCAACTGTTAAAAGAGATGTATTTAAATTTGCACATGAATATCAACAGTATTTACGTTATGCATTATATCATTTAAATTGCAAAGTCGCTCTAACTTCTGATATAGGTCGTAGTACTAACGGCCATGATTATTTAACTAGAACTTGTCATTGGATAGATTATAAATGGTCTATGCAAAAACGCATTTTAGCATATAGATATATAGATAGTAGGCAATTGGTGAGTTTATTTGAAAATATTTATTCATCTGCGATTATTACTTTAATAACCGATAAAGTTATGAGTATTACATTAGATAATGCATCTTCTAACAATTACGCTATTAGTATTTTAAGAGATGTTTTAACTCCGTCTTTTTCCAAAACATTTTCATATCAAATGCGTGCCATATTTATAACTTAGTTGTAAAGGATTAGTCTTTCACTTTTCAAGATATTCTTGAAAAAATACAATTTGCTATACACTTTATTTTTAAAAATAATAGAATTCAACAGAAAAAGAATATAAAAACTTGTCACGATTGTGGACTATCTTACAGAAAAATTCCCGAAGAAGTACCAACTAGGTGGAATTCTTTATATGACCAACTAGTTGTTGCTTATGACTATAGAAAACCTATTACTTTATTTTTTAACGCCCATAATCAAAATCCAAATGATATGATTGTGGATAATGATTGGGACAAAATTAGAGAACTTATTGTATTTTTAGAAAATTTTCAACGAGCAACAAAAGAAATTTCTACTTTATATTATCCTACTATTTCAACTATGTTGTTTTATATAGCTACAATATTTTTACTTCTTAAAGAATATATGGAAAACCCGCTATATCTGTGACTATTAAATAAATGTTTATGAAATTAAAGAAATATTTTATTCTTATTCCCCCTATTTATATTATTGGTGCTGTATTAAACCCGACTATTAAAGTAGAGGGTTGTAAAAGTCTTATTGAAAATATTTATAACTGTATGGACGTACTACCACCTCCAACTCCCAAAAATTTAAATGTTGAGCCACCTATTGAACTAACGCTAGAAGAAGTGTTGAATAGCGTAGAAGATGAATGCAAAAAAGTATATCGGCATTACCAGCAAGAAAGTGCTAGTAACCAACCGACTTTTGTACCATCTTCTTCTTCAACACAGCCTAAAAAAAGGCATGTTGTTTCTGGGGCTAGTACTATTAGTTCTATTGAAAGCCTCAGAAATAGAATGTGCGGTGGTACCAGTGCTAACCAAATTAGCGAGTTCGATATTTTTGTTTTGCAGGGTAATTTACCTTACCAAGCAGTTATCAATGAAGGAAAGAAAGACTTGTGAAATATTGGATGCGAATGAGAAGACATTCCGACACTTTCAATGATGGCGAGATATTTTGAACATTCGTTGCCATCAATCGCTTCGAAGCGCTTTTACGCAGCAGATTTCAAATAGGAGAGCACAGACACTCATTAGCCGGAGACAGCTTGGAGATGGCGGTACTATTCAGAGATTGGATACGAGCGAAGCGAAGGAGGTGCGATCAACCAGAGATTAACGAAGAAGAAGACGACAACTACAACGACATTTTATCTGAAGGCATGAGTAGCGACGTGGAACAATTTGACCAAGATATACCAATTCCAACTGAAGAACCACACGAAATTATAAAGAAACTAGAAAAAATATTTTCAAATTGGTAATTTATTTCATTGCAATTTTTTAATTTTTCTATGTCTTTTGCAATTTTTTTCAACAACAGTTCACTACAATGTTGTAATTCTGAATCTTGTATATTTCAATGAAATAATTAATAATATAAGAGGCACAAAACAAATTTGGGATGTTTTTACACTCTTCTTGTCTTTGTTTAATTATTTAGTTTATACTTTATACTGTTATAGTTTATACTTTATAAATATATTATATATATGAGTATAATACTATAATTATAATACTATAAATCTATAATATTATAGAATATGTATATGACTATATGACAAGTATATGTTAATGTTACTTTGTTAGTAATTTAGTATTTTTAATTTAGTGAAAAAATTTAAAAAAAAAAAAAACAAAACCCGACTGTCCGCCCCGACTTACCTAACGGGACCGGACGACACGCACGCAGGTCCCGCCCGACCCGACCGCCAGTTCGCCTCGACTCGCCTTTTCTCCGCCCCGACCCCGCCCCGACCCCGCTTAACCCGACCCCGGTGGGCCCGGCCCGGCCCACTGGCCAGTCCTAATTTAAAGGCATCAATTGCTTACGTCTAAATGAGGGTCACTTGAGTTAGAAGCCGAAACATATTTCTAAAAGTATTGTGACTTGTTTGAAATATAGATAAGTCTTGATACTACGGGTGGTAGTATCTTGGGGTCTTATGCGAAAAAGGGAATCTTTGGAAAGAATAGTACTTTTGTATGTTAATGAAAGTCTAAAGAAGTGATGAGTTTACTTGGACGTACCGTCAGTGATGGAGGATTCCACGGGTATGCTACCATTGTCTTGGTATGAGTTACTTGGACGTACCGTCAGTGATGGAGGATTCCACGGGTATGCTACCATTGTCTTGGTATGAGTTACTTGGACGTACCGTCAGTGATGGAGGATTCCACGGGTATGCTACCATTATCTTAGTATGAGTTACTTGACGCATCTGCCGTGGAGGATTCCACGTATGCTTCCATTGTCTTGGTATGAGTTTACTTGACGCGTCTGCCGTGATGGAGGATTCCACGTATGCTTCCACTATGATTGAACCTTGGACATGCTTATCCGATGTGGGATTCCGGCACGCGACCATGTTGGATATTGTTATTCCATGGACTAGCCTCCACGAGGTTTAGTGACGCAGACGGATCGGTAGATAGCCTTCGTACTTGCCCCGTCGGTGGACGCAGATGGATCGTAGATAGTTTTCGTACTTGCCGTCGCTGCTATAGCACGATTTAGTACGTAGAGTCGTGAGATAGCTTTCGTACTTGCCTGGCCGTTTTATGACGCAGCTGGATCCGTGGTTCGTTTTCCTACTGCCCGTCTGATTTTAGAACACGCGGACTTGGTGTTCATGTATGCGTATCGATGTTATATTATATCATGGACTGTCGGCAGTGAGGAAGGATTCCACGGGCATGGTTGATATTATAGGCGTGAGACCCGTAGCTATATTTGAGTTGTGAATTTGAGGGCATGCGTCCCTGACTTGATATGACTGCTTATTTATTGTGTACTGTAATTGATTATCATACATGTCTCCAGTTATTTTAAACTTATGAGGTATTTGCAGTATTTTTTCCAGTTTCGCATACTTGGTACATGTTGTACTGACCTCCTTCGGGGGGCTGCGTTCATGCCGTGGGTTGAGGTGCATAACTTACTGATCCGCACTCTTAGGATCACTGTTCGGTTCTTGGAAAGCTCCATTTCTCCGGAGGCATTGTCTTTTGGTACGGTTCCCTGAGGGTGTAGACTTTTGTACATTCAGGGGATATGGCAGGGCCCTGTCCCGCCACAGTTGTTATTCCTAGAGGTCTGTAGTCACGTTTGTGGTTTGGGCTGTAAAGACATAATTGTACTATTTTACTTTTGATTAAGTTTAATCTATGAAAGGCAGCCTTGTCGGCTAGCCAGTGATGTTTACTATCTACAGGTTTTTGTGTTATGTATGTTCCGCTGCTATTCTCTGAGGTATACCTGACGGGGTGCCCCGGTAGGGCACCAGTCGCGGCCCCGGGGTCGGGTCGTGACAATCAGGGCCTCGGAGACAGAGTCGGTAGTATTGGGTTCACATCGGATGCGTGATACTGCAGTCGACTGGTTCGATTCATGGGAACTGTCCCGGGAGGAGCATGCGCTTCCAGCTGTTTGGGATGAGTTCTCACAAGCGTTTCTTAGCCATTTTTTGCCTCCGTAGATGAGGAGAGCTCGGGCCGATAGATTCCTGATGTTGAGACAGAACGAGCGGACGGTCCGGGAGTACAACGTAGAGTTTGACTCGTTGGCCCTTACGTCCCCGCTTTAGTGGCAGACATGGAGGACAGGGTGCACCGCTATGTCACAGGGCTCGATGATTACTTAGCAGAGGGTTGCTCGGGAGTAACTCTTCACCGCATGACATTGCCCGCACGCAGCTTATGCGGCAGGTGAGGAATGTAGGGCCGCATTGATAGATATCGCCAAGAGGCCGGGACAGCGAGGTCCTTTGGTAGCTTTCGAGGCGACGGCCTCAAGAATGATCGATTTGCACCTCAACCGCCAGAGCGCTCCTTCACCGTCTTCCGGACGCCCGTATTCGGAGCGTGTCAGACCCTGTGGCTTCGGGCTTCCAGAGAAGCAGGGATGCTACCCGATCGAGACCACCCCTTCTCGTGTGGCCGATGGTAGATCCCATTTCGAGTGTGGTTGTCACGACTGCCCGGTTAAGGATCGTGCCTTACCCGGGCACCCAAATAGTCATACATCAGAGAAAATCAGCGGAATATAAAAACAAGACATGAAACAATGTAAATTGAGACACAGTTTATCTGAGAAAAGTCGTCTTTCGGTATATATATATAAACCAAAATCTGGCAGTTACATCCCAATTGTACAATAGGACTACAGACCTCTAAGGAAGTAAACAACTATGGCGGGACAGGGCCCCGACATACCCTGAATGTACATATATCTACAACATCAGGGAGAACCATACCAAAAGTCGAGCCTCCGGAGAAGATGGAGCTCCTGACACCAAAGCAAAAGATCCTAAGGATGCGGATCTAGCACCTGCTTTCCCTTACTTGCGGCATGAACGCACTTCAAGGCGAGGTCAAGACAACAGTACCAAGTATGTGAAATCAGAAAGTACTTAAATGAAATCATAACATTTTAAAGCCAATTTTACAATTATGCATGAAATAACCAATGTAACCGCACATAGTGCCACATCACAAACAAGAGTAACAATGTAAATCAGAATGTGTCTTTTCTAGGCTGCGAATGATCGAAGCAAGGCCAATCGCTCATAGTATCATTATGCATGCCTAATCCTGGACTCCCGTAGTCCGCATATGCCACCTAGGCCCGCATGAGGTATTCCCCGCAATGAGGGTAGCTACTCCTCGGCATCGTCCTGGACTCGTAGTCCGCATGGCCACATAGACCGCATGACCACATAGACCGCACACTAACCTGGAACTCTCGTAGCTCCACATAGGTCCCCTGGACCCGCATGAGGTATTCTCGAATCATAGTCCTGCATCGCCCGAGGTATACCCGCGACGGAGGCGACAACCCCGGTATATCATGTCAAGAGGTGAGTGATGTAATACTAGCATAACGGCTTATCGTTAAACAACATAAGCACAAATAAGAATAACCTCTTTACACAAACGTTTACAAGATACTAACACACATAGCATCACAGTATGTCTACTCAACAAACCATCTCACTGTACTTTCCAGAAATTAATACAAGTCTTTTATAAACACATAAGTAAACCGTTCCTTTTATCTTTCTTAAGTCGTTATACCTAACTTCCCATAAAGCTAGTATAACTCTTAAGCTTTTGTTTAAAAACCAAGTATTACTCTTCTTTCAAAAATGATTCATAATTCTTTTGAAATACTTCAAGATTCTTGTTATTTAGACTCAAGTCAAAAGACGTCAAGTAAAACCATGTTCGCTAACACACGTCGCTCACCGTACTATAAATATACTTTAAAATATCATGCTCAAGAGGATAGGAAGAATCACGTACCTTCTCGGCGAAATCCACCTGCCAAGTCGAATATGTCGCGCGCAGAGTATCAACCTATAATAGTCAAATACGTCTATCAACGTCTAGACTACTCTGTAGGATAATCTAAGCAGAGGGTTCTCTATTCTATGGAAAATCGGCGAAGACTTCCTACCCAGAACGATACAAGTCTCATCAGAAATACACCCCATGTAAGTACAGTTCAATCTTCTTTAATATACTTCCGATGTAATTACAGTTCAATTCTCTTCTGAAATACCCTTCTATGTATTTTACTTATTTCTATACTTCTACAGTATGTATTCTCCAATTATAATAGAAGGATAAGATTATTATTTACCTCGATAAGCCCAAAATTATCCAAGATATAAGTCGATCCTGAGCAAGGTTTAGCTCCTAATCTGAACGCTCCAATCCGCTCCAAGAAACCCTTAGAAGTTTCTACACAACTTCTACTTTCTACTTCAACCAAATATGAAGTTTCTCTTTAGGGTTTCGTTTAGTGACTAAAGGAATATAAGGTAGTATTTCCGGACTCTACGTATAGAGGTAACTTTGGAAATACTATAAGGGATTGGCTAAGGTATTTTTGGGGATAGTAACAATACTTGGAGAGTATTTTCTACCAAGGGGGCTTTTGCCGAGACTACTAGGAAAGGGGAGAAGGGGTGTTTCGCTAAGCTCTTCACAAGAGGGGAGGCTTTGACGAGAGCTTCTCCGAGGGGAAAGTTTGGAGACTTGGAAGATGATTTGTGGATGAAGAAGTCTTCAACCTGGGGGTATTTATAGGGCTTTCAAGGGCCAAGATGAAGGCAAGTGGAGGGCAAGTGGAGGGTGTGGATTTGCACAAGTGCACCCTATCCCTACTCCACAAATCACTCACAAACATTGACCCATGGTTTAGGCCTTAAAATCATGCCAACCGTGCCCTCTTTGCTGTCCACTTGAGGGTGACAAGTGTCACCCTCTCGTTGGTCCAAAATATTTCATCTCTCGGAAAAATCCGCAAAAAATATAAATGACATAACCGTAATTTTCCCTACGCAAGTTTTGGAAAACGTTTCGTCGGAAAACAATTCGTTTCGTGGGTTGTGCACAAATTTTCGTCCCTATGCCTACTTTAAGGCTTAAACTTTTATGACGCACGCCTACGTACATACTGGAAATACGGTATAACATTCTCCTCCTTAGAAACATTCGTCCCGAATGTTCCTTCCCAAGACAGATAACGATAAGGTTCCTCATAACTTAAACAGTTGCAAATGCCACACATGGCCACAATACAACACTTAAGCAAATATGACAATGAAAATTTACAAGTAGGAAAGTGAGTTACCTGGAGGTGTGGGGAATAGGTGAGGATACTTCTGCCTCATGTCCTCCTCGGCTTCCCACGTCGTCTCCTCCCTGAGCTCGTTCCGCCTTAAGACTTTGACTAAGCCACGCCCCGTCCGCAGACGCTAACTCGACGATCGATTATCGCTATGGGAATCTCCTCATACGATAACCCCTCGGTCACCTGGACATCGTCAATCGGGTGCACCCTAGATGGATCCCCGATACATCTCCTCAGCATAGAAACATGAAAAACCGGATGCACTGCCTCAAGATCGGACGGCAGATCCAACTCATAGGCAACCTTGCCTACCCTGCGACATCTGACACGCCCAATGTACCTTGGCCGAAGTTTTTCTTCCCGAATCTCATCACACCCTTCATGGGTGACACCTTCAGGAAAACCCAATCATCAACCTCAAACTCTAGATGCCGACGACGATGATCTGCATATGACTTCTGTCGACTCTGAGCTGTCAGTAACCGCTCCTGGATAAGCTTCACCTTATCCACTGCCTGCTGCACCAAATCTGGTCCCACTAACTGCACCTCGCCACATCAAACCAGCCTATCGGCGATCTGCACTTCCTCCCATACAAGGCCTCATAAGGCGCCATCTGAATACTGGAGTGGTAGCTATTATTATACGCAAACTCAACTAGAGGCAAATGATCCTCCCAGCTACCCCTGAAATCAATAACACAGGCTCGCAGCATATCCTCAAGAGTCTGGATAGTGCGCTCCGCCTGTCCGTCCGAGGATGGAATGCGATCTCGTGTTCACTGCGTCCTAGACCCTTCTCGAAAGACCTCGAAGTTAGCCAGAATCCGGGCTCTCTATCCGATATGATAGAAATAGGGACTCCATGCGATCGACGATCTCTCGGATGTAAAGTCTGGCATAATCCTCAGCCGAAAAAGTCGTCCTGACGGGAAGAAAGTGGGCTGATTTCGTCAGCCTGTCGACGATAACCCAAATAGAATCATGTTTCCTCTGAGTGCGAGGTAATCCTGTGATAAAGTCCATGTTGATCACCTCCCACTTCCAGGTCGGGATCTCTATCGTCTGCAACAAACCACGTGCCTCGGTGCTCTACCTTCACCGCGACAACACGGGCGAGCTACAAACTCGCAACGTCCTCTTCAAGCCATCCCACCAATACACGGATCCGAGGTCGTGGTACATCTTGGTCGACCGGATGGATGAGTAACGCGTATTTGTGTGCTTCCCTAGAACCTGCTGCCAAGTCTGCAATATCCGGAACACACACCGCCTCAAACCTTAGCACCCATCGGTGCTACCAAAAGGACCGCTTCCTCACGAAGAGTCGTATCACGATACGCGTCAAAGCGGATCCTCAACTGTTGCCTCTTGCTCGCCGGCGATGGAAGACTCGGCAACCTCTCGAACTCGAACCCACTGCTATCGTAATCAATCAATCGGACTCCAAGGCTCGCTGGCGATGTAACTCGCGGACCATTCCCTCTTCTCTGCACATCCGATAGACTCCCATCAACCTACGTCTAAGAGCATACGCCTGACATTGGCCTTCCCGGGTGGTACAGATATCAACATCATAATCCTTGAGTAACTCTAACCACCGTCTCGCCGTAAGTTCACTCCTGCGTGAAGATATCTGGAGGCTCTTGTGGTGCGTATAAATATCCACATGAACCCCATACAAATAGTGCCTCCAGATCTTTAAGGCGTGAATCACGCCGCTAACTCAAATCATGGGTGGGGTAGTTCCTCTCATGCTTCTTAAGTCGGGATCGTGCGCTATAACCTTACCCAGTGCATCAACACACATCCGAGCGACGCTTCGACGATCCCAATACACTACATAACCGTCTGGACCTCCGGAAGAGTAAGAACGAGGCGGTCGTCGATCTCTCGCAAGAATCGAAACCACGCTCCAAGCATCAGTCCATCAAACTTAGCCGCTTCCGAGTCGGCTAGTCAATGGTGCGAAGATAGAAGCAAACTTCTCTGAACGCCGATAGTAACTGTAAGGCCCGAAAGGTGCACTGTCGGAGTAGTATGTCTAGGCCAACTCGATCGCCTCGATCTTGGCGTATCCACCGAATACCATCGGCCCCAGACAATATGCCCAAGAAAAGCCACAAGCCAACCAAAACTCACATTTGGAAAACTTGGCGTATAAGCTGCTGGTCTGGAGAACTCTCGGCCTGATCGCCAAATGCTCTGCGTGCTCTCGCTCTGGCGGGAATAAACAAGATGTCATCAATGAACACTATCACAAACGTGTCCAAAAATGGCTTGAACACTCGGTTCATCAAATTCATGAATACTGCCGGAGCATTGGTCAACCGAAAGACATGACTACGAACTCATAATGCGTCTGGGTCGGAATGCGATCTAGGGACATCCGTCTCTCGACTTCGCGTCGATGATAGCCCGTCGCAGATCAATCTTGGAGAAATATCTCGCACCACGCAACCGGTCGAACAAATCATCAATCACAGGAAGGGGTATACATTCTTAATGGTCACCTTGTTCACCGCAGTAATCAACACACGTGCGCGGCGTCGCCCTTCTTCTTCACGAACAATCTGCGCTCCCGGGAGAAACACTAGGCGATGAAGCCGCTTCTCCGGCAAATCTCTCGGTGGTCCTTCAACTCTCTCAACTCGGCGGTGCCATTCTATATGGCGGAATGGAAATAGTAAGTGTCCGCAGACATCGATACAAAACTTTATCTCCTCTCGGGAGAGGATACGGGAGGTCATCCGAAACACATCCGGGAACTCTCGACCACGAGGAATCGAAAATCTGTACGCGACCTCGGTATTGAACACCGAATGAGATGGTAGATATACCCGCCTCGCACCATCTTCCTAGCCTCGAGGTAAGAAATAAACTTACCGCCGGCGACACGGTGTTCCTTCCACTCAACAACCGGCTCGCCGAAGCGGAACCGTACCACTCTCTCCCTGCGGTCTACATTGGCGTAGCGAAGCTAGCCAATCCATACCCATGATCACATCGAAATCGGTCATATCCAACTCTACCAAGTCGGCAAGTGCGGCGATCGCATATGGTCACCGGACAAGCCTATATACCCGCCGAGCTACCACCGAATCACCCATGGCGTAGCTACCTCGAAAGGGTCTATGGACTCGACCTCATCCCTATCCTACTAGCAACATGGGAGATATATGGGACCAGTAGAACCGGATCTATCAAGGCATACACGTCACAACAAGAACCGATAAAGTACAGCGGCGACATCGGTGAGCCTCACGGTCTGCCGGTGGACAAGGCATAAATGCGATTCGAGGACCGCTAGAATCTGAACCAGCGCCACGACCTGCCGCGACCTGGCCGCCCATGAGTACCACGCCTCAGGCGAGTAATCGTAGGAGATGAAGAAGACCGTGAAAGAACACATGGTGACCACCTACCCTGCGCCTTGCCGCGGTGGACAGGCTCTCGCAAAGTGACCGGCTGGCATGGCTCAAACAAACTCGGAGCGGTACCACAATTCCGTAATGGGATCTACCGCATCGGCCACCGGAGGTGGTCCCGTCGGTTAGCACCTCTGCTACCACGGGCGTCCAAGTCACGGGGCCCAGTGCCCCTCGAATACCAGGCATCACGAGGCGGTGTAGGAGTGCTCAGCGGTGCCGTGGCGCAAATCTAGGCTGCTAAGGCGTCCACCCGATAGCTACCAAAAGACCTGCCGTCTGGCCTTAACCTGCTTCTTCTTGTCATCGACCGTCGACCTCTGCGCTCGCCGCATCCAGTGCATGAGCACTGCATCGGGTAATGTCCATGCGGTGAAGAGCCACACCCGCATGAACTCGGCCATATAATCATCTAGCCCGGTGACATAGCGGTGTACCCTGTCCTCCATATCTGCTACCAATGCAGGGACATATCGAGCCAACGAATCAAACTCAACGTTGTACTCACTGGCGTGCGCCTCTCTGTCTCGTGACAAAAATCTGCCGGCCGTGCCCTCCTCATCCGTGGAGGCGAAGTGAGTGAGAAAAGCCTCCGAGAACTCATCCCATGTAGCTGGGGACGCGTGCTCTCCCCGGGATAACTCCCACGAATCAAACCAATCGACTGCGGTATCACGCAACCTATATGAACCGAAGATCACGGACTCGGTCTCCGAAGCCTTGATCACTCGCATGATCCTCTGTAACTGATGGATGAACTCCTGCGGATCATCCTCAGGCCTCGACCCGTAGAACTCTGGCGGGCTACAACTCAGAAAATCTCGTAGCCTCAAACTATCCGATCTCGGGTGAACCACAGTGCTTCTGGGCTGGGCTGCTGCGTCCGGCCTATCTCCGAGTCGCCACGATCACGGCGATGGCGGGCCATCTCTCTGTAATCCATCTCATCTGCTCCGGTGTGGGGTGGAGGTGCAGTCTTGGGGTCTCATCGACCCATCGCGGCCTAAACCTCGCTGGGGCGGCGTCGTAGAACTCGCCGTCTCGGGTATAGACTGGGCCTGAGCCCTCGTGACTCTCGGTGTCCTACTAGCAGCTCCCTCGGCTGCCTTGCCCTTCTGGGCCCGGGTTGCCTTACGTGGAGGCATAACTGTTAAAGAAAAGAAATACGTTAGAGGGGTCCGACTTATAACACAGCTCTAAGGCACGATCTCAGAGTGAGAAGAATGGAAATCAATCCTAAATATCCTATAGCCTCCTGATTATTGGTGTGGTGCACAACATACCGATAATCAAGACTCTCATGGATCTGATGCGTAGACACTTTCCGAGTATTAACTGCTCTGATACCACTTTTGTCACGACCCGTTCCGGGGCCAGTGACTGGTGCCTTACCCGGGCACCCAAATAGTCATACATCAGAGAAAATCAGCGGAATATAAAAACAATACAAGAAACAATGTAAATTGAGACACAGTTTATCTGAGAAAAGTCGACTTTCGGCATATATATATAAACCAAAATCTGGCAGTTACATCCCAACTGTACAATAGGACTACAGACCTCTAAGGCAGTAAACAACTATGGCGGGACAGGGCCCCGCCATACCCTGAATGTACATATATCTACAACATCAGGGAGAACCATACCAAAAGTCGAGCCTGCGGAGAAGATGGAGCTCCTGACACCAAAGCAAAAGATCCTAAGGATGCGGATCTAGCACCTGCTTTCCCTTACATGCGGCATGAACGGCCCGAAGAGTCGATCTAACAGTACCAAGTATGTGAAACTGTAAAGTACTTAAATGAAATCATAACATTTTAAAGCCAATTTTACAATTATGCATGAAATAACCAATGTAACCGCACATAGTGCCACATCACAAACAAGAGTAACAACAGGTAAACTATAACAGGTCTTTTCTAGGCTGTGAATGATCGAAGCAAGGCCAATCTCCCATAGTATCATTATGCATGCCTAATCCTGGACTCCCGTAGTCCGCATAGGCCACCTAGGCCCGCATGAGGTATTCCCCGCATCGAGGGTAGCTACTCCTCGGCATCGTCCTGGACTCGTAGTCCGCATGGCCACATAGACCGCATGGCCACATAGACCGCACACTAACCTGGAACTCTCGTAGCTCCGCATAGGTCCCCTGGACCCGCATGAGGTATTCTCGAATCATAGTCCCATCGGTCGAGGTATACCGCGTCGGAGGCGAGCAACCCCGGTATATCATGTCAAGAGGTGAGTGATGTAATACTAGCATAACGGCTTATCGTTAAACAACATAAGCACAAATAAGAATAACCTCTTTACACAAACGTTTACAAGATACTAACACACATAGCATCACAATATGTCTACTCAACAAACCATCTCACTGTACTTTCCAGAAATCAATACAAGTCTTTTATAAACACATAAGTAAACCGTTCCTTTTATCTTTCTTAAGTCGTTATACCTAACTTCCCATAAAGCTAGTATAACTCTTAAGCTTTTGTTTAAAACCAAGTATTACTCTTCTTTCAAAAATGATTCATAATTCTTTTGAAATACTTCAAGATTCTTGTTATTTAGACTCAATTCAAAAGACGTCAAGTAAAACCATGTTCAGTTAACACACGTACGTCTACCGTACTATAAATATACTTTAAAATATCATGCTCAAGAGGATAGGAAGAATCACATACCTTCTCGGCGAAATCCACCTGCCAAGTCGAATATGTCGCGCGCAGAGTATCAACCTATAATAGTCAAATCGTCTATCAACGTCTAGACTACTCAGAGGATAATCTAAGCAGAGGTTCTCTATTCTACGGAAAATCGGCAGCACTTCCTACCCAGAACGATACAAGTCTCATCAGAATACAAATTCTATGTAAGTACAGTTCAATCTTCTTTAATATACTTCCGATGTAATTACAGTTCAATTCTCTTCTGAAATACCCTTCTATGTATTTTACTTATTTCTATACTTCTACAGTATGTATTCTCCAATTATAATAGAAGGATAAGATTATTATTTACCTCGATAAGCCTAAAATTATCCAAGATATAAGTCGATCCTGAGCAAGGTTTAGCTCCTAATCTGAACGCTCCAATCCGCTCCAAGAAACCCTTAGAAGTTTCTACACAACTTCTACTTTCTACTTCAACCAAATATGAAGTTTCTCTTTAGGGTTTCGTTTAGTGACTAAAGGAATATAAGGTAGTATTTAGGACTCTACGATAGAGGTAACTTTGGAAATACTATAGGGATTAGCTAAGGTATTTTTGGGGATAGTAACAATACTGAGAGTATTTTCTACCAAGGGGAGGGCTTTGCGAGACTACTAGGAAAGGGGGAGAAGGGGTGTTTCGCTAAGCTCTTCACAAGAGGGGAGGCTTTGACGAGAGCTTCTCGAAGGGGAAAGTTTGGAGACTTGGAAGATGATTTGTGGATGAAGAAGTCTTCAACTCAAGGGGGGTATTTATAGGGCTTTCAAGGGCCAAGATGAAGCCAAGTGGAAGGCAAGTGGAGGGTGTGGATTTGCACAAGTGCACCCTATCCCTACTCCACAAATCACTCACAAACATTGACCCATGGTTTAGGCCTTAAAATCATGCCAACCGTGCCCTCTTTGTCGCCACTGAGGGTGACAAGTGTCACCCTCTCGTTGGTCCAAAATATTTCATCTCTCGGAAAAATCCGCAAAAAATATAAATGACATAGCCGTAATTTTCCCTACGCAAGTTTTGGAAAACGTTTCGTCGGAAAACAATTCGTTTCGTGGGTTGTGCACAAATTTTCGTCCCTATGCCTACTTTAAGGCTTAAACTTTTGTCGCACGCCTACGCATATACTGGAAATACGAGGTATAGTTGGTAATACTGGGGCCTTGTTACACTTGTGGCCGCAGGTCATATTTCGGCGGACCGTCCAGGCAGGCGCAGATGGTAGGGTTCACGGCTGTGGTCATTCGCCGGGTCTTTATCTCCTATTTACTCGCCGAGGCGTGGTGCTCATGGGCCAGGTCGCGGCGAGGTCGTGGTGCGGTCCTAGTTCCAGCGATCCGAATCGCATTTATGCCATGCCCACTGCCGAGACCGGGAGGCGTCACCGGATGTCGCCACGTACATTATTGGTTTCATGTTGTGGCGTATATGCTTTGATAGATCCGAGTTCTACCTTGTCCTATATATCTCATAGTCTTTGGTAGAATAGGGATAGAACCTGAGTCCATAAAACCTTTTGAGGTGGCTACGCCAGTAGGTGATTCGGTGGTAGTTGAGCGGGTATATAAGGTTTGCCCAGTGACTATATACAGTCGTCAGACCCTAGCCGACTTGATAGAGTTGGATATGATGGACTTTGATGTGATTATGGGTATGGATTGGCTAGCGTCTTGCTATGCCAATGTGGACTGTAGAGAGAGATCGTGCAGTTCCAGATTTCTGAGGCCGTTGCTCGAGTGGGAGAGAATCTTTGCGTCGCCGCGGGTAGGTTTATTTCTTACCTCAAGGCTAGGAAGATGTTGCAAAAGGGGTATATCTACCATATTGTTCGGGTATTCGATACTGAGGCCGAGATACCAGACCTTCAGTCAGTTCCGGTTGTTAGATAGTTTCCAGACGTGTTCCCAGACGATCTCCCGGGTATCCCTCCTGAGAGGAAGATTTAGTTTTGCATTGATATGTCGCCAGATACGTGGCCTATATCTATTCCACCATGAGATGGCACTTTCGAGTTGAGGAGTTGAAGGACCACCAAGGATTTCTTTGGAAAAAGGCTTTATCGAGCCTAGTGTTTCTCCCGGGAGCGCCGTTTTATTTGTAAAGACGAAGGATGGGGCCAAGCGTATGTGTTGATTACAGGCAGCTGAATAAGGTAACTATCAAGAACAGATACCCCCTCCCCAGGATTGATGATTTGTTTGACCAGTTGCAGGGTGCGAGGTGTTTCTCCAAGATAGACCTGCGGTCTGGTTATCATCAGGTGCGAGTTAGAGAGGCAGATATCCCAAAGATCGCATTCAGACCGTATGGGCACTATGAGTTCAGGTGATGTCTTTCGGTTTGACCAACGCTCAAAGATATTCATGGATTTGATAAACCGTGTTCAAGCCATTTTTGATACGTTGTTATAATATTCATTGATGATATCTGGTTTATTCGCGCGCAGCGGAGCATGCGATCATTTGAGGCGTCTTCGAGTCCTCCAGGCCGGCGGTTGTATGTCAAGTTCTCGAAATGCGAGTTTTGGTTGGCTTGATGGCTTTCTTAGGGCATGTTATCTGGTGATGGTATTCGGGTTGATATGGCAAAGGTGAAGCGATCAAGACTTGGCCTAGACCAGCTACAAGCGGAGTCGCGACTTTGGGCACTTGCGGGTTATTATCGGAGGTTTGTGGAGAAGTTTGCTTCCATTTCAGCACCTTTTACTAGGTGACCGAAGCGGTATGTTCCGGTGGGCGGATGCTTGTGAGAGAGCTTCGCATTCGAAGGAGAAATTGGCCGCCCGATTCTTACCCTTCCTGAGGGTTTAGACGGATACGTGGTATATTGTGATGCGTCGGGGTCGGTCTTGGGTGTGTGCTGATGCAGCACGGTAAGGTTATAGCTTACGCATCTCGATAGCTCAAGAAGCATGAGAAGAACTACCCCACACATGACTTAGAGTTGGCACCAGTGATTCATGCCTTGAAGATCTGGAGACATTATTTATATGGAGTTCATGTGGATATTTACACAGACTATAAGAGCCTCCAGTATATCTTGATCGAGAGGAGCCGAACTTGCGGCGAGAGGCGGTGGTTAGAGCTACTTAAGGATTATGATGCGATATCCTATACCACCGGGGAAGGCGATGTAGTTGCGGATGCCCTTAGTCGCGGTCGATGGGTAGTGCATCGGATGTGCGACGGAGAAAGGGGCATGGTCTACGAGTTACATCAGCTAGCGAGCCTTGGAATTCGTTTGGTTGGTTCTGATAGTAGTGGGGTTCGGGTTCGAGAGGTTGTCGAGTCTTCCATTGTCGAGGAGGTGAAGAGGCGACAATATGAGGATCCGATTATGGTACGGTATCGAGATACAACTCTTCGAGAGGAGAAGAGTCTATTTGAGGTAGCACCTGATGGGGTACTAAGATTTGAGGGCAGGTTATGTGTTCCCGATGTAGCAGGACTTCGTCGGTGCAGAGAGGCACACAGTGCTCGTTACTCTATTCATCCGGAGTCGACTAAGATGTACCACGACCTCAGGTGTATGTATTGGTGGGATGGCCTTAAGAGGGACGTTGCAGATTTTGTTGCTCAGTGTCCGAATTGTCAGCATGTCAAGGTGGAGCACCAGAAGCCTGGTGGGTTGTTGCAGATGATAGAGATTCCGACATGGAAGTGGGAGGTGATCAATATGGATTTTATTACAGGGTTACCTCACACTCAGAGGAAGCATGATTCCATCTGGGTTATTGTCGACATGCTGACGAAATCAGCCCACTTTCTTCCAGTCAAGACGACTTATTCGGCCGAGGATTATGCTAGATTGTATATCAGAAAGATTGTGAGACTGCACAGAATTCCTATATCGATTATTTCAGACAGAGGAGCCCAGTTCACGGCTAACTTCTGGAGGTCTTTCCAGAATGGATTAAGGACACAGGTGAGTCTCGATCGCGTTTTATCCTCGGGCCAGACGGGCGAACGTACTATCCGGACGGCGAGGATATCTTTGCGGGCTTGTGTTATTGATTTCAGGGGTAGCTGGGAGGATCATTTACCTCTTGTGGAGTTTGCGTATAACAACAACTACCATTCTAGTATCCAGATGGCGCCTTATGAGGCCTTATACGGGAGGAAGTGCAGGTCACCGATAGGCTAGTTTGATGTGGGCAAAGTTCAGTTAGTCGGGCCAGACTTGATTCAGCAGGCGGTGGATAAGGTGAAGCTTATCCAGGAGTGGTTATTGTCATTTCGAGTCGGTAAGTCGTATGCAGATAATCGGCGTCGACACTTGGAGTTTGAGATGAATGATTGGGTCTTCCTGAAGGTATCACCCATGAAGGGCGTGATGAGGTTTGGGAAGAAGGGGAAACTTAGCCCAAGGTACATTGGGCCTTACCAGATTGTCCGTAGGGTAGGAAAGGTTGCCTATGAGTTGGATCTGCCGTCCGATCTGGAGGCAGTACATCCAGTTTTTCATGTGTCTATGTTGCGAAGGTGTATCGGAGATCCATCTAGAGTGCACCCGATTTGTGATGTCCAGGTGACAGAGTGGTTATCGTATGAGGAGAGTCCCATAGCGATACTCGATCGTCAGGTTAGGCGACTGCGGAGAAAGGATGTGGCTTCCGTCAAGGTCTTATGGCGGAATGAGAACAGAGAGGAAATGACATGGGAAGCAGAAGAGGACATGATGAGGAAGTATCCCCACTTGTTCCCTACACCTCCAGGTATCCCACTTTCCTGCTTGTTAGTTTTAATTTGGCATACATGCTTAAGTATTGTTGTGGCCATGTAGAACGTTCTTTTTGCAAGAAGAATAGTTAAGAGGGTCTATGTCGATATTGTGATTTGAGTAAGCATAGAAGGAACATTCGGGACGAATGTTTCTAAGGGGGAGAGAATGTTACACCCCATAATTCATGTCAAGCTTATGAGAACGTACGAAAGGAATTAAGATTTAAATATTTGAAAGATAGGTTGACAGAATGTTTTGGACGGGTTTTAGTTAACCTTGGGGCGGTTTATGCCCGGTTACCTTAGGAGTTCCTAGGTGTTTCAAAAGCCTAGTACGTAGTTCGTTGAGTCTAGTTCCCAACGCAACAAACCGCTCGTCGATAGGGCACCGAAGTAGAAAGTTATTGGAGTTACAAGTTCAGTGCGCAGACAAGAAGGAGAGTATTTTGATCACGATGCCGCTTGGCGCGGCGCGGATCGAGGCGCGGCGCGGAGATCTTGGAGTTCTCTGAAGTTGCAGCGGCGCGCCGAATGTAGGGCATGGCGCGTATGTCTTGAAAGTTTTCGGAGGTTTCGATCTTGTGGCCGGCGCATGGCGCGGCAGGCGGGATTTTTGTGAAAATTTGGGGAAAAACCAGAAGATATTTTTTTGTAAGGCCCTGGGAGGGTGACAAGTGTCCCTCCCATCTTGTTATAAGGAAGTCCTATTTATTGACCAAGTCTTGAAGACTTGGTCATTCTTCAATTACTCCCTTCTCTCTAAAAATCCATTTCCCTTCTCTCTAAAAATCCCTCTCCCTTCTCTCTAAAAATTCAAGGAAAAACCAAGGCTTAGAGAAATTTCGGAAAGGCGGCAAGAAGGAAGTATGTTGACAAGCTTGTAGGAGGTTTGTGGAGGTGATTGTGAGAAGAGGGCAAGTGAGATTTGTTGGACTGTTTTGGGTGAACTCTAAGGTAACAATCCATTCTCCTTTTTAAGTAAATTGTGTTGTATGTTGAGGAAGAAAGGACTTGTAGTTGTCGATATTGCTTTTAGGTATATAACATGTAGGAATAACGATTTGGATTTGAAAGGATTGGATAAGGATGATATGTGAGCATGTTATAGCCAAGATACTACCTTAAACTCATTGGATTATTTAATATGTACTGTGGGGCAGAATTTTACACGTCCGGTTAGGTGTGTAATCCCCTTGTATTACTGAATTGTTAGGCCTTGATTATGGCATGTTGGCTATTGATATCGGACCTTGAAAGGTGGAAAAGTATGTAGAAACAAAGGAAGTGTTGTCCAATTTTCCATAGAATAAGGAACTTTATACTTAGAATATTCGACGAAGAAGTCTAGACGTTAATAGACGTATTTGATTATTATAGGTTGATACTCTACGCGCGGCATATTCGACTTGGCAAGTGGATTTAGCCGAGGAGGTATGTGATTTTTCCTATCCTCTTGAGCATGATGATTGTAAAATATATAGTACGGTAGACGTATGTGTGTCAAATGAATTTGGTTTCACTATGATGTCCTTGACTTGAGTTCTAAATGTTAAGTATCTTGAAGTATTTCAAAAAGGAGTTATGAATCATTATTCAGAAGGAAATTAACACTTGGTTTTAAAAGGAATAATTTCTCTTGGTTTTTTTTCAAACAAATGTGATTGTTTTGATTTATAAAAGAAATATAAGTGTTATACTAGATTTATGGGAAGTTAGTTATAGCGACTTAAGGAAGATAAAAAGAATGGTTTACTTACTTGTTTATAGAAGCCTTGTAACGATTTCTGAATGTGTGGTAAGTTGGTTTGATAAGTAAACATGTTATGATGCTACGGGTGTTAGTGTCTTGAGATTTGTTGTGGTAAGGGGTTTCTCTCGTTGTGCTTATGTTGTTTACGATGAGCCGGTTGTGCTTGTGTTGTATCACCTACCCCCCTGACTTGTTATGTTGTCGCGGGTTAGCTACCCCCGATGCGAGGAGTACCTCATGCGGGTCCACGTGACTATCTGAACTCTGGTAGTCGAGAATCACCGGGTGTGTTCTGGCCGTCACGATGAATACCTCATGCGGGCCCAAGTGGCCTATGCGGATTGCGGGAATCCAGGAAATGTCGCGGGTTAGCTACCCCCGATGCGAGGAGTACCTCATGCGGGTCCACGGGACTATGCGGACTCTGAGTCGAGTTAGACTTCATGTGATAATCTTGGGGAGAATGGCCCTACTTCGATCATTGGCGGTCTAGAAAAGACCGGTTGGGTTACACCTATTTTCTCTTGTATATTCTGTGGCACTATGTACTGTTAATTGGTTTGTTTCGTACATGTTTGTGAATTGGTTTTAAAATGTTATGATTTCATTTCAGTACTTTCAGTTTCACATACTTGGTACTGTTATCTTGACCTCGCCGAGTGCGTTCATCTGCAGTAGAGGTACATCGGTTGTTGATCCACGCTCATAGGATCACCGTTCTGCTTTTGGAAAGCCCCGTTTCTCCGGAGGCTTATCTTTTGGTATGATTCCCTGTCATTGTAGATTCATGTACATTCAGGGGTATGACGAGGCCCTGTCCCGTCATAGTTGTTACAAACTCCTAGAGGTCTGTAGTCCTGTTGTAAATTGGGTTTGGTAAAGGATGTAACTGTTCAGTTGTTGTTATGTATATACCGAAAGGTGACCGTTTTGGTTAGCCTGTTTCTTATTTTATATTGTTTCATGTTTATGAGTTTACTTCCGCTGGTTTTTCTCTGATGTTGTATCACTAGGGTGCCCGGGGTAAGGCACCAGTCACGGGCCCGAGGTCGGGTCGTGACAATTAAACCACTTATCTGTCATATACCACCAACTCTTAATTCATAATAATAAACGAAATAGTCCATTAAGGCAATCCACCAAGTCTATCAATTAGTAACAAGAGTTCAAGTCTTCTAGTTTGCAACATATTACTTTACGTGTACTTTTAACCTCTTTTAAAAATATGTATTGACGATTATCGCAACGTATTTACAATTTCATAACTTATTTTATAATCTAACAAGAACGACCCTTTAGGCGGGACAATCGTGCTCAACAATTTCATAAAGGTTAGCCCTAACATATTACAATTCTCTAATTCAACAATTCCATATCACAAGTGCATTAACATTAAGCTTTCCTTCCAATTCCCAACATGCAATTATCGACCATAACCCAATACTTCAACTACAACAACATGCATTTCAATTGTAACTTAAGGGAAGAATTTTTACCTCAATTAAACTACCAAAACAGTCCCTAGCCGAGCTCGGCTTGGCCGCGATACGCATGATTTAAATCGGCTTTTCTCGCTAAATGGTCATCGTTTCAACTTCAAACCAACATGCAAACATTCTACAATGTTAGACCAACATCCTTACGTGTTTTCTTCTCAAAACTTATCCAAAATCCGAAAAATCTTACATTGACTGTGGCGGCGCAATGATTCCCCCATTGTTTTTGGCTCTTTTCTTGCCCAACTTCACCCCTTTTTAATTCCAAATCAACATGCAACAATCTATGATGTTACTCCATCATTCCTACACGATTTTCATTCACAAATTTGTTCAAAAACCTAGCCAAAACCGAGACTAAGGGCTGTTGGCAGTGGTCCGATTTGGCCACTGTTTTTGTCCCTTTTTTTTTTAAATTTGCTATTGATTGTAGAAGAATAAATCTTGTAATGTAGTTGATACAATTCTTGAGTTTGGTTATGAGGAATGGGGTGGGTTTTCTTTCTTTCTTTGGTTTGAAGAGGAGAAGAGATTGAGTTAAAATGGGTTTTGAAATGAAATAGAAGATGAAGTGTTGATTAATAAAAATCTAAAATTTCAAATTTCCCTTATTACATTTTGGTCCAAAACTTCTTATTAGTCTTCTTAGTTAACCCTCAAGTAATAATTAAACTTATGCTCCGCCTCTTCTAATCTTACTCTCGTTTCCTTTAATTCCCGGGAATTTCATAAGGTCTTGTATTCTCATTGTCGTAACTTACATACATTGCTAATTCATAACGGGATATATATATAAACAACTATATTTAAAGAATTTTCCGGCGTCACATTCGTTATTACCAAAATTATTCCGTATTAGCATGAACGAATATACTTAATTTCCAAAAATTCGAACCTTTATTCTTAATGACGTTCTTAATTATCGTCTTAAAAATACGAGGTGTAACACATATGCTGATAATCGGTGTCGACACTTAGAGTTTCGAATCGATGACTGGGTATTCTTGAAGGTGTCACTCATGAAGGGTGTGATGAGATTTGGAAAGAGGGGGAAACTTAGCCCGAGGTATATTGGGCCTTACCGGATCATTCGCAAAGTAGGTAAGGTCGCCTATGAGTTGGACTTACCCTTAGACTTGGAAGCAGTACATCCAGTTTTTCATATGTCTATGCTACGGAAGTGTATAGGTGATCCGTCCAAAGTCTTCCCAATGAACGATGTCCAGGTGACTGAGGGGTTGTCCTATGAGGAGAGTCCCGTGGCCATATTGGTTCGCCAAGTCAGGAGACTACTGACTAAGGATGTTGCATCCGTCAAGGTGTTATGGCGGAACAACAATAGAGAGGAAATGACTTGGGAGGCAGAAGACGAAATGAAGAAGAAGTATCCTCACTTATTCGCTATGCCTCCAGGTAATTCAATCTAACTCCCTTATTGATTATTGTGTTGGTGAACTGTATATATGTGTTTATTTGTGGCATCTGTTGAGTTGCTAGATATAGATGGATAGACACTATTATAAAAGAGACTCTACCGAAATTTCTAGAACTTGAGACTTGTTATGAACATTCGAGGACGAATGTTTCTAAGGGGGGAAGAATGTTACACCTCGTAAGTTAAGACAAGGGTTAAGAACTTCATTAAGGAAGTAAGATTTGAATATTGAATTTAGAGTATACTTACTTATGTTGATACGGAGATTAGTGTACCAACGGATGTGAACCCGGAATAAATATTTTATTTATTTTTATTTATTTGTTTTTATTCCGTACTAAAAATGTGGCGATGAAAATTAATACTAGTAATTGAATTTGTTCCAAATAAATTATGCATTAGTGTTTTATTATAGAATCTTGGCATTACGAGAATGAGGAGTTATGTGAGATTCATTTTAATTAAGGGACATATTTAAATAGGAAATCAAGAGGAATGGGTCATGTTGTAAATAAGTTTTAAGATTTTTTTAATACATACTAGAGACCTTTCAATTCTCATCTCTCCCACTTCACATTCAAAAAAAAAAACACAACAAGAAATCCCTTCTCTCCTCCTCACTGCTGTCGAGAAACCCACCCCCACCATAGCAAGAAATTTTAAGCTTCCATCTCCTCTTCCTAGGATAAGCCCCTCACTAATTTTGAAGCCAAGAGAAGCCCCAAAACAGTGGGCGAATTGCCATTGCTGGCCGAACCCAACAACCTAGAAAATCTCAATTTTAAGGTAGGGTTTTGGAAGGAAAACATGTATAAATGTTGGGTTATTATAATAGAAGTGTTGCATGTCATTTTGGGTTGAAAGAAGAGAAGAATTTGGGCGAAAAATCGACGAAAAGGAGGCTGAAAATCGTTGGGGCAGCAGGCTATCGAAAGGACTGTTTGAGCTCGAAAATTGGTAAAAATTTATCCCTTTCATTTGATATTGGATAGATTAATTGATATTATAGTTAGGAGAATTATCTATGTTAAAAAAGAAATAGAAAGAGGACAATGCATGCGATTATTAGAGGTCGAAACCGAATTAGAACCCATTCTTGGCATACATTGAAATTGATTAAGTGTGTTGGTATGTTATGACTAATTGCATGTGAAAATTTGGATGGAACCTTGATGATTAAAATTATAGTTGTTATAAGAAGTGTTGGAAGCTTAATTGAAAAGTAAGGAATTTTGGAAAAGCTTTGAAATTGAAATAGGTGTTGGCCGAAAAGTTGATGAATTTTTTTGAACGTTATAGTGACGTATTACGAGCTGAATTTGGTGTTTAAAATAAGCTACAAACATGCATAAGTATTAAAGTAGTTACCTATACATGTCTTGGAAGGATTAAAGTGTAGAAAAGTGTTAATGGTATATTCTAGAATTGGCGATGTTGTTAGAAGATTGGATTGCTCCCATGAATAATTCTAACGTAACTAAATGATTGACCACTATGAGAAATAAATGTAGTAGTTGCCTTGGTTATTGAAGTTGTTAAATGGAATACATACAAAGCGAAGGTATGCGCACTGACGACGTAAATTGAATGTTGAGATCATTTTGACTACATATTGAAATGATAGTGGTTATTGGTTTGATTTGGATTATTGGTTGGATTTGAATTGGTTGTTGATTTGGATTATTGGTAAAATTGTGGATACGCACATAAACAAAGGAAATGTTGCCCAAATTTTTATATAAATAAGGGAGCCATTATTCATATAACTTACATTAGAAATCATAGAATTGACGAGCGTATTATTCCTTATTATAGGTTGAAGTACTAGACGAGACATACCTTAATATTGAGTTGAGTAGTTCGCCTAAGAGGTATGTGAGACTATCCTTTTTTATTTTGGCATGACTTTGTGAAAGAACTTTCATTTGACATGATTTTAATAAAAGTACGGCGGACGTACATGATTTTCTACAAAGTTAGTTTTAAAGGAAAATTGTTATGACAAGTGCCTATGATTTTCAGTAAAGAGCTTATTATGATGATATTATCGAAAGTCAAAAATAATTTCTAATTTCATATAGTTGCTCATGATATATACTCGTGTCAAGTCTTATTACACATTCACGGCCGACACTATATTATATGTTCCGGGTTCGAGTTCCAGCTATTATTATGATATTACTTGGGTTCGAGTCCCAAGCGGGTAAAATTCCTGGATTATTATTATTCCATGGATTAGCTCTCCATGATGCGGGTTCGAGTCCCATGACATTATATCCTTTCATATACTTACGTGGGTTCGAGTCCCACGATATACATACTTACTTGAGTTCGAGTCCCATGATATATACATACTTACTTGAGTTTGAGTCCCATGATATATATATACCTAGACGGGTTCGAGTCCCGTGATATTATATCCTGAGGATAGGAGTTCATGATTTTGACATGACTTGCATATTTTGAAAAGGTAAGAACTGATTTTCATTACTCTCATTTGATGAAGCACATTTATACAGTTAAGTTGATTTCTTACTTGCCTACTGATATACGTTGAACTGTTATGATTTCAATTACAACATTTTTTTCAGTTTCACATACTTGGTACAACTATCGTACTGACACCCTTTTTCGAAGCTGCGTTCATGCCGCAGTCTGGTGTCGATTAGGTGACCACCGATTTAGGGCGTCTACCAGTTTCTTGAGAAGCTCGCTGTTCCGGAGCCAGCTATTTTGGTACAGATCTTTATCTATCAGACTTATGCATATTTTGGGCACGACGGGGTCCTGTCCCGTCATAAGTCAGTATTGTACTCTTAGAAGTATGTAGACACTTGTGGGTTGGACGTTTGTACCTTGTTTTGAATTGCGATGTTGTTATACTCTGTGTTGGGATGTTCCCGGTTATTCCTGTTGTTATCTAGTGGCAGCCTTGCCGACTTGCCTATTTTGACTATTCCTTTGTGTATATGATGTTGTTTGGTGGCAGCATAGTCGGCTAGCCTGTTTTGTTTGTTGATTAGTTGTGTAAGGCAGCCTTGTCGGCTCGCCTATTTGGGGATATATTGTAAAAACAGTGTTGTGCTGCCGAAATTTCTATAGATCTCGGTATTAAATGGATTAAGAGTGACAGGTCAGTAATGACGTCCAGTTAGGACGTTTAGTCGCGGCCCATCGAGTCGGGTCGTGACACCCCCCTCAGCCGAGAACACCCTCATTTCCTTAGCAAAATTGAAGATTTCATCAACTCATTTTCTAAGATTAAGTTCTTCTACAAGTTTTAAGCCAAGGTAACTCCAAAACAATGGTGTTTTAGTGATCTACGGGTGATTTAAGTCGAAATTTCGATTTGAAGATGAGAAACTTGGAAGAAAAATATATAAGAATGATGGATTAAACTTGTAGAATAAATGCATGTAATTATAAGTTGAAGAAATGATGAAAATGATGCACAAAAAGATGGAGCAGTGACCGAATTTGGGGACTGTTTTGGGCTAGAATTGAGGTAAGATTTCTTCTTCTTATGATGTAATTGGAGTTGCATGTTGTTGTAGTTTAAGAAATGAATTTGTATTAAGAGAAACTTTGAATTTAAGACAATGCATGTGATTGTTGGGTGTTATAACCGAAATTGGGATTGTTTTTGTGTACATTGGATTAAGTGTCGTTGTTGTTATCCTTGTCACTAATTACATGTTGAAAATAGAAGGAAAACCTTGATGTTTAAGTTATAATTGGTTATATGGAAGTGTTGGAACATGAATTGGATTTTAAGGAGTTAAGAAAGGAACTTTGGCAATTAAGCCTTGTTGGCCGAGACTTGTATGACATTTTTGAACATGTTGTGTTGTATTTTAAGGGATGTTTTGATTGTGTTATAATGTTGTAAAATTAGTTACAATTATGCATGTTCAATGTTGTAATTGTGAATATATGTCTTAAGGAATTAAGGTGTAGAAAGATGTTATTTTGTATTCTTGAAACTCTCGATTTTTGTTAGTATATGGACTGTTTTGGGGACTGGTTTGATATGGATTAAGAGGATGGATTAACATGAGAAATAGGTGTATACATCATCTTGGTTGTTGTAGTTGTTGTCTTCCATGAGCATAAAGAAAATGAATGTATTATGATGGAGTATTTTGGATTGTTTGGTTATATCTTTAAGTTGCATCTTGTTATTGGTGTTGTTGGCTTTGGTTGTAAGTTGTGGATGTGCATATAAATAGGGAAAGTGCTGTCCAAATTTTTATAGAAAAGAAAGCAAGTTATCATTCGATTATAACGTATGCTAGTAATCATAAGGTTAATGGACATGTTACTATTATTATATGTTAAAGTGTTAGTCAAGGCGTATTTAGATTATTGAGTTGGTTAATTCGTCATTAAGGTATTTGAAACTATCCTTTCTTTCTTTTGGCATGATTTTTGTAATGAGTGTACGACAGACGTACATAATTCTATTGAATCCTAATTCTTAATGATACATGATATGATATTGCCTTGATTTTCTAAAGGTAATAGTTATTCTATTTATTCCATTGAGAGTCAAATGATGATTTAAATTGCATATGGTTGTTCATGATAGCTATTCGTGCAAAGTGTTATTATTCCACCTCACTGAGTCCCGGGCCGACAATGTTCGTGCGCAGATTCTTGCATTTGTTCACCGAGTCCCTCACTAGAGGGCCGACAATATTTATATATATGATGTATCCATGATGCGGGTACAGATACCTATGACAGTATATGATGATTCCATGGACATGTATCCATAATGCGGGTACAAGTACCCATGACACTATATATATATATATATGATTATATGGACAGGCGTCCATGATTTTGATATGACTCTCATTTTTATAAGGCACAATCGACTCTCATTTCTATATGACACAGTTGTATTGGTATTTTGATTATTACACATGTCTCCTGTTATCTTGGTCAGTTATAATCTCCTTTCTGATGCCATATTTTACATACTCGATATTATTTCGCGACCCCTTTTCAGGGGCTACGTTTTATGCCCGCAGTGCAGTGTGATTTGGTGATCCTCAGGTCTAGGATTTCTGTTCGGTGTTGAGAGAGCTCCATTGATCCGGAGCTTAGTCGTTTTGGTACAGAGCCTTATTTTGACTTATGCATATTTAGGGGCACGACGGGGCCCTGTCCCGTCATATTTCTTTATCGTACTCTTAGAGTTCTGTAGACAGTTGTGGGTAGATGTGTTTGGGACTTGCGTGAATTGTATATGTATTTTGGTCGACTATACTGTTACGCTTCATGTTGGGATGTTCCCATATATAGTGGCAGACTTGTCGACTTGCCTATTTGATATGACTTACAGATTACTGTATTATCATTGGTATCCGTGTGATTATGTGACATGTGGGTATAAAGGCACCCAGGTAGGGCACCTGGTCGCGGCGCATTGGGTCGGGTCGTGACATTTAGAGGTATCAGGGTCGTGACAGTTGCCAACTTCACTTCCAAATAAATAAATAAATAAATTAAATATTTAGTAGATAATGTAGACTTGTAGAGAGATTGATTGAGAGATTGTATGAAGATTTGTGAGAAAGATGAAGAGAAAATGAGGTATTTATAGTTGAAAAATTGGGTTAAAGTGTAAATAAAATAACTTAGGGGTTAAAAATAAATATAAAGGGGGTAGAGGGAGGTCAAAATTAATAGTTGCACAACGACCAAAATGTAAAATGGTCGTTGGTGCAATAACTATTTTTGCAAAGGGGGTTCGGGCGTGTTATACCCCGTATTTCCAGAGTATGTACGTGAGGGCGTACGTACGAAAGTTTAGCCTTAAAGTTTAGGCCTAGGACGTTTTTTTTTTGGCACAACTCACACAAAGAATCGTTTTCCGACGAAACGTTTTACAAGACTCGCGTAGGGTAAATTCCGGCTATGTCATTTCTAATTTTTGCGGATTTTTCCGAGAGACGAAACATTTTGGACCAACGAGAGGGCGACACTTGTCACCCTCATTGATGGGCGATGGGGCGTGATAGGGCGAATGGATGGGCATGGAGTTGGTAGGATATTTGTGTAGTGGATGGATAAGGACACTGGAAAATCCTCACCCTACACTTGCACTTGGCCATCTTGGCCATTGGTTGGCCGACTTGACTATAAATACCCTTAAGATGAAGAGTTCTTCATCCACAAATCTTTCTCCAAGTCTTGAAAATCCTCCTCTCCCCTTGTGAGCCTTTTCGTCAAGCCTTCTCCCCTCGAGTGAAGCTTAGCGAGCAACCTCTAGCCTGGCCGAAACCTACCCCCCATGGTAGAAAAGTTGTCTTCAGTGTAGTTACTATACAAAATACCACAGCCCAAATCCCGTATAGTATTTAGTAGAAGTTGTTGGAAACTTCTAAGGGTTCTTGGAGCTATCGGAGCGTACAAATTAGGAGCTAAACCTCGCTCAGGATCGACGTTTATACTTGGATAATATTGGGCTTATCGAGGTAAATAAACGTATCATTCTTTTGTAATTAGAGAATACATACTGTAGAAGTATAGGAATAAGTATAAATACTTAGAAGGATATTACTGAATAGAATTGAACTGTTATCACAGTAGAAGGGTATAAAAGAAGAAAAATTGAACTGTACTACATGGGAATTTGTTTCTGATGTTGTATAGCTTCTAGGGTAGGGAAGTCTTTAATTTCCATAGAATAGAGAACCCTCTGCTTGAGCTTTATACGATCTGATGCAGACATTGATAGGCGTATTTGGTGATATAGTCGATACTCTGCGTGACATATTCAACTTGGCGGTGGTTTTCGAGAAGGTATGTGATTCTTCCTATACTCTTAAGCATGATGTTTTAAGATATATATATAGTCTGCGGTGAGCGTCGTGTGTTAAGCGAATAATAATTACGGCAATGTCTTTTGACTTAAGCTGAATAATAATTACGACAATATCTTTTGACTTAAGCGAATAATAAGAATCTTGATGCATTTCAAAGAATCTTGAATCATTTTTAATGAGAGAAATATTTGGTTTTTAAACAAAAGCTTAAGAGTTATACTAGCTTTATGGAAAGTTAGGTATATGACTTAAGAAGGATAAAAGGCTATTTACTTATTTGTTATAAAAACCTTGTATTGATTCTGTAAGGTGTAATAAGATTGTTGATAAATAGACATATTATGATGCTATGTGTGTTAGTGTCTTGTGATGTTGTGTAAGGGGGTCATTCTTGTTGTGCTTACGTCGCTAAACGGTAAGTCAGTTGTAATGTTATTATATCACCTACCCCCTTGACTTATTATCTGAGCTTGCCACCGCGATCTTGGTCTATCACGGCTATGCGGTCTGTGTGACTATGCGGGCTGCGGAGTTCGAGTTGATCATTCGGGTGTTTTAGCGTCGCGGGATGCCTATGCGATGCAATGTGACTATGCGGTCTATTGAGACTATGCGGTGCGGGAGTCGGGAGAATGCAGGGGTTAGCTACCGTCGCGAGAATACCTCATGCGGTGCATGTGTGACTATGCGGTGCGGAGTCGAGATTAGGCACGCGTATTGATACTATGGGCGGCCTTGCCCGATCATTCGCGGCCTAGAAAAGACACATTCTGATTTACTATTATTGTTCTTGTTTGTGATATGACACTATGTGCAATTGAACTAATTTGCAAATGGTTTTAAATACTTGATTTCATTAAAGTACTTTACAGTTTCACATACTTGGTACCTGTTGTACTGACCTCCTTCGGGGGGCTGCGTTCATGCCGCAGGTAAGGGCAAGCAGTGCTAGACCCACATCCTTAGGATCTTTCTTTGTGGTGTCGGAGCTCCATCTTCTCCGGAGGCTCTACTTTTGGGTATGATCTCCCTTGTATTGTAGATAGTTTTGTACATTCGAGGTATGGCGGAACCCTGTCCCGCCATAGTTGTTTACTTCTTAGAAGTGCAGAGTCTATTATGCAGTTGGGATGTAATCGCAAAACTTGGGTTATATATATATGCCAAAGGCAAGATTTTCATCGATAAAGCGTGTCTCATTTTACAACTGTTTCATGTCTTGTTTTATATTCGATTTCTACGATATATGACTACTTGGGTGCCGGGTAAGGCACGATCACGCCCCGAACAGTCGTGACAAAAGTGGTATCGAGCGATTAATCCTCGGAAAGTGTCTGCATGATCTAGTAAGTCTTGATTATCGGTGTTGTGCACCACACCAATAATCGTGAGGCTATAGGATATTTAGGATGGTTTCCATTCTTCACTCGAGATCGTGCCTTAGAGGCGTGTTATAAGTTGGACTCTCTAACGTATTCCTTTCTGCATAGATTATGCCTCGCGTAAGGCGACCGGGCCCAGCGGCAAGGCAAGGCGAGCCGCGCTAGTAGGACACCAGAGTCACGAGGGCTCGTGCCCGCCTATACCCGAGACGGCGAGTTCCATGACGCCGCCGCCCCAAAGCGAGACCACGATGCCGTACCTCGCCCCACAACCCGGGCGGAGAGTTAGGAACGCTGAGATAACCCATCTATTGGCTAGGATGTGGCGACATGAGGATAGGCCGGACGCAGTTCAGCCGATTCGGCCCGTGCATTCGCGTTCACCCGAGGCGAATAGTTTGAGGCTACGGATTTCTGAGTTGTAGCCCGCCGAGTTTTACTGGTCGAGGCGGAGGATGATCCGCGAGTTCATCCGTCGATTCTGAGAGATCACGCGTGTGATCAAGGCCTCGAACCGAGTCCGTGACCGGTTCGCATCGGCCGCGTGATACCGCGATCGATTGGTTTGATTCGGGAGCTTTCCCGAGAAGCATGCACCTCCGCAGATGGGATGAGTTTTGGAGGCTTTTCTCACACACTTCTTGCCTCCGCAGATGAGGAGGGCACGGGCCGACAGATTTTTGTTGCTGAGGCAGAGAGGGCGCACAGTTAGGGAGTACAATGTCGAGTTCGATTCTTTGGCTCGATATGTCCCTGCGCTAGTAGCAGACATGGAGGACCGTGTACATCGCTACGTCACCGGGCTAGATGATTATATGGCCGAGTCTTGTGCGGGTGTGTCTTCAGCCAGGCATGAACATTACCCGTATGCAGGCTCATGCACTTGGATGCGAGGAGCGTAGAGACCGACGGTCGACAGATATCGCGAGCAGGAAGGCGCCAAGACGGTTCTTTTGGTAGTTCTCGGTGGTCGGCTGCGACGTCTAGATTTGCACCACAGCCGGCTCAGAGCACTCCTACATCGTTTTCTGCGGCCCAGAGCATTGGGCGGTCGAGGCCCGGTGTTATACCGTATTTCCAGTATGCGTGGGGCGTGCGTGAAAAGTTTGGGCTTTAAAGTAGGCTTGGCCGAAATATTTTGTGCACAACACCCGGTTAGAGTCGTTTTTCGACGAAACGTTTTACATAACTTGCGGAGGGAAAATTCCGGCTATGTCATTTTTAATTTTTGCGGATTTTTCTGAGAGACGAAACATTTTGGGCCAACGAGAGGGCGACACTTGGCACCCTCTCATTGGTGGACCTTGGGGCGGCAATGGGACGAAATGGTGAGTGGGAGTAGGTAGGATATTTTGTGATATTTGTGTGGTAGATGGATAAGGTGCACATGGATGAATCTTGACCCTACACTTGCCTTGCACTTGGCATGATCTTGGCCATTGGTTGGCCATTGCTTGACCTATAAATACCCCTCCCCTTTGAAGACTTATTCATCCTAAAATAATTTCTAAGTCTAGAAATCCTCCCTCCCTTGTAGTGTTGCTCTCGTCCTAGAGCTCCCCCCTCCCCCTTTGAGAAGGCCCCTTGGCCGAGAGCCCTCCCCTCCCTCGCCGAGAGTACCCTCCTAGTGGGGTTGGCGAGGGTATACACCCCCTTTGTGGTGTTGTCTCGTATAAATACCCCTCTTGGTAGAAATACTCTCCAAAGTATTGTTACTATACCCAAATTACCTTAGCCATATACCTTGTAGTATTCCAAAGATACTCTATACGTAGAGCAGGAAATACTACCTTATGTCCTTTTGTCTCAAACCAAAACCCTAAGGAAAACCTTCATAGTTGGTTGAAGTGTTAAGTAGAAGTTGCGTAGAACTTCTAGGGTTGTTGAGCGGGTTGGGCGTGCGGTTTAGGAGCTAAACCTTGCTCGGGATCGACTTTATCTCGGATAATTTTGGGCTTATCGAGGTAAATAATCTTGTCCCCCTGTTGTTATTGGAATTACATGTTGTAGGAATGTATAGTTGAAGTATACTATATATAGAACTGAACATAGCTTTGCGGCAATGTCTTTTGACTTAAGCCTGAATTTAAAGAAAGAGAACTGAACTGTAATTACATAGGGTGTATTCTGATGAGACTTGTGTAGCATTCGTGGGTAGAGCGCACGTCGGTTAGGCGTATAAACCCCACTGGTTGGCTTGGTAGCGGCCTCGATAGAGGAGGAGATTTACGCGGTTGCGGGGAGAGTCTTTGCGAATTTTACGTAGAATATTCTACGTTGAGATCTAGATGTTAATAGGCGCCTTGTGGCCTCTATAGGTTGAAGTACTACGTATGGCGTGATCTACTTGGCTTAAGGAGTAGCCGACGGTTTGAGGTACTTGGAGCATTTTGCTATTAGTCGATAATCGTCGCGAGGTATGTGAACCTCTTCCTATCTTTTCTAGCATGATATGTGTATAACTATGTAGTACGGTAGACGTACATGTGTTAAATGTATTTGATTGGTTTAAAACATAAAGTGTTATAACGGCTTTATGGGAAGTTGGTTATAACAGTTTTATGTAGGTAAGAAAATGCTTTGTGATTTTAAAAACTTAAGTGTTATAATAGCTTTATGGGAAGTTAGGTATAACGGCTTAAGAGAGATAAAATGAATGATTTATTGATTTTAGAAGTTAAGAGACTTGATCTTAAAAGATAAGAGACTTGACTTAATTAAATTAATATGAATTTTGTGTGAAACCTCATTCGTGAGTAATGAGTACTTGGTTGTAAAAGGAATAATGTTTTACTGATTTAGGAAATCAGAATGAGTATCGACAAACCACTGCAGCGTTAATAAAGGGAAATGTTTTGATTTATGAAGTATTATTAAAACCAGTAGAAACCTTCATCTGCATAGAAGCTAAGATGAGACAAAATGATATTACATTTCCTAGATCATGGTTGCTTAATAAGATTGATTATGAACAAGAATAACCTACTCACATATAAGGCATATCTTTCTCAGATTGTTTAAAAGAGAATTATATTCTTAAATGAATAAGACTATGAACTACGAAACCTTTCTAAAATAAGAAACGTGAACATTTGAAATTAGGCAAACTTGAACGTTTGGAAAATAATGTTGTTACTTGATTTTACAAAGGGAAGTGTTTTGGTTTACTTAAAAAGATAGTCACTCTATTTTATACTACGGGTATTGTGTGACTTCTGTGAAAGAAACGGATCTTTTAAAAGAGTTAATGTATGAAGTACTTTGGGGATAGATACCCGAACTTATTAGCGTAAAGTACCTTGTGTGAATAACTTGATTTTGTTGGTTTGTGATAGCCTTGTAATACTTCTTGTTGATTTGATAAGTAAACATGTTAGGATGCTACGTGTGTTAGTATCTTGTGATTGTTGTGTAAGGGGGTCATTCTTGCTGTGCTTACGTTGCTAACCGGTAAGTCCGTTGTACTATTATTATATCACCTACCCCATTGACTTATTATACCGAGGGCTTGCCACCCTTGATGCGGGTCTATACGGCCTATGCGGTCTGTGAGACTATGCGGAGCAGCGGTATGCTCCAGGATCGATCATTCCGGGTGTTTAGCCCGATGCGGGGGATGCCCTATGCGGTCCATGGGACTATGCGGTCTATTGAGACTATGCGGGCTGCGGTAGTCCAGGCGGATCTGGGTTAAGCTCGCCGTCACGGGGTATACCTCGGGTGATGCAGGACCATGATTCGAGAATACCTCATGCGGTCGTGTGTGACCTATGCGAGTGCGGTAAGTTCGAGGAATAGATGCGCATTGATATTGCGCGAGTGGCCGCCTTCGATCATGTGGTGCGATGCAGAAAGACCTCGTGATACTGATTTTATAGCATTGTTGATGCCGGGTTTTAGTAGTGCTATGCCTTCGCACTTACCGCACGGTTTTATTATGACACAGTGGGACCTAGTGTTTATGTGTATTCCTTGGTGTTTTTATATCATGGATCACGGTGGAGAAGGTATTCCACGGGCATGATTGATGTTGTGGGCGTGAGACCCGTTGTTATACTTGAGTAATGACTTGAGGCGTGAGTCCACGACTTGACATCGTTTTATTGTGAATCGTAGTTTGGTTATCATACATGTCTCCTGCTTTATATGACTACTATGATTTCATTTACGATTTTTCGATTCACATACTTGGTACTGTTATCGACCTCGGCCGGTGCGTCATGCCGCAGTAGGTACACCGATGTTGATCCTCGCTCATGGTCACATTCAGCGTTGGGAAGCTCCGTTTCTCGGAGGCTTATCGATGGCATAGTCCTGTCGTTGTAGTACTTACATTCGGGGTATGGCGGCCCTGTCCCGCCATTGTTGTCGTATCATTCTTAGAGGTCCATGAAATGCATCGTAGGCGAGTTGTAGAAAGGGATATCGCTTCAAATTGTTATTTATATATATACTGAAGGTAACCGTTTTGGGTTAGTCTGTCCTCTTATTTCACTATCTTATTACCTTGGTTTCATGTATTGTCTTTATATTCCGCTGATTTCTCTGATGTATGACTACTGGGGTGCCCGGGTAAGGCACCAGTCACGGACCCCGGTTCGGGTCGTGACACCAGGACTTCGGACTTCCAGGGTAGCAAGGGTGCTAACCGATCGAGGTCTGCTCAGTGTGTCCGTTGTGGTAGATTCCATTCAGGGAGTTGTAGTACTACTCCGGGAGCTTGCTATACTTGTGGCGGCAGGTCATTATGCGAGTTTGTCCGGCCGTGGCGGCGCTGGTAGGCTCGGCTACAGGTGCTTCGGTTCATCATCTCCTACGATTACTCGCCGAGGCGTGGTACTCATGGCCAGCCAGTCGCGGCAGGTCGTGGCGCGGTCCCGATTCTACGGTCCTCGAATCGCATATATGCCTTGTCCCACCGGGCAGATCGGGGCGTCGCGATGTCGCCACGTACTTTATCGGTTCTGGATTTGATGTGTATGCCTTGATAGATCCGGTTCTACTGCATCTATATATCTCCTTATTGCTAGTAGGATAGGGATAGAGCACGAGTCCATAGACCTTTCGAGGTAGCTACGCGATGGGTGATTCGATGGTAGCTCGGCGGTATAGGGCTTGTCCGGTGACCGTATCGATCGTCGGACCTATCCAACTTGATAGAGTTGGACATGACCGATTTCGATGTGATCATTGGTATGGATTGGCTAGCTTTGCTATGCCAATGTAGGCTGCAGGAGAGAGTGGTACGTTCCATTTCTGAGAGCCGGTTGTTGAGTGGGAGGAACACCAGACGCCGAGGTAGGTTTGTTTCTTACCTCAAGGCTAGGAAGATGGTGCAGAAGGGGTATATCTACCATCTCATTCGGGTGTTCGATACTGAGGCTGCGGTACCAGATTTTCAGTCAGTTCCTGTGGTCAGAGAGTTCCCAGATGTGTTTCCAGATGACCTCCCGGGTATCCCTCCTGAGAACAGATAAGAACAGATACCCCCTTCCCAGGATTGATGATTTGTTCGACTAGTTGCAGGGCGCGAGATGTTTCTCCAAGATTGATCTGCGATGGGCTATCATCAGGTACGAGTCAGAGAGGTGGATGTCCCTAGATCGCATTCGGACCAGACGCATTATGAGTTCGTGGTTGATATCTTGGTTTATTCTCGCCAGAGCGAGCGTGCGGAGCATTTGAGGCTGTCTTGTGATTCTCGACCAGCGATTATACGCCAAGTTTTCCAAATGTGAGTTTTGGTTAGCCGGTGGCTTTTCTTGGGCATATTGTCGGCGTGATGGTATTCGTGGATACGCCAAGATCGAGGCGAGGACTTGGCCTAGACCTACTACTCCGGCAGTCTGCGCAGATTTTAGGCCTCGCGAGTTACTATCGGTGGTTCGTGGAGAAGTTTGCTTCTATCTGCACCATTGACTAGGCCGACTCGGAGCGCTAAGTTTGATGGATGATGCTTGTGAGCGGGGTTTCCGATTCTTGAAGGAGATCGACGACCGCCTCGTTCTTACTCTTCCGGAGGTCCAGACGGTTATGTTGTGTATTGTGGACGCCGGGCATCGGGTTGGGATGTGTGTTGATGCAGCAGGCAAGGTTATAGCGTCGCATCCCGGCAGCTTAAGCATGAGGAACTACCCCACCCATGATTTGAGTCGTGGTGATTCACGCCAAGATCTGGAGGCACTATTTGTATGGGGTTCATGGATATTTATACTGCACCACAAGAGCCTCCAGTATATCTTCAGCCAGAGGGAGCTGAACTTTGGATAGAGGCGGTGGTTAGAGTTGCTTAAGGATTACGATGTTGATATCCTGTACCACCCGGGGAAGGCCAATGTTGTGGCAGATGCTCTTAGTCGTAGGTCGATGGGAGCCTATCGGATGTGCGGCTAGAGAAGAGACATGGTTCGTGATTTGCATCGATTAGCGAGCCTTGGTGTCCGCTTGATTGATTACGATAGCGATGGGTTCGAGTTCGTGAGGTTGCCGAGTCTTCCATCGTCGAGAGGTGAAGAGGCAACATTCGAGGATCCGCTCGACACGTTATCGTGATACGGCTCTTCGTGAGGAAGGGTCCTTTGAGGTAGCACGATGGGGTGCTAAGATTTGAGGCGAGTTGTGTGTTCCGGATGTTTGAGACTTGGCGGAGGTTCTAGGAGAAGCACCGCGGTAGCGCGTTATTCTATCCATCCGGTCGACCAAGATGTACCACGACCTTAGATCCGTATTGGTGGGATGGCTTGAAGGGCGTTGCGAGTTCGTAGCTCGCCCGTGTTGTCGCAGTGAAGGTAGAGCACCGGAGGCACGGTGGTTTGTTCTGACGATAGAGATCCCGACCTGGAAGTGGGAGGTGATCAACATGGACTTTATCACAGGATTACCTCGCACTCAGAGGAGACATGATTCTATATGGGTTATCGTCGACAGGCTGACGAAATCAGCCCACTTTCTTCCCGTCAGGATGACTTTTTCGGCTGAGGATTATGCCAGACTGTACATCCGAGAGATCGTCAGACTGCATGGAGTCCCTAGCCCAAATCCCGTATAGTATTTAGTAGAAGTTGTTGGAAACTTCTAAGGGTTCTTGGAGCTATCGGAGCGTACAAATTAGGAGCTAAACCTCGCTCAGGATCGACGTTTATACTTGGATAATATTGGGCTTATCGAGGTAAATAAACTTATCCTTCTTTTGTAATTAGAGAATACATACTGTAGAAGTATAAGAATAAGTATAAATACTTAGAAGGATATTCTGAGAATAGAATTGAATCATTATCACGAGTAGAAGGGTATAAAAGAAGAAAAATTGAATCGTACTCACATAGACTGTTTTTACAAGAGATCGTATAGCTTACCGGTAGGGAAGTCTTGCCCAAATTTCCATAGAATGAGAACCCTCGCTTAGAGCTTTATACATCTGATCTAGACATTGATAGGCGATTTGATGATATAGGTCGATACTGTGTGCGACATATTCAACTTGGCGGTGGTTTTATGAGAAGGTATGTGATTCTTCCTATACTCTTAAGCATGATATTTTAAGATATATATATATATATATATAGTACGGTAGACGTACATGTGTTAACTGAATAATAATTACGGCAATGTCTTTTGACTTAAGCCTGAATAATAATTACGGCAATGTCTTTTGACTTAAGCCTGAATAATAAGAATCTTGATGCATTTCAAAAGAATACTGAATCATTTTTAACAGAAGAGAAATATTTGGTTTTTAAACAAAAAGCTTAAGAGTTATACTAGCTTTATGGGAAGTTAGGTATAATAACTTAAGAAGGATAAAAGGAACTGTTTACTTATTTGTTATAAAAAACTTGTATTGATTTTTGTAAGGTGTAGTAAGATTGTTGATAAATAGACATATTATGATGCTATGTGTGTTAGTGTGTTGTGATGTTGTGTAAGGGGGTCATTCTTGTTGTGCTTACGTCGCTAAACGGTAAGTCAGTTGTAATGTTATTATATCACCTACCCCCTTGACTTATTATACCGAGGGCTTGCCACCCTTGATGCGGGTCTATACGGCCTATGCGTCACGTGTGACTATGCGAGTCGCGGAGTTCCGAGATTGATCATTCCGGTGTTTTAGCCCGACGCGGATGCCCTATGCGGTGCGTGTGACTACGCGGTCTATTGAGACTATGCGATCGCGAGTCCGGAGAGTACCGGGTTAGCTACCCCGATGCGAGGAATACCTCATGCGGTGCGTGTGTGACCTATGCGGTCGCGGAGTCCGAGATTAGGCACGATATTGATACTATGGGCGCTGCCTTGCCGATCAGTCGCGGCCTAGAAAAGACCTGTTACAGTTTACCTATTATTGTTTTTGTTTGTGATATGGCACTATGTGCAATTGAACTGATTTGCAAATGGTTTTAAATACTTGATTTCATTAAAGTACTTTACAGTTTCACATACTTGGTACTGTTATCTTGACTCCTTCCGGGGCCGTTCATGCCGCAGGTAAGAAGGCAGTGCTAGATCCACATCCTTAGGATCTTTGCTTTGGTGTCGGGAGCTACATCTTCTCCGGAGGCTCTACTTTTGGGTATGATCTCCATGTATTATAGATAGTTTTGTACATTCAGGGTCTGGCGGCCACTGTCCCGCCATAGTTGTTTACTTCCTTAGAAGTGCAGTAGTCCTATTGTACAGTTGGGATGTAACTGCAAAACTTGGGTTATATATATATGCCGAAAGGCAAGCTTTTCATCAGATAAACTGTGTCTCATTTTACAACTGTTTCATGTCTTGTTTTATATTCCACTGATTTCTCTGATATATGACTACTTGGGTGCCCGGGTAAGGCACCAGTCACGGGCCCCGGAACGGGTCGTGACAGGGCAGGACATGGGGCGGGGTCGGGATGGGTCTTGGCGTGACGGGCCTGGCGGGACGAGGCCATGTCCCATCCCGAGTTTGAGTACCGGTACCGTATTTCAGGCCGGGACCGGGTCGGCCCGACCCACTCCAGGCCTAACACATAGTAGCCTACTGTCACACCCGTGACTTGGCTCTAGGAAGTCCGAAGACACGACATGCAAGGATTAATGCATTGTTCCTTGACGTTGTATAATGTGAGTGAGCCATTAAGTGGAAATAATGTGGTAATACAAAAGTGTGAGACATTCGAGTAAGGGAGTGGTCTCAGAATGAGAAATGTGTGGTTGAGATACCATTCGAAGGATAAGCAAAGGGTAAAGATATGTGAAATAACACAAAGGCATTCGGTCGAAGGAATTGCTAAGTGTTTAGCTAAGTGAAGTGTGCAAAGCACATGCGGGAAGTCATATGAGGAACACGGGGTCGAGGACACGTGTAATGCATACTAGAGACTCATGTGAGAAGCTCATGAGGATTGAACGAGTCAACAAGAACAATAGAAGAACACAGATAGACATTTGCCCAAGTCTTGGATGTTTGGCCAAGGTCCGAGAATTAAGGAGAATGTGCGGGAAGGTTGTGAGCAACATTATCAGCTCACATAAGACCGTTGGAACACATAGTGAGTAAACTAAAAAATGGGGAGAAGTAATTAATACATGCTAAGGTAATTACTCCCGATTTTAAGAGTTACTTGACAAACGTGAAAATACATGTCCGAGTAGAGGTGTTTGTGGCTTATCATGTTCATACGGGATCAAGGAATGGTGCGGGTCATGATCCAAGTGTTGCGGGTCATCCAAAGACCATGCGAGGCCCACGAATACAGATGGCACGATCCTAAGAGCTGGAGAGTTGGTACTTGGCGTGGAGACAAAGTAACAACGTGATCGAGAAGTGCAAGTGAGTGTGTTGTGTTGTGGGGAATGTGTATTACCCCATTACTGAAGGTACGGGTCGTATATATGACATGTGTGAATGTCATCCCTTATTGTAAGGCTTATGCCATCCTTCCCCTTGTCATTTATAGTCTTAGGTGTAGACTATAGGAGGATATCTGATATTGAGTGTTAGAGTCGACAAACACTAAATGTACAAAGCATAAAAGTCCTTTATTTATTGTGGAGAATAAGATAAAGGTTGGGCGTTTTGTTAGCCCGTAAATATTATTGTGCTATTGTTATTTTATTCCGTAATCCCTTTGAGAGTGTTCAACGTATAGAGAGGAGAATGAAAAGAGAATCGGCTTGGGTTAGTTGTGTTCTAACTGTCGAGCACCATTATAAGGCAAAAAATTATAGGACCTTACAGGTGGTGTGACAATTGGTATCCCAAAACATTGCCACCTAGAAGGGATATTGTGTCACGACCCGACCCCGGGCCCGCGACTGGTGCCCTACCTAGGCACCCCTTTTGGCATACATCAGAGAATAGCAGCGGAACATACACAACTGATAAAATACTTAAACATATAATAACAACAGGCTAGCCGATAAGGCCACCTTCCGTAACTTATACCAATAAAACAGTACTTTTTTTTTTTTACAACCCAATCCACAATGTGACTACAGACCTCTAAGAATAACAACCCTGGCGGGACAGGGCCCCGCTATACCCCTGAATGTACAACAACTGACAATACCAGGGATAAGCCTCCGAAAGGAGGGAGCTTCTCCACAGCTGAACAGTGATCCTAAGAGCGAGGATCAAGAATCGTACTCTACTGCGGCGTGAACGCAGCCCGAAGGAGGTCAAGATAACATGTACCAAATATGTGAAACTGAAATCAGAATGAAATCATAAGTCTAATAATAAAACGGAGACATATATGATAACTCAATTAACGATAATCGCGTGCCTTACTAACAATGAGAGTAAATAGGTGTATACTTACAATATAAAGTAGGAAGCTCACGATCAAAACAGGACCACCCGCCCGCAGTATCATTAAGCAATCCTATTCCTGGGACTATTTCACCCGCATAGATCGCGTGGACCCGCATGAGGTATTCCTCGCATGGGACTATTTCACCCGCATGAGCCCTTACGGACTCGCATGAGGTATTCCTCGCATAGGTTGGACCCGCCCGCATGGGACTATTTCACCCGCATAAGCCCTACGGACTCGCATGAGGTATTCCTCGCATCGTGGGTAGCAAATCCACGGAAATATGCAATGCCAAAAACCCGGAATGACCCGCATTATTCTTGAACTACTAGCACAAATCCGCTATCACATAACATAAGCACTACCGGCTTATCATACAATATATAAGCAAGTTAAGCAACCCCCTAACTTCTTATTATTCTGTTTCATATACACTCTCATTTTAGTTTACTTAAGGCACTAACATGTTCTTTATAAAAATCCGGGAATTTAACCCCAAGTACTACGTACTTCTATTCTTTTAAAATGACTCATTTCATTATAAAACTTCCAAGATACTAATAACCGTAGTATCAAGTTACAATTTCTTTTCAAGACTAGTCACAGTACTTTTAGAAATAAAATTAGGCTTCTAAATCAAGTTACTTCTTCTCTCGTAAAAGCCTTAGGCAATTGATGCCTTTAAATCAAATTGCCTTTCAATAAATCAAGCCATTTATCTTTCCATAAAGCCAATATAACCAACTCCCCATAAAGTCGTTATATTCACTTTATACCTAAGTCAAGTACAATTTCCTATCCAAGGGACTTATACGTTTAAAACGAAACAAGTATCACATTTTTTAAAACTCTTCAAGTCCCTTAACATGCTTAAATTGCTTAGAGTAAACCACTCTTTAAACTTTCCATAAAGCTATTATAACCAACTTCCCATAAAGCCGTTATACTAGCCTTATACATTACCAATTTACATTTTTCCTTATAACCAAGAGACTTAAACTTTCCAACAAACAAGTATTAAAATACTTTCAACATACTTAAAGTCTCTTAACTTTTGAAAATCAAGATATCCTTAATATTTAATCAAGTGAGTTAATTCCCTAACTCAAACAACTTGGGCATTCTTAAAATAAGCCAAGGATATCAAATAGACTAGATTTGTCAAAAATATCAGACGCTCACCGCACTATACATTTACAACTTAATCATGCTCAAGAGATAAGAAAGTTCCACATACCTCTTGGTTTAATCCACTTGCTAAGTCCAATCGCACGTAGTATGTCAACCTATAATGACCATAGTACGTCTATTAACTTCTAGTTTCAAACGTAGAATATTCCAAGTGCAAGTCACTAAATTCTACGGAAAATCGGACAGCACTTCCTTTGTTTATACTAACTTTGCCACCTTTTTCAAGGCCGAATACAATAACCAAACAGCCCCAATAGGCTCACCACAAATTATAAGGTAGTTCAATAAAATTGAAAAACCAAACAGCCCAAATTGGCTCACCCCAAACTATAACAAACTAGTCTAAACTATAATGTCAATTCGCAATTGTGCAACAATACAAATCGTTTCCAATTCCTTTTTAATCCAAGTGGTTTAGTATAACATGATATCAAGCCGCAATCGATTACAACTACTACAATCCTCAAGTAGGTAAACATGCGACGATTCTAATTAACGACCAAAATTGTATTTCAATTTCAAAAGGCTAATCATGTCCTTTTCGGTTCTAGGCTTCTACAATCCATGTCACTTATCAAACTTCATAACACAAATCACATGATCACTTATAACTTATCATAACATGAAATCTTCAATTACAAAAGTAAAACGAAGATTATACCTCAATTAGCCCAATTATGATCCAAGATCACAAGTCGCTCCTTAGCAACTTTAGCTCCTCCTTTCGACGTTCCAATCCACTCCAAGCAACCCTTAGAAGCTTATAAAAGACTCATCTTCAAGTTTCAACTTCAAAGTTGAATAACCCATTAGGTTTTCGCCTTGCGACTAATACGAAAACACCATTTTTCCGGGATCTTTCTATTGAGAAACACTTACAATATCCTTAGGTACCTTGGTTTAAAGTGGGGGAATTATTGGACAACAATTGAAATTTTTTTCTTGAAACCCTCCCTCTAGCCGAGAGCTCTCTAGTGTGATCTTCAATTTTTTGTGAAAAAAATGGCTAAGTGTTGGCTCTCTCTTGCTACTAGTAGTTATATAAAGGGGCATGGAGGGTTAAGATCTACACAAATGGTTGGCCTAGATGGGTTTCACATGGATCAAGTCTAGGTGGCCTTTGACTTAGTCAACTTTGTCAAGCTTCAAGACTAGTAAGACTTGGTCATTTAAATTATGGTCAAATGACCATTCTAACCATGACCATTTCGTCCATGACCATAAGGGGGGGTGACACGTGTCTCCCTCTCAATCGTCGCAATATTTCATTTTCCGACAAATTCCAAAATTCCGATAAATTTTTACTCGTCTCTAATCTTAACATCTTTTTGTTCTTACGAACGTTCTTATAAACATATCCTGAAATTCCGGGGTGTAACATTCTTCCCCCCTTAGAAACATTCGTCCCCGAATGTTTTTTTTGGGAGTCAAACTTAAAGATAGCGACATAGTCTTCTTTTACAACCCCTACATACCAATAATACCACACGAGGCCACATAACAATACTCATACTAAAATGTCAAGATGAACCCCCTGTGTCAATGTCGGTTATCTGCATAAAGCTTCTGCTGACTCTAAGCTTTACTAAATAATCTTTCCCGGATAAGCTTCGCCTTATCCACACTCACGAATCAAGTCTGGACCACTTAACCGAACCTCGCCTATGTCAAACCCACCAACCGGCGATCTACACTTTCTTACATACTAGGCCTCATACAGGGCCATCCGAATACTGGAAGAGTATCTGTTATCGTACGTAACACAACAAGAGGCAAATAACCTTCCCACCACGGAATCAAAACACGGCCCGCTACCTATCCCTAAACGCTGGATAGTACGCTCGCACGCCCGCTCGGCCCGAGAGTGTAATGCAATCGAGACTCACACGTGCCCTAATCCTTCGAAAAACCTCCGAAGTTATCCGCAACCGAGCTCATCTGTCACATCATAAACGTAGGAACCCCGTGCAGTCTCACAATCTCTCTGCTATACAAGCAAGCCTAATCCTCAGCCGAGTAAGTGGTCCCAATCCGAAAGAACACAACTGGTTTCGCCAGCCTAATTACCATGACCCCCAGGGGGTCGCACTTCCTCTGAGTACGATGCCACCTCAGAATAAGATCCATAAACTACTCCTCATATCTAGGTTGGGATTTCAATCGCCTGTAATAGCCCACTGGGCTTCTAGTGCTCAACCATGACCTGCTACTAACCCGGACACTTAAGCAGTAAACTCCGCTATGTCCCTTTTTCCGGTCATCTTACCCATACCTACATCGAGGTCACGACACGACTTAGTCGACGCATAATTTAGAACAATAGCATCGCGTGCCTCCCCTAAGACTCGCCGACTAGTCCTGCAGCATCGTACACGCAATCTATCCTCATCTCACAAAGACTCATCCTGCTACTCAAACAGCTCTTCTCTTCTGAGAGTCGTATCTCTGCATCGTGATCATAATCGATCCTCATATCGCCGCTCTTTACCTCCTCAACGACGGAAGACTCGAACCTCTCTGATCTAAACTTCCTTAACTTGAAGCAATTAATCGAACCCCAGGCTCCGAATGGCGAAGAATCTCACGGACCACGCCCCGCCTATCCGCCGCCTACCGGCAAACTACCCTCGTGTCCGCGACGGCGAGTATCTCAGAATCGCTTGGCTTTCCGGATGGTATAGGATATCAATATCACAATCCTCGAGTAACTCTAGCCACCATCGCTGCCGCAAATTCTACCGCCACCGCAGATATATCGAGGCTTTGTGGTCTGCACAAATATCCACATGAAGTCAGATATACGCCCCGCCCCAAATCTTCAAGGCATGATTTAACCGCCGCCACTCTAAATCGTGAGTGGCGCACTTCCTTTCCCCGCTCCCTAACTACCGGAAAACATAGCTCTATCCTTCTCGTCATACAAGACACAACCTAGCCCAACACCCAACGTGTTATCAATATAACCTAACCATCTAGTCTCACAGAGGGGTTAGAATCGTAGTCGTGGTCAACTTATCTTCCAATAATCGAAAGCCTTTCTCATTCCCGAAGTATTCGTATCCTTAATCTCACTTATGGTTCCCGATTCCCTTTTGTCAGCAACCAAACTTGGTCACTAACTTAGACTTAATTCCTTTGCTTGCCTCATGGCTAAGACTTCATCACAATCACAATTTAGGGGAGGTTTTCCTTGATCTCACAAGTAGTAACCCTGGTTTCTCCTTTCCCTTGCCAGAGCCTATAACTAGGTGTTACCACATTTTCTCGAAATGTTCTTACGCCCATTATCTACTAATGGTCTTTACACTCGTCTGGGTAATCATGACCCGCAACTTACATTAATATCTTTACGATACTTCCTCACCAATTCGTGACGCCGCTCTTAATTACCCCAACACAACACTTTTCCCACTGCTATCTACAATCAGAACCTATGGCACGACTATACCAAGACCTTACTGCCTTATATCCTTCGCCTAACAACACGGGTACACGCAACCCCATAATACGTAAAGCGTCGCTTTTTATGTGGAGAAAACTTATCTCCCATTTCTTCAACTTTTCTGGGCGTCACAACCCCAATCACAGGGTCCTCTCGCGGCCAGTAATTATCTAATCATCACGCACCGCCTTAAAGTCATGTAGATTTTTAAAACCTACCAAAGTTGCCCTCTTTTCCACGGCAAAGATTCGTGATTTATTTATTCATGCCTTGCACATTTTCCCGAAATTATTCGGAAGGTCGTGGCCCCGACCGCCACACCAAACCAACTCCAAGTACCTCGGGCATTTAACATAAATTCCTTCAAAGTCAATTATTACTTACTTTCTGCCTAAATCCACCTCAAATGAACAAATCACACAGACTTATTAAAAACAATTATGTCAAAGAAGGAAGAATAATTCACTGGTTACCACCACTTCTCTTCCTTTCCACTCGATAACCGCTTATCTAAAACCGTACCAAATCAATCTCTCTCATTGTCACGTTGGCATCACAAGAGGCCAACTAGTCCGTACTCATAATAACCTCAACGTCAATAATACTCGCTAGGTCCGCTAAGGTCCAACGATCGTATCGTTACGTAATTATTATCTACTCGCCGCCTACCACCCATCACTCACGTGTGATCACCGAAAGGTCCTCACGGATTCAGTTCCATTTCTTTACACTGTTGCTCTCCTTTTTCACCGGGTCGCATTTCTTCCCGCACTCCCAAACTTATTCTAGCGTGCAGCATAGCCTCCATACCGATTCGAGCCTCTAATCTGGAGTTACTAAATTAAACAATACAAGTCCCATTCCGGCTCACAACTGTTCCGGTGGAACACGCCCACGAACCCAGAAATGACTAACTAAACTGGGCCTTGCACTCGTGACTGCCACGTGACTACTACCAACTGATCCCATTTCATTTCAAGCTATGAGGCGACCTTTAATAGATCCACAACCCGACTCGGCCATATTTAACTCTTTCCTGGTCCGTCTTAACCCTTTACTACCCGAGAAGGCCTTATATACCTAAGGTCTCGGCGGTTATCACATTCTCGTGCTCGCAATTTCCATGCTCCAAGCCTATCTTACCACTCAGAATCGTACAAAACTTCGCAATATACTATAATCGGGTTGTCTTGTCCACAACAACCGTATTTACTCCATACGGATCTCACCTGCACCATTCTCGAAATCCTACTACGTAGCTCAATCTATTAACATAGTCTTCCATTTATTCCCGAATAATAACCTCTTAAGGGTCCATTTCCTTCTCGCATACCTCATCATTTCCTAATTATCTCAAATTAGTACGTAAAACTTGATGAGAATTCATTAAACTGTTTCATACCGCCTGTATTTATTTAGTCCTTACAAAAGCGGTAATCTAAAATCATCCTAGCGACACATATGTGACTCCCATACATAACTGCATAGTTGTATGTCACAATACCAACTACAACCATTACTAACTCGATACGCAACCCACGTAATCCTTCCCGGTCATCACGCTTTCCTCAGAATGCAAACAATCATAACTTGTTAGGAGAGACGACCCTAACCATACGACTTTATCGCACGATCTTAGAGTGAGAAGAATGGAAACCAATCCTAAATGTCCTGCGACCTCACGATTATGGATGTGGTGCACAACACACCGATAATCAAGACTTACTAGACACGGTCTGTAGACACTTTCCGAGGACTAATCGCTCGATACCACTTTTGTCACGACCGACCCTCGCTCGCGATCGTGCCCTACCTGGGCACCCCTTTCGCATACATCGAGAATAGCAATGAACATACACAATCGATAAAATACTTAAACATATAATAACAACAAAGCTGGCCGATAAGGCCACCTTCCGTAACTTATACCAATAAAACGATTTTTTTTTACAACCCAATCCACAATGTGACTACGCACTTAAGAATAACAACCCAAGGGACAGGCCCCGCCATACCCCGAATGTACAACAACCGACAATACCAGGATAAGCCTCCAAAGGAGGAGCTTCTCCACACCAACAGTGATCCTAAGAGCGAGGATCGTGAACATCTAATCTACTCATGCAGATTTAACGCACTTCGGCGAGGTCAAGACAACATGTACCAAATATGTGAAATCGAAAGATCAGAATGAAATCATAAGTCTAATAATAAACGGAGACATGTATGATAACTCAATTAATAAAGATAATCAGGCCTTACTAACAATGAGAGTAAATAGGTGTATACTTACAATATAAAGTAGGAAGCTCACGATCAAAACAGACCACCCGCCCGCAGATCATTAAGCAATCCTATTCCCGGACTATTTCACCCGCATAGATCGCGTGGACCCGCATGAGGTATTCCTCGCATGGGACTATTTCACCCGCATGAGCCCTTACGGACTCGCATGAGGTATTCCTCGCATAGGATGGACCCGCCCGCATGGGACTATTTCACCCGCATAAGCCCTACGGACTCGCATGAGGTATTCCTCGCATCGTGGGTAGCAAATCCACAGAAATATGCAATGCCACAAACCCGGGGAATGACCCCGCAATTATTACTGAACTACTAGCACAAATCCGGCTATCACACATAACATAAGCACTACCGGCTTATCATACAATATATAAGCAAGTTAAGCAACCCCCTAACTTCTTATTATTCTGTTTCATATACACTCTCATTTTAGTTTACTTAAGGCACTAACATGTTCTTTATAAAAATCCGGGAATTTAACCCCAAGTACTACGTACTTCTATTCTTTTAAAATGACTCATTTCATTATAAAACTTTCAAGATACTAATAACTGTAGTATCAAGTTACAATTTCTTTTCAAGACTAGTCACAGTACTTTTAGAAATAAAATTAGGCTTCTAAATCAAGTGACTTCTTCTCTCGTAAAAGCCTTAGGCAATTGATGCCTTTAAATCAAATTGCCTTTCAATAAATCAAGTCATTTATCTTTCCATAAAGCCAATATAACCAACTCCCCATAAAGTCGTTATATTCACTTTATACCTAAGTCAAGTACAATTTCCTATCCAAGGGACTTATACGTTTAAAACGAAACAAGTATCACATTCTTTAAAACTCTTCAAGTCCCTTAACATGCTTAAATTGCTTAGAGTAAACCACTCTTTAAACTTTCCATAAAGCTATTATAACCAACTTTCCATAAAGCCGTTATACTAGCCTTATACATTAGCAATTTACATTTTTCCTTATAACCAAGTGACTTAAACTTTCCAACAAACAAGTATTAAAATACTTTCAACATACTTAAAGTCTCTTAACTTTTGAAAATCAAGATATCCTTAATATTTAATCAAGTGAGTTAATTCCCTAACTCAAACAACTTGGGCATTCTTAAAATAAGCCAAGGATATCAAATAGACTAGATTTGTCAAAAATATCAGACGCTCACCGTACTATACATTTACAACTTAATCATGCTCAAGAGATAAGAAAGTTCCACATACCTCTTCGGTTTAATCCACTTGCTAAGTCCAATCGTCGTACGTAGTATGTCAACCTATAATGACCATAGTACGTCTATTAACTTCTAGTTTCAAACGTAGAATATTCCAAGTGCAAGTCACTAAATTCTACGGAAAATCGGACAGCGCTTCCTTTGTTTATACTAACTTTGCCACCTTTTTCAAGGCCGAATACAATAACCAAACAGCCCCAATTGGCTCACCACAATTTATAAGGTAGTTCAATACAATTGAATAACCAAATAGCCCCAATTGGCTCACCACAAACGATAACAAACTAGTCTAAACTATAATGTCAACTCGGCAATTAGGCAACAATACAAATCGTTTCCAATTCCTTTTTAATCCAAGTGGTTTAGTATAACATGATATCAAGCCGCAATCGATTACAACTACTACAATCCTCAAGTAGGTAAACATGCGACGATTCTAATTAACGACCAAAATTGTATTTCAATTTCAAAAGGTTAATCATGTCCTTTTCGGTTCTAGGCTTCTACAATCCATGTCACTTATCAAACTTCATAACACAAATCACATGATCACTTATAACTTATCATAACATGAAATCTTCAATTACAAAAGTAAAACGAAGATTATACCTCAATTAGCCCAATTATGATCCAAGATCACAAGTCGCTCCTTAGCAACTTTAGCTCCTCCTTTCGACGTTCCAATCCACTCCAAGCAACCCTTAGAAGCTTATAAAAGACTCATCTTCAAGTTTCAACTTCAAAGTTGAATAACCCATTAGGTTTTCGCCTTGCGACTAATACGAAAACACCATTTTTCCGGGATCTTTCTATTGAGAAACACTTACAATACCCTTAGGTATCTTGGTTTAAAGTGGGGGAATTATTGGACAACAATTGAAATTTTTTTCTTGAAACCCTCCCTCTAGCCGAGAACTCTCTAGTGTGATCTTCAAATTTTTGTGAAAAAAATGGCTAAGTGTTGGCTCTCTCTTGCTACTAGTAGTTATATAAAGGGGCATGGAGGGTTAAGATCTACACAAATGGTTGGCCTAGATGGGTTTCACATGGATCAAGTCTAGGTGGCCTTTGACTTAGTCAACTTTGTCAAGCTTCAAGACTAGTAAGACTTGGTCATTTAAATTATGGTCAAATGACCATTCTAACCATGACCATTTCGTCCATGACCATAAGGGGGGTGACACGTGTCTCCCTCTCAATCGTCGCAATATTTCGTATTCCGACAAATTCCAAAATTCCGATAAATTTTTACTCGTCTCTAATCTTAACATCTTTTTGTTCTTACGAACGTTCTTATAAACATATCCTGAAATTCCGGGGTGTAACATATTGATCATAACATTGAACTAGAACCAGGTTCTATGGTGTCGGCTCAAGCACCATACGTTATGGCTCCTAAGGAATTGGTATAATTGAGGAGACAACTCAACAACTTGTTAGAGTCAGGACTCATTCAACCATCCAAAGCTCCTTACGGTGCCCCCGTATTATTCCAAAAGAAGCAAGATGGAACGATGCGGATGTGTGTTGATTATACGCATTGAACGAGGTTACAATAAAGAACAAGTATCATGTTCCCTTGGTACAAGACATTATGGATCGACTTAGTCAAGCCCGATGGTTTACTAAATTGGATCTAAGAGCCGGATATTGGCAAGTGATGGTTGCGGAAGGAGATGAGCCAAAGACTACTTATGTGACAAGATATGGGGCTTACGAGTTCCTTGTAATGTCGTTCGAGTTGACAAATTCACCCGCGGCGTTTTTCAACCTCATGAATAATGTGTTATTCGGGTACTTGGACGACTTCGTCATAGTGTACTTGGATGATATTATCATCTATAGCCGAACATTGGAAGAACATGATCTAGAGAAGGTGTTGTCACGTCTCTGAGAATACCAACTATATGTCAAGATGGAGAAGTGTGAGTTTGCCAAGGAGAAAATTAAATTCCTTGGCCACTTGGTGAGCCAAAATCAAGTGTGGATGGATCTAAAAAAGGTGCAAGCTATTGTGGATTGGGAAGCACCAAATGGAGTGAAGGGACTACGGTCATTCTTGGGATTGGCAAACTATTACCGCAAGTTTATTGCGAGTTATTCACGATAGGAGGAAGCACTTACAGACTTATTGAAGAAGGACGTGAAGTGGAATTGATCGGAGAAGTGTGAAGGGGCATTTCAAGCTTTGAAGAGTGTCATTGCTTCGGAACCAATATTGAAATTGTCGGACTTTGGTATGCCATTTGAAGTGTATACGGATGCTTCCGACAAGGTGGTTAGAGGTGTGTTGGTTCAAGAAGGTCATCCTATTGCATTCGAAAGTCGTGAGTTGAATGATGCTGAGCAAAGGTACACGACACATGAAAAAAAGATGGTTGTGGTTGTTCATTTCTTGCAAATATGGAGAGTATATTTGTTGGGGACAAAGTTTGTGGTGAAGACGGATAATGTGGCAAATTCTCTCTTTAAAACACAAAAGAAGTTGAGTCTGAAGCAAGCTCGATGGCAAGAGTTCCTTGTCGAATAGGATTTTGTGTGGGAGCACAAACCAGGGAAGCACAACCAAGTTGTGGATGCTCTAAGTCGAAAAAATGTAGTTGCGGCAGTGTATTCAATTACAAACCTTGAGTCAAATTTTATGAAGAATATTAGACTCTGTGCGGCGAATGACACATTGTACGTGAAAACAATGGATCTAGTCTGAAAGGGGATAATATGACGGTATTGGATCGAAGACGATCTACTCCATTTTAAGGGGGGAGATTCATGGTACCACAAGGTGGTAATGTGCGTCATGAATTGATGATAAAAGTACATGATACTACAATATATACAAATCAAGTGCCACGGAGATGAGTCTTTTTGAGATCGTATTGGGCAGACAACCGATGACCCCCTTAGATGTGACGAAACAAAAGAACCAAGGGAGGTGTCCTGCCGCATATCGACAAGCACGGGACAAACATGAGATGTTTGCGGAGGCTCAAGATAGCTTGAGGAAGGCCCAAAATCGCATGAAAAAGTATGTGGATCAACACTGAAGAGCTTTGGAGTTCAGTGTTGGTGATAAGGTGTTATTGAAGCTTACTCCCCAAATTTGGAAGCAAATAGTGAGCAAGCATAGACACCGATGATTGGTTCCGCGATATGACATATCATTTGAAGTCGTCCAAAAGATAGGCGAGATAGCTTATCGTTTGAAATTGCCCGAAAGGTTGAAATTGCATCCCACATTCTATGTAAGTTTTCTCAAACCATTTTATGAGGATACGGGTGATGCGGATAAAGTGCAATCAGAAAGAGCCCCGGTAGTGGAGCATACACAATTTGAGGGTGAGATTGAGAAGATCCTAGATCACCGAGTTCTTGGTATGAGTGTGAAGAATCGGATGACCGAGTTCTTGGTATGAGTGTGAAGAATCGGAGGACCGAGTTCTTGATATATTGGAAGGGTCGACAGGAGGAGGATGCCACTTGGGAGAAGGGTACTTCACTTTGGCAATTCGAGAAGTACATTAAAGAGTACTTCAAAAGTAATTCGACGAGAGGTGCGGGTGGTTTGTCACACCCGTGACTTGGCTCTAGGAAGCCGGAAGACACGACGGGCAATGATTAATGCATTGTTCCTTGATGTTGTATAATGCGAGTGAGGTATTAAGTGGAAACAATGTGGTAATACAAAAGGGTGAGACATCCGAGTGAGGGAGGGTCTCAAAATGAGGAACGTCTGGTTGATATACCATTCGAAGGATAAGCAAAGAGTAAAGATATGTGAAACAACACAAAGACATTCGGTCGAAGGAATTGGCTAAGTATTTAGCTAAGTGAAGTGTGCGAAGCACATGCGGGAAGTCATGTAAGGAGCATGGGGTCGATGACACGTGTAATGCATACTAGAGACTCATGTGAGAAGCACATGAGGATTGAACGAGTCAACAAGAACAATATAAGAACACGGATAGACATTTGCCCAAGTCTTGGGCGTTTGACCAAGATCCGAGAATTAAGAAGAATATGCGGGAAGGTTGTGAGCAACATTATCAGCTCACATAAGACCGTTGGAACACATAGTGAGTAAACTAAAAAATGGGTAGAAGTAATTACTACATGCTAAGGTAATTACTTCCGGTTTTAAGAGTTACTTAACAAACGTGAAGATACATGTCTGAGTAGAGGTGTTCATGGCTTGTCATGTTCATACGAGATCAAAGAATGGTGCGGGTCATGATCCAAGTGTTGCGGGTCATCCAGAGACCATGCGGGACCCACGGGTACAGATGGCACGTTCCTAAGAGCTGGAGAGTTGGTACTTGGCGTGGAGGCAAAGTAACAACGTGATCGAGAAGTGCAAGTGAGTGTGTTGTGTTGTGGGGAATGTGTATTACCCCATTACCGAAGGTACGGGTCGTGTATAGGACATGTGTGAATGTCATCCCTTATTGTAAGGCTTATGCCATCTCCTCCCCTTGTTATTTATAGTCTTAGGTGTAGACTATAAGAGGATATCCGATATTGAGTGTTAGAGTTGACAAACACTAAATGTACAAAGTATAAGAATCATTTATTTATTGTGGAGAATAAGATAAAGGTTGGGCGTTTTGTTAGCCCGTAAATATTGTTGTGTTATTGTTCTTTTATTCCCTAATTTCTTTGAAAGTGTTCAACGTATAGAGAGGAGAGTGAAAAGAAAACCGGCTTGGATTAGTTGTGTTCTAACTGTCGAGCACCACCATTATAAGGCAAAAAATTATAGGACCTTACGGGTGGTGTGACACCTATCGTCCTGCAATCGGAAAAATATACACCGTTCCACACACCCCATAAACCAAACAAAAATAAAAGAAATAACCAAACACTCCCATTAATTTACGGGAACTTTGCTGAGCTTATGATTCGGAGGTTCAGTCCAAACTTTGGTGCGTTCAGCACTTTTTCTATGCCTTTCCATTTCTTGTGCATTTGAATCTCCGTCGTTCTCGACATTGTTCTTTCGAATCTCTTAGAAGAAATGGAACCTCAATTATCCCTATTATGATTTATGACTAACTTTTATCGAGATTGAATGCTTGGAGTTCAGTGAAAGGCTGTGGAATGTGGAAATTGAAAACTGGAGAGAGTGAATGGCGGGGCACGTTTATAAGGTGAGGTGTGCGCGTCTGAACGGTGGAAGGAGCAGAGTTTCATAAATGAGAATTGCTTTAGGGCTCAGACCGTCATTAGTATGGATCGGATGACCACTTTTGTCTTTGCCCCTAATTTTTAAGCTAAAAAGTCATGAAATTGTGTTAACCATCATATAATTTGGCTTATTTTGAATTATTTTAGTTTAAAAAGATTTTGATATTTATCAAATAAGTACTTAAATTACTAGTTTGACTAGCTTTTAAGTTATTCAATGAAGTATAGATATATCAAAGTATAAAAATTGTGACTCGTTTTGTGATAACTATGACGCGCATATTATTTTTGAAATAAATAAATAAATTATGACAAAATTGAAAAAACAATAGTAAACATACATTGTTTGTGAAAAATAGTCGGATGATCCTTTTCTAAACCATTTATTAATATTTAGCTATTGTCTAAAATGTAACTGAAAAATAGTTATTTTTTACTGTGAGAATAAAGTTGAACAAAAATGCTCCTGGTTAAAGCACGAAATATTTCAGCACCCTAGTTCCAAACTTTTGACTAGGGCTGAGCCAACGGGGCGGGGTCGGGGCGGGTCTGGCGGGGCAGGGGGTAGGGTGGGGTCGGGGCTGGCGGGGTCTGCCTCTGCCCCGTCCCGGTACCGATGTGGCGGGGGTGGGGTCGGTGGGATCGGGGTGGGGTCATTTTTTTTGCATTTAAATTAAATAAATAACACAAAACAAGATAATTTAATAAAAACATCTCAAGGCTGTTTTTTGCATCTTATATTATTCGAATAGAAGTATGATTTTTTTTTTTGTAATACAATTTTAAAATTGCAACTTCGTGATATTGAAAGTTGCAAATAAATAACATAGTAAAATTACAATTAAAAGAATTACATTTTAAGAAACATATTTTATAGTTTCTTTATAATTTATTGTGGTTCTTAGGTTGAAATTGGTATATCTTGGTCAAATTGGTCGACGTCGCTTGCACATCCGTCGGATAAGATTTCGTTGTAGTTGTAGTCTTCATCTTCGTTGATCTCCGATTGGCCGCACCTCCTACGCTCCGCACGAATCCAGTTTCTGAATAGAACTGCAATCTCTAATGAGTCTCCTGTCAATGAATGTATGTGCTCCCCTATTTGAAATCTTCCCGCAGAAGACGCGCTTTCGGACGCTTGAATGTTCAACACATCTCGAGTCATCTTTGCTAGTGTAGAAAACTCTTCTCATTCTCCCTCCAGTATTTTAGCAAGTATTCACGTCCCTCTTCATTTTCAATGCTTCGTACGGTACAACACTCTGCAAAACAAAAACATCAAACTCGTTAATTTGGTTAGAAATATTACCACTAAACATCTCTGTCTGTCTGAGGCTTTGAATACTAGCGCAGAAACAACATGTCGTTTTTGAGGTTGTGTTGAAGAAGAAGATGGTGGTGGAAGTCGGTCGGTTGCTAGCATTTTCTTGTTGGTAATGTGTATATACTTTTTTACATTCATCTTGAATGCTAGACAACACTTCTTCTCTAGCTTTTTCAATAAGTGGTGGGTCATTTAAATTTTTAGGAGTTGGAGGTGGAAGTGTATCTATGCAATCATAAATAGTTTCAATAAGATTTTTACAACTGTCTATTTTAATAGACGGATTTAATACAACACTAATAAAAAATAGTGAGGGAATAGGAATATTTTTTTTTCATTTTTAGAAACATTTTTTTAATAGGTGCCTTATAAACTGATTTTGCCATATATTCACTAAGTAATATAAATATTAGAGATATATAAAATAACATTGATGAAATAATAGGATAATAAATACCGTAAAATTCTTTAGTAGCTAGATAAAATTTCTCTAAAAATGTATTAAGTTCTAAAATTGTATTCCAATCGGAATCTATAAGCATATCATTAGGATTTCGATTACGGGCGTTAAAAATTTGGGTTATAGGTTGTCTATACTCATAAGCAACACATAGTTGGTTGTATAAAAAATTACATCTAGTGCATACTTCTTCAGGAACTTTTCTGTAAGGTAGACCACAATCGTGACAAGTTTTTTTATATTATTTTAGTCGTTATATTCTATTATTTTTAAAAATATAGTTTATAGCAAATTGAATTTTTTCAAGAATATCTTCAAAAAGTGATATACCATCCTTTACAACTAAGTTATAAATATGACATGCACATTTTATATGAAAATGATCTGGAAAAGATGGAGTTAAAACAATTTTTAATAATCTAACAACGGAAATATTAGAAGAAGCGTTATCTAATGTAATAATCGTGTTTTTATCAATTATGCCATAATAATCGCAAACAGAATAAATATTTTTTTGAATAAAAATATCAGTGTGCCTACTATCTATATATTTATATGCTAAAATACGTTTTTGCATACATCATTTATAATTTACCCAATGACATGCTACCGTTAAATAATCATGGTCGTTAGTACTACTGCCTATATCAGATGTAATAGATACCTTTCAGGGTAATGATATAAATAATAACGTAGATATTGTTGATATTCATGTGCAAATTTAAAAACATCTCTCCTGACAGTTGATCTAGGAAAATCGTTATAAGCAGGATTGTACATTGATCTTATATAATGAATAAAACCAGGAGATTCAGGAAATGAAAAAGGCAACCCTCCACTGCAACTAAATTTGATAATTCTTCCCTATCTTTTATTTTATCATATTTAGGGCCTACAACTGCCCTCGTCATAGAGTCAATTTGACCCTGTACCTGGTGCGGGACAATATGTGAATCTTGTCCCGACTGAGAGGGCATTGACTCACCCTTCATTTGAGCCTTATATTCATCTCACATAGCTTTGTGTTTGGTATTCAAATGTGTAGTTAAACCTCCCGTCCCGCCATGACCTCTTCCCATTTTAAATTTATAAATATTTTTACAAATTGTGCATCTAGTAGCTTCATTTTGTACGTCTCTATAAAAAAAGCTCATACAAGTGATGTTAATTTTCATTCTGGTGGGTCTCGTCTCATACTAGGGGGAATATGATGCGTCAAGTTTGAGGTGCATTAGTGAGCGTGTCATATAGATTAGTGGGTGTGTCATCTGGATTATCTTCTAAATTAAAATATTGTTGAGTTCCAGAAAATAACTCATCGTCTAAATCTAATGGTACATCAGGAAATAATTCAGTATCAATAAAATCGTCTTGTCTAAGAGGAATAGAATGACTAGAAGAAGTATCATTGCCCTTGTTATCCATACTAGAAAAGAAGTCTGACCCCTACCCTTAAACATATGTCTTAATCCTTCCATTTTAATTATGCAAATAAATAATTAAAGATAATAAAATTAAGTGCGGTAATTAAAGTAAGACACAATTGTTAGAATAATATTATTTAATGTTAATTAATAATATTATTGATGTAAAGATCCTAGTATGGTAGGTTGTAAAAGAATTAAATAAGAGATATTACTAGAATTAAATAAGAGATATTATTAGAATTAAATAGGAAGATATTAAGGAGAATATCACTCTTCCTAATTATTGTATTACATGTATATATTCTTACCATATTAGATGAATAAAAATGAGGAAAATATTCTATCATGGTATCAAGAGCTTAAGGAACAGATTCATCTTCATAATACCAAAATTTTCTTTTTTCCCTTGTTTTTTTTTCAAATTTCGGCTCCTCCAAACCGAAAATTTGAAGTTTTTTGTGTTCCTGTTCATCGTGTTTTTCTGTTGTTTGTTCATCCAACTATTATCAACATGTCTGAATCCAAATCGTTTTATCACCCGCCTCATGCTTTCTAATATCAAAACTCATGTTCCCATAACCTTACAAATGGAGAATGTGTATTATGCTTCCTGGGCGGAACTTTTCAAAATATGTTGTCGTTCTCACCGAGTTCTTCACCACATCATTTTCCCGGAAAAAGACAAAAAAAAAGTCTTGACAACGGATGAAGACAAAGAATTGTGGGATGTCCTAGTTGCCACTGTTCTTGGTTGGATATATTCAACAATATCCACGAATTTGTTGCACACGATCATGGAAACAGATTCTAAGGCAATTGATGCTTGAAATCGATTACGGGACATTTTTTATGATAATCAAAATTCCGTCAGATTGCTTTGGAACAAGAATTCTCCGATGTTGATATGGAGGATTTTCCTAATGCGTCGCTTATTGTCAACGCCTCAAAGTGTTGGCGGATCAATTAAAAATATTGGTTCCCGTCTCGACAACCGTTTGGATTACAACTTGTTGTCGGATTGACAGAGGCATATAAGCGGAGTTGCCACCGTTATCCGTCAAAGTAACCCGTTTAGTTATTACAAAGCAAGATCTATGTTAATCCTGAAGAACGAAGCCTTCTAAAAGGTTGCTAACACAACCGATCGGCGTCGTAGTGCGATGATGGAAATAACCGGTCAAAAAGACGGCATGGGAATAAAAAAGGTGGAAACCGCAACAGAAACGGGAACAATCGCAATTCAAGCGGCGGAATTCCGCGATTCCGTGGCGGTAACGGCGGCGGCGGCATGGCGGGTATTGAGGTAGCGATGGCGGCGGCAGAACCGGTGGGTGGCCGCCACAATGGACTTGGTGGACCGCTTGTCCTACCTACCACCAATCGGCGGGCCCAATTCGATTACTCATACCAGCCAGTCGGTCCACTCTTCACAAAGCCTTTGTCGGCCACTGCTGGGCCGAATATCCACAAGCCCAACAGTGAGGCTGGGAGCAATGGCGGAACAACAACTAGTTTTGGGCCTCACGGGACATCAGCCAATTTTGGGCCTCAGGTGTGGAACGAGGCCCACTCAACAGTGGGCCAACCGGCGGACATTGAACATGCCACGCGCTGGGCTTAATCCACTGCATACGAATTGGTATATGGACTCAGGTGCAACGTCACATATGACGTCATCCCAAGGTAATCTTACGTCCTATTTTAATTTGAGCAAACCAAATGGTATAACTGTCGGAAATGGTCATTCCATTCCAATAAAAGGATATGGTTCTACTAAATTGTCCAAATCAAATTCACCATTAGCCTTGAAAAATGTTATTCATGCACCACAATTAATCAAAAACCTAATATCCGTTCGAAAGTTTACTTGAATAAGCGGGTTCTGTAGCTTTTGATCCTTTTGGTTTTACTGTGTGTGATTTTCAGACAGGGGCACGGCTAATGAGATGTGATAGCAAGGGAGAACTTTATCCAGTTACTTCACTACTACAACCAGACAAGAAACACTTTAATTTTGATGTTTTTAATTCCAATTTATGGCATGAACGTTTGGGACATCCGGGAGAGTCTGTTTTAAACTCTCTCAAACGCAATAATTCAATTTCATATACACGAACTCTTAATAAGTGTCAGTCGTGTCCTTTGGGTAAGCATATTTAACTACCATTTGAGTCTTCTTCTAATTGCACTGTTTTGCCATTTGATACTATACATTGTGATATTTGGACATCCCCAGTTTTGAGCTCTTCGGGGCATAGATATTATTTGCTTGTTTTAGATGATTACTCTAAATTCTTGTGGACATTTCCCATATCGAAAAAATCACAAGTATTTTCTACATTCCTTAGTTTTAGAGCTTTCATCCAAAAAGCGGTTTGAGCGGGATATCAAAACATCGATGTGATAACAGCGGGAGTTTGATAATAGACAATTTTGAGATTTTTGCAAAACAAATGGTTTGAATTTTCGTTTCACGCCACACATCTTCTCGAGAATGGGCGGCGGAGCATAAAATACGAACCATAAATAATATTGTCGGGACATCCTTGCTCATGCCTCACTTCCCACAACTTTTGGCATCACGCACTTCGGATGACTACTTATGTGTTGAATATACTACCAAACAAACATACATCACACCAAACACCCCTTCTTGTACGCCCGAGAACCGACATACTCATCTCGGATTTTTGGATGCTTGTGTTTTCATTATTCCCATCCACCACCATCCATAAATTACAACCAAGATCTACTTGCATTTTTGGGATACCCGTCCATCATCGGGATACAAAAGTTATGATCTATCCTCCAATAGGATTTTTATTAGTCGTCGTGTTATCTTTGATGAAACTCAATTCCCATTTAGAAAAATCAATGAGTCACAATCTCCACGTATGAATTTTTGGATCTTTGGAATACACCCAATTTTTACCCAATCATTGTCCCATAGTTCGGTCGCTCTTCGCTAATGGACAAAATTCTTTTAACCCATTACGTGTCCTTACAAATGGCCTTGACCCATGTCTTGGACCGATACACATTCGTGCCCGTGTGCTTTGACACCTACCAATAGCAACGCCCCTGTCTGCAACCCAGCCCACGATCTAGGCCCGGCTTTACAAATACCACATTTGGCGGTGGCGTCGATCCGGCTGGCGACAACGCGATCGATCGCGTAGTCGACATGGTATTGTCAAACCCAACACTAAATACAACCTTCACACCTAAGTTTCCAAATCACATTTACCGTATAACCGTGTATGCGCTCACGAAAGACCCAAATTGGAAAATGGCCATGGATGATGAATATCAAGCTTTTATTAAAAATAGGACATGGGATTTAGTGCCCCGTCCATCTAATGCTAACATCATTCGGTTTATGTGGATTTTTAGCCATAAAGAAAAATCTGATGGTTCTTTTGAGCGGCATAAGACCCGTCTTGTAGGTGATGGGAAGACGCAGCAGGTTGGTATCGATTGTGGGAGACATTCGATCCGATGAGTCAAACCATTACTATCGAGCGATTCGGCTTGTCTCTCTCGGAGGATGGTCACTTCACCGCGATTGGATGTCAAAAATGCATTTCTCCATGGTCACCTAAATAAGGCATTTACATGCGACCGTTGAAGTGCAGAGATCCAAAATATCCCAATCATGTATGCCTGCTAAACAAGTCTTTGTATGGCCTCAAACAAGCACACAGGGCCTGGTATCAGCGGTTTGCAGATTTTGTATCACAGATGGGGTTTTCACACAGCCGGTCCGATAATTCTCTTTTTATCTATCATCAGGGTAAACATACGGCTTATCTTCTATTGTATGTGGATGATATTATTCGGCGACTTCTTCGGACTCTCTTCGAGAATATTATGTCTCACGGTTGAGAATTTGCTATGAAGGATCTTAGTCCATTGTACTTCTTTCTAGGAATTCTTTGTGACAAGACATGCAGGTGGGCTCTTTCTCTCCCAGAAGAAGTATGCATCTGAGATCGTGGAACGGGCTGGAATGGCCTCTTGCAAACCCTCAGCAACACCGGTGGATACAAAGTCCAAATTAAGTGTCATCTCTAGCAAACCTTTTGCTGATCCAACATTATCGCGACTAGCGAGCGCGTTGCGATATCTCACTTTACGGACGGACATAACCTATGTCGCATGCAATGTGCTATTCATGCATAATCGATGGAAGAACATATCGCAGCACTCAAATGGATTATGCGCTACATTAAGCACTCGGGAATATGAATTACTTCTTTACCCATCTTGCGTCTCCAAACTTGTCACTTATACTGCATCTGGTAGGCGGTGTCCGGACACCAGACGATCCACATCGGGGTATTGTGTCTTCCTCGGTGATAATTTAGTTTCATGGTCTTCCAAACGGCAACCCACAGTATCGCGCTCCAGTGCTGAAGCTGAATACCGTGCTGTTGCCAATGTTGTGTCTGACTCATGCTGGATTCGGAATCTTTTACTGTAGCCGTTGCCCGATTCAAAGCTACTATGGTTTCTTGTGACAACATTAGTGCAATATATCTCTCGAAATCCAATAAATCATCAGCACTAAACATATAGAGTTGGATATCCATTTTGTCCGTGAAAAGTGGCACGCGGACAAGTCACGAGTACTACATGTCCCAACGCGTCATCAAATCGCGATATCTTCACGAAAGGGCTTCCACGATTTTATTTGAAGAATTTGGGACGATCTCGGCGTTAGCCTGAACTTTCAGAAGTGTTAGAATAATATTATTTAATGTTAATTAATAATATTATTGATGTAAAGATCCTAGTATGGTAGGTTGTAAAAAAATTAAATAAGAGATATTACTAGAATTAAATAGGAGATATTATTAGAATTAAATAGGTAATTAAATAGGAAGATATTAAGGAGAATATCACTCTTCCTAATTATTGTATTACATGTATATATTCTTACCATATTAGATGAATAAAGATGAGGAAAATATTCTATCAACAATAATAATTTAATGAAGGAACGAATGTACCAAACGCCGACGTGTAATCGAGAGGTTGAAAATTGAAACTTTGCTCAATGGATGATCCTCAAGCTAGTTGTCAACTTCACTCTCAAATGAATAAATAAAATAGAATACTTAGTAGACAATGTAGAGAGAATGAGAGATTATTAGAGAGATTGTAGGAAGATTTATGAGAAAAAAGAAGAGAAAAAGAAATATTTATAGTTAAAAAAATTAGGTTAAAGTGTAAATATAATAACTTAAGGGTTAAAAATAAATATTAGGGGGTAGAGGGGACCGTTGCACAACGGCCAAATTGGGCAAAACCGTTGTGCAACAACTAGAAGGGGGCGGGGGGGTGTGTGGGAAGGGATCGGGGCGGGGCCGGGGTTGGGTCAGTGTTGGGGTCGACATTTTTTCTCGACCCCGTGTTGACACCCAATTTTGACCCTCCCGTCCAGCCATTAACCATAAAATTAGACTAATTTTGAAAATAATTTTTTATGATTTTTATAATAAAATGCAGCGATAAAACATAAATATAGGCATAAATAAATAATTTAATAACGGCACCGCGTCTTACGTAGAGTATTAAGCATTTAGAGTCCCGCGCCCGCATTAATTAATTTTAAGTCATGTCACGATTCCTAATTAATAATAAATACATAAAATAAATAATTTGGCAATGACGTCGTGTCAAGTAGCATAGCCGCATTTATTAATACGCAAGAGAATGTCATAATCATTTGTAATTTAAAATCAATTTTTATCTAACAGCGTCGCATTTATAAAAAGCTTTAAACAATTCCTGAATATCGTAATTGCATTCAGCATTTAAGTAATTTAATATAAACTCAATGCAATTTTAATTTAACTTCGCAATAATGCATAATAATAAGTTTTTAAATAAATAGCGCCGCATTTTAACATATTAAGCACTAATTAAATAACACGCCCGCATTTATTATGACAATTAGACTAATTTAGCACCTAAATAATTAGACTAATTTAGCACCTAAATAATTAGACTAATTTAGCACCTAAATAATTTAACTAAATTAAATAATCTAATCCTAATTAATTAAGCACCTAAAATTAAATTAATTAAATACCTACTTAAAACTAATACCCTAATAACTACCCAGCCCATCTTTTAATCAGCCCACACGCTCCTTATTTCCCCACGACCCGGCCCACGCCTTTGTCCATTATCAGAAGCCCAATTCCCCCGTTCAGTTTTTTTTTTTTTTTTTTTTTTAAAGTCTTAAAGCATTAGCCTAAGATTTTTCCCTTAATCAGCCGCCCTTTGATTCATCTTCTTAAAAGGAAAAGAAACGAAACCCTAGCTCGCCACCTTCGTCGCGCGGATTTCGCGGAGAATCCGGCTTTCCTACCACGCGCCTAGCCAGCTCTCCTTTCCAGAACCAAACGAATCCAACGATACCTTTCCATAACCAAACAAATCCTTCCAAAAATCAGAACCTTACCATAAATCGTCCAGTAAGAATCGCACGAACCACATACCAATCAAGCCTAGAATCAACCTTTATTTACTTACCATCATTAGAACCCGACCATGGCTATATAAGCACATGCAAAGGCAATCATTGAAAAGGGGGAGGAGATAGCAATTTAGGGAACCGATAGCATCGAAACCCGGAGCAGCAGTGTCAAACATAGGTCAGAGTCAGACGACAATACTCAGTTAGAGAGGGTACCCAGAGCATCGACGGACGCGAGTAGGGTTTAAAACCCTTAGCGCAGCTTAAGAAACACGAGTAGAAGCGAGAAAGAAAGAGTCACATAAAGAAAACGAGTAGAGGCGTAAAGCAGGCATTTCTCCCTTTCATCCGCATCGCAAAACCCAAAACCGTCGATTGACCGAAGCGACTTGATACGCTGCCGGTCATTGTCAGGAGAAGGTAAATTCGCCACCTTTTACATTTTATATTCGTTTGATATTAGTGTGCACAATGTCTCTCTATCGATTGATTAAGCATGAATTAAGTTGATATTAATAGCTTACATGCTTCGAATTAATTCTTGAACTGTTAGTTAATATTAATTACCATTAAAGTCGCGATCGTGATTATTCGTGTTTTGCTAAGCATTAGTTGTGTGGTTGAGCAGTAGTTCTTGTTCGAGTTTATGGTTTGCCAATCTTTTGAATAGACTAGTGCAACATCTTTTATATTTGAGGTCGTATGTTGATTGATTGATACAGTATCCCTGAGCCTATATGAAGTTTCTCTTACATCTTTAAACTTGCCATAGGTTTTGATTATTTGTCTAAACGTAAAAAGGGATTTCATGGCAGCATTATAGCGTTTTCTAGATCGCTCCATGTCTTTCAAGATTGCTTGGACAGTTGGACTATGTTCATAATAGCATAGCTCTCAGTTTGTTGTGTGCACATCTATTTGAAGATCATCATCCTTAAAGGCATAATGTAATTGTATTTGTGAAGTTCAAGTTTAGTGCTAGTTGGTTTTGCATCATTGAAACATTACTATTGGAAAGAGGTGTTTATGTCAATGTTTTATCTGCTGTCTGCTGGGTACAGGTTGCTGGACCAATTTTGTGTGTTTTAAAACTGAACAAAGAAACTTGAAATAGATACTAACCCCAAAAAGAAGTATCTACTGCTCTGTCTAAATGATGTCTGCGTTAAGCATGTTGAATCTGATCCGTATCATGTTAAATCATGTCCCCTGTAAAGTCATCACAAATTTCCCTCTGCTTGTCTAAATGTGAAATGCCCTCATAGCAATATGTAGCATTTGTGGAACCACTTCTGCATCTAATTCCTTACTTATCACCATGTATATTTGCTCTAAGCATATGTAGGAGTCCATATATTATGGCAGTCTTTTAGTTATGCTACATATATGTTTTGTCTATCTCTAAACTGTATACCTGCAGTTCCTTGTTAGTATGGGTATTAATCCCTGTTATGTGGCTTCTACTTTGTCCTCCTTTAAAGGAGTAAATAGAAAACCAAGAGTTATACATTACAGATGTCTAAACATATCGGCATTGCGTCTTTATTTGCATTCTGTTTGCCTCTTTCAGAACATGTGTCTGCGAGTCGTTTTCATTTTATGCAAGCATATAGAAATGTAGGTTGAGCTAGCCGGAATTGCTAATTAATTTGCCCAATGTCTTTGCATTACTTACGTATTCTTTGTCTACGTATTCTGGTTGAGGGACTTAATTAAATGTTAGCTAAGATATGCACGTATTCATTTATACCTTGGAATATTTTACTAATCCTTGTCTTTCCCTTTCTTACATGAAACGACGGAGCAAAAATGAAGAGTCTCATGGCGAGACTCATCATGAGCCAACAAATGGCAACCGCACTGCGTCCATCGAGTTCCATCTTGTGACTCTTAGGAAAAACAAATAGGACAAGATGTCGTGGTCATCCGACTCACTCTTACTCTCTAAAATTAATTGCCTAATTATGCCTTTATTTGTTTATTCGCAATTCTATTTATTTTGTAATAATAAGAGACATAGAACAATTATTGTCGAAATAAATAAATTGGGCGGGTAGTTTAAAATCGGCAAGGCACTTCTGATTATCTATTTTAGGTTTGTCACTTCATATCTAATCCTTTGCCTGAATTATTAAAATCGCATATCTAAAACTAACGCCTCACTTCTTTAATTGCGCAGATAAATCTATGGCCCATAAAGCACCTTTAGCATCTTAGCATTTCTAGCACCTTTTAAGCACTCTTTAACATTTAGCATTCTTTTTGCACTTTTAGCACCTTTTACTTTCAAAATTAATCTTTAGCACTCTTAAACACCTTTAGCCTTTTAGCCCCTCTTAGCACTTTTAGCACTTTTAATATGCTAGCACTCCTTTTGCACCTTTGACACCTTTCTTTTTAAGCTTTCTAAGCATTTTTTAAAACTTTAGCATTTTTTAGCATTTTTAGCCTTTTAGCACTTTTAATATTTTAGCACCCTTTTAAATACTTTTAAGCCTTCCTTTAAACAATTAACATCTTATTTATTTTTCTAACACTTTTTCTAAGCAGGAGCCCTTCTAGCATTTAATACCTTTAGCAACCTTTTACTTTAAGGCACCTTTTAAACATTTTAACATTTTAACATCTTATTAAGCAGGTGGAGCTTTATTTTGCATTTTAAAAAAAAATAATAATTACCCTAGGTTTGGCAGGACAACCGCAAGTTAGCGGATCTTAGAGGGTGCCTAACCCCTTCCCTCTAGATTAATAAAGAACTCTTACCCAGAATCTCATTAAGTTTAGCAGACCATTAAAATGGAGTTAATGTTTTACTTCGAACTAGTTAAACATTTAGGTGTCCTAATTCACCCAATTAATTAGGTGGCGACTCCGCGAACCCTTAGCATTCTAGCAACCCTTTAGCATTTTAGCACCCTTTTAGCATCTTTTTTGCACTTTTAGCATCCCTAGCACTTTCTTTTATATTTTAGCATTTATTTATTTATTTAGCATTTATTTTATTTTCTAACATGCATTTTAAGCAGGAGATTCGCTATTTTTAATAATCATGGTCGGAAAAGCGCGACACCCGTCTGCATGCATCTGAATCACAGATATCTGAATCTGCGTACATGGCGGCAAAGTGGGGTCGGTAGAGGCGGGCGGTCGGTCGGGTTCGAGGTCGGTATACCCCGCTCCGTTGTACAACCTTACATTCGACAAGTGAAATACATTGGAGTTAGAAGAACCACTAAAGTTCCAAATGTGCATTTGGAATTTTATTTTAAAAATCATGGAGTTTGAACCATTACTACATCGCTTTCATATAGATACCATCCATAATATTACCTTACTATTTTTAGATGTAGCCACCAACGATATTCTTCCATCATATTTTTTAATACATTTTAGACTGAATTATTTTCTCTTGTACCACATATGAGATTCTCAAGTACCATCCGTGAATTTACCTCATTATAGTTTCGTTGTAAAATTTTATAGGTACCATCAATTAAACTTTGAATTTAAAATGGTGCAGGTGGAATTCTAGAAGAAATGTTGAAGTTCGAAAAAGATAAAATTTAAGTTATGAATTTTTTAAAAAAGTTTAAATTGTATATTTTAAATTTCAAAAGCTTTTTAATGTCAACACTGAACACGTTATTCTTAAGTTTTACTTGTAAAAGTTGAAACTAAAGCAACTGATACTTTTTTTAAAAATTTTTATTTCCGTATTTGGATAGAAAATGGCTATTTATCATTTCTTCCCTATTTTTTTAATTGCATGGTTTTCCCTTCAAATAAGATGACACAAAAATTTATGTCTATTGGGACATAAATTCGCTTCTTGAGCGACAAAAATTAAAGAGTAGCACAAAATAGGGGTCAAAAGTGGAAATGACCCGTTTAATTTTCTAGCCCATTGGGCCAATAATTTTTAAGATAGTTCCAAACTTGTAATCGGATAAACAGTAGTTCCAGGATCTTGCCTTCAATTTCCAAAATTGTTCACACGTTAATCACAAAAAAGCAAAGCTCATTAAAGCAACGGTAATCCTAACGATTCCTTCATTCCAAATAGTGCAAGGTATATAATACTATAATCCAATCTATTCCATCCCAAGCAAGCTCAACTGTGGACAGTCACTGCAATTTATCCAAATTGATGGACTCACTCTCATCATCTCACTGTTTTCCAGAGTTACAACACACCAATTGAAATTTTGGCAATTTGTGAATCATATGATTTACTTTTACTTTGATGTGAAATGATAGTTGTTTTCGCAATGTTAATTTTTGCGATTTGTGAGTAATGACACTAAAGCTTCTGCGAACAGAACAATATACTAGTAGTGTATATGACGGCAGTATTTTATCAAGTGCCAAGTGCACTTTACTTTTGTTGCATTGAGAATGACCTAGACAAACTGTATTTCTACAATGTTGCTTTAGATGTTCCAATATGCGATAAGAAATGGGGGAAATTCAGAGCTAGGGTTACGATTGGCCGGTGTGGTTCCAGGAAGAGAGTTAATCGACGGTGGAAATTGTATGCAACTGATACTCGCGTTCTTGAAAGCGGCAAGGTAGACAGGAGTAGTCCTAATGCTCAGGCTCCAACGGTTCCTTCTATTGAAATCCCAGTCACCTGTTACCAGGTGCTGTCTTTAGTTGCATTATGTATAGCAAAATGACTTTGATTTTGTGTTTCATTTAAAAAAAAAGCAGTCCGGTGCACTAAGCTTCCGCTGTGCGCGGAGTTGGGAAGGGCCGGGCCACAAGGTTCTATTGTACGCAGCCTTACCTTGCATTTGTTTTCACGTCTTGAACCCGTGACCTCAAGGTCACATGGCAGCAATTTACCAGTTACTTCAAGTTCCCTTCAATTTGTTTGTGCTTCATTTGTTTTGAAAAATAATAGGAGAAAGCTATTGCAAGTATGATTTCTATAATTTTTGTGGAAAAGAGCTAGTGATGAGATTTTTGTAGCACTTTATTGGTAGAAATATGCTCTTAGCTAATATTACAACAAAAACATACCCAGTATAATCACACAAGTGGGGTTCGGGGAGTGTAGAGTGTACGCAAACCTTACCTCAACTTTTGGGGTAGAAAGGTTGTTTCCGATAGATCCTCGGCTCAAGATAAAGCATAAAACAAAGCAGGTCGAAAAAGGAAAAAGGAACAATCTACAACAAAACAGGACGCTAAGCAAATAACAAAAGATAATAGATAGTAAGGACTAGTAAGGAAAGAAATGCGAGACAATGCTCTATTACCTACTAACCTTCTACCCTAATTTGTGTCCTCCACAACCTCCTATCTAAGGCTATGTCCTTGGTAAGTTGTAACTGCGCCATGTCCTTTCTAATCACTTCCCCCAATACTTTTTCGGTTTACCTCTACCTCTCATGAAGCCATCCATAGTCAACTTCTCACACCTCCGCACTGGAGCATCTACACATCTCCTCTTCACATGTCCGAACCATCGAGGTCACTCCCACCTTGTCCCGAATATCTTCATTTCAAATCATATATCTTCTATATGTCCACTCATCCACCGCAACATCCTCATTTCCGCTACTTTCATTCCCTGAATGTGAGAGTTCTTGACTGACCAACAATTCACCACATACAACATAGTTGGTCTAACTACCAAGTTGTAGAACTTATCTTTGAGTTTTGGTGGCACCTTATCACACAAGAATCCGGATGTGAGCCTCCATTTCATCCGGCCCGCACCAATATGATGTGTGCTCTTAGCTAATATTGTGATAAATTAATATGATCCGTTCATATCTGAATTCAAGAGCTTTTTATGAGCAATTTGCATGAGTTAGAAACAATGGAAGCTATACTCGTCATGCTTATACTAACTACAAAATGGATGCTTAATGAGCGGAGCAGAAAAAACAAGATATTAACTATTGTTTTGGTTCATGGAAGTTCGTCAACAACAACATACCCGGTATAATCCCACCAGGTGGAGTTTGGGTGGGTAGAGTGTACTCAAACCTTACCTTATCCTGTGGCGAGTAGAAATGCCGTTTTCGATAGACCCCGGCTCAAAATAGAGATGAAAACACAACAATAATAATAAGCAGTAATAGCATCAAGATAATAAGCTGGAAATGGGATAACTTGTTCGGTTCTTCATCTTTTGACTTTTAGCTTCCATTTCCTGGAAAACTATTCTTTTATACTGAGGAAACTTGACCAATGCTAGAGTTTCTTACAATATATTATACAATCACAAACGTTTAGGGCCAGTGGATAAAACAGTAACTAATATATGTTGCATGATGTAGCTTAGTTTTGGGAGAAAATTAAACTAATTGGCTGAGAAAATCACGTCTCACTGAATTAAATAACTTCTCCATGGTTAAAATTTAAATCTACCGTACAAGTAATGCTTAAAATTTTGGAATAGTTCCTCATAGAACAACTGACCAATTATGTGTATGAAATTCTTGAGTTTCGGTACTGCCGAGCAATGAAATCCTTGAGGAGTCCAGCTAAATCTGCAGCGAAACACAATGCTGCATGCTTCACGTGCACTTGTGTTAATGGTTAAAAGGATGGAGTCCTGCAATTATTATTGTTAGTGGCAAAAGGAGGTGGGTTTGTTGATTTGCTCCAACAAATATGTTAATCTTAATTATATATGTTAAATAGTTTAATATTTGCAACTTGTTTCGAGCACACACCTTTGCAAGTTTTAGCTCCTATAAGAAGAATGAAATTGGAGTGAGACTAGATGTGATTGAAATGTCTAAATGTCGGAAATTTAGATATCTAGGTCGAAATGCCGCTGGTCCGTAAGTTCTTCACTATGATGATTAATGGTGTTATTGTAGGATGAGGTAGACCCCCAAATGCACCAGTCTATAGGTTTCCCACTATGATGATCCATAGTGTTGAAATGCGAGGAGATAGACTTGAAACCACACGGAGAAGTTGTCTCGAAACACCTTTAATTTCTCAAAATTTATGCGGATTTAATGTAGCACAAAATACTATGTAAGTAAGGATCTACATAAGCGATACCAACTAATTGGAGCTAAGGTTTAGTCGTTGATACACATGCATACATTAGGCAAGGTGCATGAGTCTCTTTAGTTTGGTTAGAGATTTGATATTAGTGTGGAAATAAGTATGATGTTTTGAGAATATCTAGCTTAGGAGAACCCCTTATTTGTCTTAAAAGAAAGTTATTGGACATCAGAACGAAACATGACCAAATAGAGCAGAATGTATGTAGAACATTAATACCTAACCGTAACTAGTTTGGAATTGAGACATAGTTGTTGTTATTGTTTCGAGCCATGCCTTTAGCCTGTGCCACACAAAAGTTGTGTTCCACATTCCTTAGTAATAAATTCAAACAACTTGAGTTGTCCTTGTATCACTAATATGGTGACCCCAAGCATCCATTCTGAACTCTAATTGCCATAATAAAAAAAGAATTAAAATAGTACTCCCTTTGTCCCATTGGGACACCTTTCTATAATTAGAAACAATTTAATATTAAACAAAGTATAGAATGAACAATGTAAATAATATGGATACACTGTAACTATGGACTCTTTATGTTCGTGAGAGGAGCATGGGTCCTTTTTGTAGTTATTTGCTCCTTCTTGGTGCTATTGTGGATAAAATAACCTCTTTTCTTTTTTATTTCCTTTTAATGTGCCTCTCTTTACTTGGTCAGTGCTTTCAAGTGGCAATATCTTGTTTACTAAGTCTAGCAAAGTTGATTTGGTGTCCTAGAAAGTGGTACTAAAGCTGAGGTAAGGGGAGGAGGGATCTTTCTATTTCCAAGAAATGATCCACAATTTTGTGTAAATTTGCAGATCCTCGGTGTCTCAGACCGAGCTGAGAAGGATGAAATTGTCAAGTCAGTAATGCATCTCAAGAATGCTGAGATCGAAGATGGGTACACCATGGATGCTGTTGTTTCTCGCCAGGTGGTAGCTGCAATCCGACATATTCAACTTTCTTATAGAGCGTATCTGTATTCTCATACTTGGCTACATGTTTTCAGAATCTTTTAATGGATGTGAGGGATAAGCTTTTGTTTGAGCCAGAATATGCCGGAAATATAAAAGAAAAGGTTCCGCCAAGGTCTTCTCTTAGAATACCATGGGCTTGGTTATCTAGCGCTCTTTGTCTTCTTCAAGAGGTAAGATAAAATATACTATTGCCTTTTCTGGAAAAAATTTCCAAGTAAATAAATAAACAGTATCACAAAACATATAACTAAGGGCAGATGAATTTACCAGCCAAGTTAAGTTTGTATCTATGGACTTTATCCATGGACCCGTGCCTTTCTCTTTTCTTTTATGTTTAGCTTTATTTCAGTATACGCACTATATCCATACTTGCTCTATTAGAATTGTAATAATTTCTTAGATTGAGCAAGCGGATTACTTTCTTTGCAAGTTTGTGCAAAAATGATTATTTACAATGTTAACAATATTCATTCAGGTTGGGGAAGAGAATCTTGTGCTAAATATTGGACAAAAAGCTCTTCAACATCCAGACTCTAAGCCTTATGTTCATGATATTCTTTTGTCCATGGCACTTGCTGAGGTTAGGCAAAGAGAGAAAATGTCATTATCCTATGCTGTCTTTTACTTGGGATTATGTTATGCTTGAGTTTCTTATCTAGGTGCTTTCTTGAAGTGTGCAACTGCAAAAGTTGGATTTGAGAATAACAAAATTTCACAAGGATTTGAAGCTCTTGCTCGTGCTCAATGTCTTTTAAGGAGCAAAGTTTCTCTTGGGAAGATGGCATTGTTATCTCAGGCTAGTCTCGTTTTAGTTCTGCTGTCTTATATCCAGAGTTTATTTTGCGAAGGCTAAATTATGTTTTTCTTCATATTATTTTTCATTTACATGTAAGTACCATAGTTTAGAAGTAGACAAGATGGGGGAACCTAGTGTTAGATATTTAAGGTTATGCTATGTGAGCATGTATTAATTATACTACATCCATCTCATCATTAGTACATTCATCATCAATAGACTAAAGATGTAGCATGAGTTAGATATAGAAGTTTCTTCTCTGTAAAAACATGTAGCTATGATGTTATGACTATAGTTGGAGTTGTTTGGTGGTTTCAGTCTCTGCAACATTTAGTGCAAATACTTTTGTGATGTACTGTTCTTATTTCTCATTGGGATTATGTTTAACCCTGCTCTTAGATAGAAGAATCTTTGGAAGAGCTTGTCCCTGCCTGCACCTTGGAGTTATTAGGCATGCCTCGTACACCTGAAAATGCTGAACGCAGGATAGGGGCCATTGCAGCATTACGTGAATTGCTCAGACAGGGCCTTGATGTAGAAGCTTCCTGCCAAGTTCAGGATTGGCAATGCTTCTTGAATCAAGCTCTCAACAAGCTTATGGCTTCGGAGATTGTTGAACTCCTTCAATGGGATAATTTGGCTCTCACAAGGAAGAACAAAAAGTCCATTGAGTCACAAAACCAAAGAGTTGTAATTGATTTCAACTGTTTCTACATGGTTTTATTAGCTCATATTGCCCTAGGATTTTCCAGCAAGCAGATGGATCTGGTAATTACGTTGTTGGTCTGTTTTTTGTACTTTGATTTTTACTTGCTGAAGTTAAAGGCAATCAAATATTTTACTCTGTTAAAATATAAGGTTGAATTGCATAAACTCTGTGTGTGTGCGTGTGTGGAAGACTATTCCAATATCTCGCTAGATATTTTACCTGAGAATGTCAGGACAATGAATGCAGTAACATGTTGACAAAAATTCAATTGTTTATTGCAGATTAACAAATCCAAAATAATTTGTGAGTGTTTGATTGCTTCAGAAGGAGTTTATTTGAAATTTGAGGAAGCCTTCTTGTTGTCCCTTCTTGGGCAGGTAAATCTGCAATTTCCCTTTTCACTGTCTATGCATTTCCTCTGCCTTGAGTGTTTATGGAGAAAGTGAATTCCGTTAATACAGGGAGATGAGACTGCAGCTACTGAAAAGTTTCGTCAGCTTGAGCTGAACTCAGATACAGCTTCACGTTATTTAGCATCAGTCAAAGAAATGAAAGATGTTTCTGCTGTATCAAAACCACTGGTATGTATTGTTTTACATGCTGTTAATCAGACTCTGAAACTATATGTGGTTCATATAGGTTGATTCCTGGTTTCTCCCTCTGCAGTTGTTTCAACTTTTTTTTTTCTTGGGGTCATTACTTTTTTCACTTTTAAAATGTAGATGCAAATTTTCCGTGAACCAACTCCTCAACACCAACTTATATTTGTGACACTTTACTGCTCTTTTGCAGAGTCCACCTTTTTGTAAACAAAACTAGGAATCCTGACCATAGATAATATAAAAGCAAAACTAGTTTCTATCTTTTCCTTCAGAAAAGTTCAGTTCTGATTTGAAGGCACCCTATTGAGTTTTTTTTTTTGCATATACACTTACCAAGTCAGTGTTATATGGACATTTTCCATTTGACCTTGATTTGATCTATTTCTAACTTAGGTGACCTCTGGGTGTTATATCTATATGCACATATATATCTATGTATGTATATGTATATTATTTTACCTATATTCTCCTTTTCTATATTGTTCTTTCTTCTGCTAATTGTTGAAAGCTTAATCTGCATCTTTTATCTAAGGGTGATATCTGGCATAAGTCTTTTGTTGAGTTGAGTTGATGTCAAAAGTTTCTCATCAGAACATCTTGTGAATTTCCAGGAGACCTGGTTGAAGGATGATGTCCTTGGCTTGTTCCCGGATACAAGGGATTGTTCTCCGTCATTAGTGAGTCATGTTACGAAATGTTTGATCCAAAAAGTACCTCATTGTAGAGAGCTGAAACTCACACTAAAGATTTGCAACAGGTAAACTTCTTTCGTGGCGAAAAACGACCTTTCGCGAGCAGGGGAAACAGAAAAGGTCTGCAGGCCGCATCTCATATTAGTCATAGACCACTTGCACCTTCTATTCCACGGGACCAAAGAGCTTTAGATGAACCACTTTCGTATGGTGATACTTCACGACATCTTGGGTCAGCTGTAAAGCAGTTAGCTCCAACTAATTTACAAGCTCAATTGACCATGGACAAGATCAATGTGGGTAATGCTGCTGGGATGCCATCTGTTCAGTTAAAAAGAAATTTGGGTGCTGGACGTAAGGTTTGGGAAATTTGGTTGGGCCTGAATAGCATAGTTGAGAAGATAATTTTTGTTGTGTCAGTTGGATGCGTCATCTTTGTTTCCTTCAAACTAATGAACATGCAGTTGTGGAGAACAAAAAATGGATCTGGTTGGCTGCTAAACACGCCAAGGACGACAAGCTCCCATTCCTGGAAAATGGATTTTCCTCGAGATCCTAGTTATAGGCTTGCAAGAAATAAGAGAAGTGGCATCATTGAGAAGATAAAGAAGTTGCTTCCAAAGTTCACAATGCAGATAGGGCGGCGCCCACAAGCTTCTGGTCTCCAAAATTCTTTCTTTGCTGCTGGTCTATCACCTTCTGCAACAGAAGCTTACAAGACGCCAATGCCTATAGAAGAAGCTGAGACCCTTATCAAGAAATGGCAAACCATTAAGGCAGAAGCACTAGGGCCTGACCATAATATTGATGGTCTCTTGAATGTTCTTGATGGGCCAATGCTTGTTCAGGTTAGCTGCATCTGTTATTAATGCATGATTGGCCTATAGTATTGCTAGAAATTGTGGTGTTCAACATCAAGTAGTTTACTAACATATGTGCATTATAAAGTCCATTTGCATACCATAAGAGTACGTGTCCACTTATATGATGAAATACCTTGTAGCACCATGCATGATACTTGGACTTGAAAAAGTTAAAATATTAATTTTCATATTGTCAAACGTGATTTCTTATCAGCTGAGCTCAAATTTAGATAGTTGGGCTAAACTGGTTAAAATTTGTTATGTGAATTCACTGAACAGTTGGGTTTTATGTATCTGCAAAGCTGTTATGATGGACTAGTGAAGTAAGTCTAATTTTCTAAGATACGTTGTGATTCTGGAGAAAGGTTGGACCTCATTGATTCCACAGAATGTCGAAAGCTTAAACCAATGCTTTTCCCCACTGAAGTGCCTACTGCTGATTTATGTTCTTTCTAATTTGTACAACAGTGGCAAACCTTGTCTGAAGCAGCAAAAACCAGGGCATGTTTCTGGAGATTTGTTCTGCTCCAACTTTCAGTTTTACGAGCTGAGATCTTGACCAATGGGACTGGTCAGGAGATGGCAGAAATAGAGGCAATCCTGGAGGAAGCAGCTGAACTTGTGGGCGAATCACTGCTTAAGAACCCAAATTATTACAGGTAATTAGATATTGTTGAGAAGTTGCTTGTGTGCGTTAGTTTGACTATGTTATTCCATTCTTTTTGGATTTTGATATGACAGTTGTTTGCCCATGCTTTCTCATGCCCTCTCCCCCCCACCCCCCAAGAAAGGAAGGAAAGAAGACGAAGCTGAAAGAAAAAGGAAAGTTGGAGATGTGAAGGTTCTAGGTGCTTGATGTACTGTCTTTAAGTCCACTAGATACTTGACTTTTTGAGTGCCAGGATAAGGATATGTACCTATGTAGCACGGACACGCGAGAGGTGTCCGATAGGACACGGACACGGACACGCGGAAACGGCAATTTTGAAAAATAGGGGACACGACACGGCAGGGACACGGCTGTAAAAATAAATTAAAAAATATTTTTATATATATATGATATAATATATAAAATACTAAAATTAATATTTTTAAAGCTTCACATTCATAAATAAATTATAAAATTTAATTCAAATTTGTTATATACCAAAATACCAAATTAAATATGTACCAAATTAAAAAGAAACATTCATAACAAATTAACAATCAATCAAAATATTCAATACATAATATAATTCATAAGACCATAGTCCATAAACTAATACATAAGTATGTCCCAAGACCCAAATTCAAATAAATATAAAACATGATTTTGTCTCTAACAAATATCCATACATGAGTTTGGCTCTGGTACATCGTCTCTCTCTTTGTCCGGGTCTTCTGATTGTAATAGTCTTTCTTCTAACTCAGGCTCGTCAAGAGACAATTCAGCAAACTCAAGAACACCTGTATCCTCCAAAGATCCAAAAGTATCCCCACCAACATCCCAAAATTTAGTTTTACCCTCTCTATATTGGGAGGAACTCTGATAACAAAGCGGAGATTGTTGTGGACAAAGACTAACGCTTTGGAGTTAACTTATTCCTTTTCACCGAGTGAATAAAAGAATAAGTACTCCATTTTCGCCACCGAAGAAGAGGCAGGCTGTCCAAGCACTTTAAAAGCCAACCCTTGAAGTAGGGGACAAGCGGCACCATAATTAGCCCACCAATTGCAAGGTTCCAGTGTACTACTCATTGAGGCAGACTCAATATCATCAAAAGGGCCAATTTTAAGAGAAAATTTACCAAACTCTTCTCAGAACCTTTACGTAATCATCGGCATTTGGAAATAACCGACAAAAACAATTCTTTCTTTCCGTAGAGAGTTCATTATCCCTATGAGGAGGATTTCTTGTTGGGTCTTCTTGAAGCCATTCATCACTATAGAACCTTCAAAAATAAATAATAATTTTGTCAAGTATTAGAATTTATCAATCTAAATTCTCAAACTCAAATTAAAATCAAAAAGTGCATAAGTAAAATAATAAAGAAATATAATACCTTGGATTTAGGGAGTGAGATAAACAATGAAGAGGGGTGTTGTTCTTACCCCAACGAGCTAGGAGAATTTGGTTGACCATCAAAGAATCTTGATTGCTCATCTACATTATTACCTTCATGTTTATAAATTGCAATCTTAACCTTTTCAATCATGGTGTCCCACATCTCATACACCAAGTGGAGACAAGGTTTATCCGTGTCACAATATCTAATCATATCATGAATGGGAGCGGTAAACTCAAGAATATAAGCCACCTTCGTGTCCCACCAATCTTCATTTAACACCAATTCTCTTACATACCTTGCTTTGGTTTGGTCATCTTCCTTGTGAAGTCCATTGTTCACTTGTGACCATTGCCACCAAAGCACGTCTAATAAGCTTCATTCTCCGAAGCATAATAATCATAGAAGCAAAACGAGTGTTGGCAACAGAAAGCAACTTAAGAGCACTAAAACGATTGTAAATTGTCAACCTCATTGAATGATTCATGATAAAATTCTTTATTTGCAAAGCATCTTCATGGACATCCATGATCCAAGAGCACTCAACATATGTTTGTTGATTCTTTTCCACATTCTTCGTTCACAAATATTTTTAAAGCAAGATTAAGAGTGTATGCAACACGTGAGTCGATAAATATGTGGGTACATACCTTCAATTAGTTCTCCGCACTTTGCAATTTTTAGCATTATTCTGTTATAACTTGGACCACATTCGATGGCCCACTTCATCAATTACCTCTTTCATCAACCTGAGATAAAAATTTATCCTTCTTCTCACCCTCACAATTCACAGATTTAATAAACATAGGACCGCTTGTTAGAAACAACCATAAAATTGATCAAAGGTCTCCTGGGGATCACTCCACCCATCGATCCACAATACTAACTCCATTCCTGTCAAGATTTTCTAATTGGGCGCAACAACGTATCAACATAATTTTTTCTTGTTGAAGAAGGGTAGTTCTCAATTTATTATATCCTGAGCTACATAACCACTCAAATTATGATTTCTTTGCAAAGGTAAATGCACTCATAAAGTAGGGATTTCTTGCGAGATTTAAAGGTAATCCACGTAAAAACATCCTTGCAATTTCACAATCTAGTTGAGCCACAGCTTGCGTGTCAAAAGCTTTATCTCTGATGTTTGCATTACCTTTTCTTTTTTAAAAAGGTTAGCAAATTCGTAGAAATCTTATCAGATTGGGAGGGGATTGATCCAGAAGGAAGTGAAACTTTTTTGATCGCCGCTAAAGCTTTTTGTCTATCAAATTCTTCCTCCTCTTTTTTCATTTTTTCCATATCCTGACTTGACACTTTTTACAACCAAATGCCTTTTCCAAAGAATGTTCATCAAGTGTGCTTTTACCTAGTATATGTTCCTTGTTTTGTAATCCACAAAAATCACATGTAAACGAGTAATTACCTCTCCGCTACTACGTTTTCAAGTCTAGTTACATATTTCCATAAAGGGCGATCCTCGATGTCATCACGTGAAGATGAAGACATCGATGGCACACTAGCACTACCACTACCACTTTGGTAAATATTAGAAGCCATAATAAAAACACGAAAAATACATAATATACAAGTTTACTTATAAAATTAAAAAAATTAAAATATTAATTATTAAAGAATAAAGACTTAAATTCCATACACAGGATTTTCGAATCGAATCGCGAAACTTCGCGTGAGTCGCGGAAGTGGAGTGACGTCGCGAGCTCGACCAGACAATGATCCAGCGATGCGATCGCAGCTCCGTCGCAGCAGAGTCGCCGGCGATCGCGAGCTCGACCGATCGCGATCGCGAGCTCGCGACTCCGTCGCAGGCCTGAGCCAGATCGCGAGTCCGTCGCAGTGCGCCGCGAGCTCCGTCGCAGCTCCGTCGCGAGCTCCGTCGCGAGCTCCGTCGCCGCGCGCCGAAATGCCGCCCGGCCAACAGTCGATTTTCTGATTGAAGATTCTAGGTTTTTTTTAATTTTTAAGCTTTTACACTTTTTTGTAATAGCCGTGTCCCGTACGTGTCCGAGCCGTGTCCGAGATTTTTTTTTTTTTTTTGGCTGGGCCCACGCGGACACGTCCCGGACACGTTTCCGAGCCGTGTCCGCCGCGTGTCGTGTCCCATGCAGTGTCCGACACGGACACCTCACCCTAAATGAGGTGTCCGTGCTTCATAGATATGTACAATAGATCCTTGTGGTCCGGCCCTTCCCCAGACCCCTGCGCATAGCATGAGCTTAGTGCACCGGGCTGCCTTTTCTTTTAATTGAACAAGATTAAACTAGGGAGATTTTCATACGTACCTAAGATTTGGAATAATTCTGATTTTAGTATGTTGTGCTCAACATTTAACTCTTTGTTTGGGACCAAGGCGTAGCTGTTGTTTGTGCTCAACATTTAACTCTTTATATTTCCAACCTTTTGTTGCTCCCGTCGCTTGCGCTCTCAGATCTCTGTGTAACCCATACCCTCCACAAATCCTTGCAACTATTCCTCACTTGGTGGCACTTAAGAGATTTGCCTAGATTGGGGAGGAGGAGTTAGTTAATTTGAGGATTTGGTGGCAAGCTGTAAGATATGGTGGAGTAGGGTGCAAAGTTGGAGGAAGTATTTGCATAGAAGTAATGAAAGGGCTGGGGGTAAACAATGCTAGTTGAGTTGTAATGTTCTGTTCAACTTAAATTCTGATGCCCAAAGTTGTTCATGGTGGGGCTCTAGAAGAATTAATTGGCAAGATGGTTCTGATCTAGGATGTGGTTTTTTTGGCGGGGTGGGGTTCAGGTAAGGTTGCAGGATGTGAGGAAGTGGTGCAGGTTACAGAATGGCGGAGTGCGGATGCTGGTTAAGCTTTTACATTTCTATTCCACTTGGTTGTTTGGTTGTTCTGTTAGTATAAGGACTAATTGTCTCATCTCTAAGAAGTTTAAGTTTAAGCATGTCCAGTGAAAGAAGACAAGGACTAAAATATGGTGTTGAGTTGTAATTTGAAGCCTGAAATTTCATAACGTATGTCACATTTGAGATAATTGGTCATACTCTGAGAACTACACAAAAACTAAATCATAACATTGTATACAATTATTATCTAAATGTGTCAGGTGCTGAATTGATTTTTTCTTTTCATGTATAATTTACTTGAGTTCTTTATGGAGTGTGAGATTTGGTCATAGCTTCGTAGTGGTATATTCAACTTTTCATGCAAATCTGATTAGTAACTTTGGGATTTATTGATCACTTCAGTTGCCTGTTAGATGTTATCCATCTCTACTATAGCATCTTGTAGCGAACTATTTTGACATCATTTCCTCAAATTATTCCTCCATGAATTAAGAGTTCCAGTCCCCTCCTTAGCCCCAGAACGAATTCATGTTTGTTTTCATATAAAACAACTAAAAGTTCCTTGGTGATCATCTTGCAGCACTTACAAAATTCGTTATGTTATGAAGAGGCAAGATGATGGTGTTTGGAGGTTTAGTGAAGGAGATATTCTAACAGAGTCATGACTTCTAGCATAGTAAGAGTAGAACTCTCAGTATATAAACCACAGTTTACCTGTATATGAGATATTCAAGCTGACATTGACTGCAGTTCAAGGGGGTACTGGTCTCTTTCGTTTTCCTTCCTCTTTAAAATAATGCCTTTTCTTTTATCCTTGTCAAATTTGGCAGGCAATTTCTGGTAGCATTAGTTGGTGTATTTTTTTTTTTTTGGCCTGATATCGTTCAAACGCGGAAGGGAGTGCTAATCTATTGTAGCGTGAACTGAAAGTAAAATCTGATTTGTTAAACTGATGTTCAATTGAAATTTCTTAGCAGTATCCATGACTTTTATGGTTGTATTACAGTATATGTGCTTGCTAAGAGAATTTGAGCAAACATCAGCGTGTTCATACTTCATACTCTGTGTCATTTCTACTTTATCTATGTGGAACTTTTGAAATTGTTATATAGCAAGTACTTGTGGAAAGGACATATGAGGTTAAGAATCTTTTTTTTTTTTGTATTACATTTGTTGTACTTACAAAAAAAAAACACATTCAGCATTTCCGCACATGTAATGACAAAAAGTAGAACGAAGGTCATTACTTAATTACTTCGGTTTTGCATTTATGCCCTTTTATTATTATTACAGAAACAATGTTGCATAGTTCTAGTCTGCTATTTCAGTATAGGTGAAATTCTTGGGCTCACCCCTATTCGATCAGATTATCGGTGCATCATTGAATTTCGAAGTTGCTTTATGCCCTTACCTTAGACATTTACATATTAAATTCTAATGAGTTCGAGTACGAAATAGTAACCCTTTAGTGAATAGTTGATACTTATCATTTTCCGATCCCGATCAGCTTAGTCGCCGTAACTGGAGAGAAATTGATCGGTCTCCGGAACCTGAGATTAAACTATTTATGAAGATCCGGCTTGGGGAGCGTTCTCACGACCTTGTTTGGCCGGAGCTCCGTTGAGGCTGCTGATTGGCAGGGGAGGGTTTTTCCACGTTGGCAGCCACGTCATTATATCTTCCATGTTGGCAGCTTGTGTGGAGGTCTATTAAACATAAGGGCATGTGTGGTCCCAAAATTAGACGGCATGGGTAAATTAATCTCAAAACTTAATGAAAAGAAAGTGATCTATTTTGGATAGTTCAGGATATGACACTTTTCCGTCACTCATATCACAAACTTAAGTTCAATCCACAGTCAAGTAGCCTGAAAAGTAGCTAGCATAGAAACTTACTCTAAAATTAAATACACCCACAAAATAATTTAAGTTCAATTTAATCTCCATATCTTAATTGAAAATGTTGCTGGTATGATAAAATTATTAAATTCACTAGTAATTATCACATATCAAATGTTGTCGCATAAATTGGCATAGAATGAGCATGTGTATATCAACTTAGCAACTTCAACATAAAAAGTGTCTTCAGCGATGCTACTAATTTGGTATATATGCACCAAATCACTATTAGTTATCTTTAAGTCGCACCAAATCACTGTTAGTTATGTTTAAGTCATAAATTGAGTTGATATTACATGTACTAAATAACCATGATTTAGTGATAAAAATTTACATAAATAACACTTATCATGTACTCAGTCTATTGCAAGCACCGGTCATGCGCGAGAGAGTGAGGTTTAAGCAACTCAATTTAATAATTTTTTTCGTGTCTCAACATACTCTTTACAATTTGAGTAGAAAAAGATGATTCTACAAATATTTCTTGTGTTTTATTTTCCAATCTCTTACGTGTAATGAACCGGTTTATAAACACATCTTTCATCACTTCACAATAAAAATGGATTACAACTCAACTTAATATATGAATGTTACTGCAAAGACTAAGATTAACTGAAATACAAAGGATAGAAAGAAGGGAATGAGAATCAGAGATACTGAGAATGCGGATGAGGAGAAACAGACTCTGAGTTTAGACTCAACAATATCGCATAACCAGATTGCTCACACCAAACGTTATTTATCAACCTGGATCCCAAACATAGCCATTTAATTTGATGTTGGGCTGTTTTGCTAATATTGGGTCAGGCCCATTCATAACAATACTCTCATACCCAATAAGAACCTTGTCCTCAAGGTTCGGGGTATGAACAATGTTAGAAGAACACTCCTTAATTGTCTATATACCAAGGTGTTCTCTAGGGCTCCTTTGGTACGTCGAATTGAATTGTACTAATTTCATTGGATTGGACTGTATTGGACTGGATTGTATTAATATATAATGGACGGTATTAGAGTATTAATATATAATGAATTGTATTTTTTTAAGATTAAGCAGAGCCCGCTGTAGATGAGCCTAAAAATGGCGATTAGAAATAAGATCAGATTGAAATTTGGCAACGGCCACCAAACACTGTATATTTTTTGTCCAATACAGTCCAGCTTAATACAGCGTACCAAACGTGTTTATAGGCTTTGATAAATATGTGAACTTGTAAATTGAGCGCAACAACAAAGTCAAGAACATGAACTATATCGATTAATCTCTGCTTATCATAGAAACCCCCAAGGATAACTAAGCTCTAACTCACATCAGAATTAAAAAGGAGAAGAGATCATGGAGGTAGAAATCGTGTATTTTAAACTTTAAAAAAGTAAGAACAAAAACTAAACACCTGCTCTTAAGAGGACACCGGTGAATTTTATCCAAATCTCCACAAGCCTAAAGGGTTGGGTCATTCGCACAAATTCTACTATTTTAGGGTGATCTTTAATTTTTAGCCTCAAATTTGTGGTTTTTAATTTTTATCTTTAACACTTTTAGGCGACATAATTAAATTTTGCTTGGCAAAGTTTATATTTAGCCTCGACATATGTATCATAACATTTCACTAGTTATGCCGGACAAGAAAACCCCTTCAATGCTCAACATAATTAGAAAAACGTCGACAAAATTTACATTTCGCTCATCTCATAACATCCACACAAATTATGCTAGACATAAGAAAAAATTTAACACTCACCATAATATGAAAAATACTATATAATTTAATTTCTGAAGAACTTGTGCGCGAAATAAAAGTTTAGTTTTTGAAATAAATATGAGAGACAAAAATTAAGACCAATACGTTTGAAGGAAATCCGTGCAAAACATTCATGAATTGTATCCTAAACTGGGTCTCTTCATGCTTCGCGATTGGGCCTAAAAGGAAAGAGATAAGCCCATTAGTAAGTAGCTCGTAAAAAGTGGTCCTTTTATGTCATTTTTTCTACGTTGCTCTGCGGATCCTCTACGATTGATGGAGTACTACTACCAGTAACGTTTCAGTAGTAGGGTTTGCGTTTTGATCCTCATAAATGTAAGAAAGATCGAAAAGACGATCAACAACTTCAATTGAAATCAGTAGATCTAATCTGTAATGGTAGCAAAAATGGAGAAATCAACGGATCTGCTTTCGTCATGGCAATCACTGTTGTCGCTGAAATCTCTAAAGCTGAAGACGAAGCAACAAGAGCTACTACTTCGTATATCGATCCTCGGTCTCGTATACATTCTAGCATTTATTACTCGTTTATTCAGTGTGTTGAGATACGAAAGCATGATCCATGAATTCGATCCGTATTTCAACTACAGGACTACTTTGTATTTGACTCAGAAAGGTTTTTATGAGTTTTGGAATTGGTTCGATTCGGAGAGTTGGTATCCACTTGGACGTATTATTGGTGGTACGCTTTATCCTGGACTTATGGTTACTGCTGCCTTTATTTACTGGATACTTCGGTTCCTCAGGTATCGCCTTTTGTTATTACGCTTTTTCTATTACCAAAAAATTAAAGGAATAAAGTTTATTGCATTATGTGAGGACTTAAAGTTGTAATTTTTGAGAAATTGTGGAAAATGAAGCATTGTGTGAGGATTATTTGAGAGTAGAGTTATACATATATATGGACCACAAAAATACTATTGAGGACTTAAATGTGTGATTTTTTTAGGAAAATTGTGAAAGAGGAAGCATTGTGTGAGGATTATTTGAGAGGAGAGTTGTACATATATGTGGACCAGAAAGCTATTTAGAGAAATTTAGGGAACATCAAATTGAATGATGAGTTACTGAGAGAGAATTTATTTTTGATTGGAAAAGAGACAGAGAGCAAAATTTAATCTTTTCTAAAAATTACTTAAAAGGGGAGGGACTTAAAGGTGTATTTTTTAAAGTAAATTTGTGAAAGAGGAAACGCTGTATGAGGATTACTAGAGGAGATTTATGAATATATATGGACCGGAAAGCTATTTAGAGAAATTTAGGAAACATCAAATTGGATAATGAGTCACTGAGTGAGAATTTATTTTTTTGATAGGAAAAGAGATGGAGAGAGCAAAGTTTAATCATAATGCCTTTAGAATTACTTACCTTTAAGCTGCAAATCGAGAGCGCAAACAATGCTTTTTTTGCTAAATTAACCATATTGGAGTATGCTACTTTTTTGTCAAGTTTGTGAATGTCGGAAACTTTTGTCTGGTTTGTGAAGATAAAATTTTAGACGGCCTTAAATCCTTCTGCTAATAGGATCTGTAACCTGAGAGACATGCATTGCATTACTGGAAAATACAGTTTTTTTCTCCGAGAGCTAAAAGTTTAACATTCTTCTTTAGCTTTGCTGTCCATATCCGTGAGGTTTGTGTGCTCACAGCGCCATTCTTTGCCTCCAACACAACCATTGTTGCTTACTTCTTCGGGAAAGAGTTATGGGATTCGGGTGCCGGGCTTGTGGCTGCAGCATTGATTGCTATCTGCCCTGGTTACATCTCAAGGTCGGTGGCAGGATCATATGACAATGAGGGGGTTGCAATATTTGCTCTGTTGCTTACTTTCTATTTATTCGTCAAGGCAGTGAAAACAGGTTCACTTGCTTGGTCTCTGGCCTCAGCTTTTGGGTACTTCTACATGGTTTCAGCCTGGGGTGGTTATATCTTTATCATTAATCTTATCCCACTGTATGTACTGGTACTCTTGGTTGTCGGAAGATATTCAATGAGGCTATATGTTGCTTATAACTGCATGTACATTTTAGGAATGTTGCTAGCAATGCAAATTCGTTTTGTGGGTTTTCAGCATGTACAATCCGGAGAACATATGGCAGCAATGGGAGTATTTTTCTTGATGCAGGTATTCTTTTTGTCCCTTGTGCTATTTCAATGGAAAAAGATGAATGACAATAAATTGTGTTTTTTTTTTTTAAAATCGTTTTATATAACTATGAAGTAGTGATTCACTTTTCCTGTGTAGTCCACAGCTTTATGCACTTTTAAGGATACAAGTCCCAAGGTTTTTGGGGGTCCTTGATGGGAGTTCCTATCATTTTGTTTAACCTCCTCCCCGGGAGGATTTCTTCTCCTCAGCTTGTAGATTGTTTTCCTCTCTACATTTGATATTTTTCCCATGAGAACCTGATCAAGGATAGTTAACAGGACATTTTATCTCCTTCAACCTGTTCTTTTTATTCTTTGCTCACGACTTATAATTGCTGTTAGGATTTTTTTGATGCTTTTAGAAGCTGTACAGCTTGTTGTCAATACTATGTTTTGATCTTGTTGCAGGTGTTTTATTTCTTGGATTGGGTGAAACATCTACTGAATGATCAGAAGTTGTTTCAAGCTTTCTTAAAGATAACATTGACTTGTGCAATAAGTGTGGGTGTCATTGCTCTTGGAGTTGGCACTGCTTCTGGTTATATATCTCCATGGACTGGTCGATTTTACTCTCTTCTGGATCCAACTTACGCGAAAGACCACATTCCCATTATTGCTTCTGTTTCTGAGCATCAGCCAACTGCATGGTCATCTTTCATGTTTGATTTTCATATATTGTTAATCCTTTTCCCGGCGGGTCTGTATTTCTGCTTCAAACGACTGTCGGATGCTACTATATTTATCGTGATGTACGGTCTCACCAGCATGTACTTCGCTGGGGTCATGGTTCGATTGATTCTTGTTGCTACACCGGCAGTATGCCTCATCAGTGCTATTGCTGTCTCGGCAACTATCAAGAATTTAAGTCAGTTGGTGAGGACAAAAACAAAACCTACTCAAGGTGGCTCTGGTAAAGGGACAACTAGCACAAAGGCTTCCTCAAAGGTAGCATCACTGAGTATGAATATTTATAGTTTTTTCCAATACTTCAAATTACATGATGAGCCTATATCTTCTTAACAAGCAGCCAGTTGGTCCAAACTTCTTACTGTTACTAATTCAAGTAGCTTGAAAGACATATTAGCAGGAACCAAATCTTTGGTGTTTAAATAGTTTAGGAGTCATTTAATAAGCAGAATTTTATTGATGTTTGTCTGACTGAACATGTCTGAAAGATCCCTATAGGGAATGGTAATTTGATGTTTTCGTTTCTTCAACTTCCTTCAAGTTTGAAATAAGACGCCTTCACAGAAACATTTAACACATTATTTTTTCCCCTTTCTTTTGGATTATCTCTTAACTCAATTTCTCTAAAATGGTCAACAGACGGTGTTTTGGTAATTTAACTTCCTTGTGTAATGTGTGTATGTTCCAAGAGGTCTTAATATGTTCAAGCAACTAAATTTATATCTAGTGAGAAAAAATGATTTCTACTGATTAGGGAGGAGTTTAATGTTCATGAATTTAGCAAACAGTAACCAATTAATTTGATTTCGACCTACTCTAGTTCCCTTGTTGTCTGCTTCTGTGCAAATCCTTTTCGGGTTGGGCTATTGTCTGATCCAATAATGTAGTGCAAATAAGTACAACAAAATTTTACTCCATGTAGTATTGAATACCAATTCTTTGGCAAAGTTATCTGTTGCCCAAAAGGCAATATGATACTATTATCAAACCCTTTTTCATTTTATTTTTACTCATGAATCAAGCTATGTTACCTTTAACCAACATGTTGTCCGAGCTGATTCAGTCGTTCTTGCTGTGAGATTCTCCTTATCTTTCTGCATTTTTTTCCGGAAAGTTGTCAGTGCACTAATTGGTATGGATGATGGGATGTGTGTATATACTACATTGAATTGTCTCTTTGTTATAATATTAACGGCATGAAGATGCCTTTATTTTTTTTTTTAAAAAAGCTACACTGAATTGTGTACACTAATAGGGTTATGTAAAACGAATAAAAAGTAGGATTCTATTTTTGCTTAAGTATTTTTTTTTGTTCTAGTTACAAAAATATACTTGGGCTGTTGGGCAAATGTATAAGTATTTTTTTTTGCTCTTGGATCAAGTAAATGAGAGATGAAAGCAAAATGCATTTGATCTTCTTGCATGCAATTAGCTGTTTTAAGTACATGATTTAACTTATCAATTCCTGCATTTTCTTTGAAAATGAGGTGATATTGAAAAAGAAATCGCCAACCATAATTGAGTTTTGGAACTATTTTCCAAATGTGGGCTATAACTTGGTTTTGGAAATTATTGACTAAAACAGGGTGTGCTTGATCATTCTTTGCCTTACCAAAGAAATGGAGCAATCGCATTGCTTGTTGGTGCTTTCTATTTGCTGACTAGATATGCAATCCATAGTACCTGGGTGACGTCAGAGGCATACTCATCTCCCTCCATTGTCCTAGCTGCAAGGGGTGCCCATGGGCAGAGGGTTATCTTTGATGACTACCGTGAAGCGTACTTTTGGCTGAGGCAGAACACTCCTCAGGATGCTAAGGTGATGTCTTGGTGGGATTATGGTTATCAGATCACTGCCATGGGGAACAGGACCGTGATTGTAGATAATAATACCTGGAACAACACACATATAGCTACAGTCGGAAGAGCGATGTCATCTTATGAGGATGAAGCATATGAGATAATGAGATCACTGGATGTGGATTATGTATTGGTTGTGTTTGGAGGTGTAACTGGGTATTCATCTGATGACATAAACAAGTAAGGGTTTGTCAATTTAAAAAGCATGGTTGCTAATATTTCTGCTCATGTGTTGTATCTTATTATCTTTGTTTGATGTGTAATCCAGAAAATACTACTCCATGTTAATATCAGGCTTACATCGAAATTCTTTTCTACCTTTTTTTTGTCCCGTGTAAGCATATAAGATGTCTTATCGAATATTCACATACACTAGTATGCTGATAAATATTTTTGTATAGGGTTTCTTCTCCTTGTTTTCTTTATTTAACAGTGGTGTTATCTTGTGACTTCAATCTAATTTAATTGTAATCATCCTTTTTGTGCTAGATTCTTGTGGATGGTGAGAATAGGTGGCGGAGTTTTTCCTGTCATCAAAGAACCAGATTACCTTGTTAATGGCGAGTATCGTGTTGACAAAGGTGCTTCGCCTAAGATGTTGAACTGTCTGATGTGAGTTCCCCTTGACCTCATGGCTCATTGCGTATATTGATTCATTCTTGCCCAACAGTATTTTGGTTACTTGAGGGGGCAGCCTACCACATTTATTATAACTTTCTAAAATATTTTGGTTCCTGAAGTTCTTTTTGTCTAAATTTTGTTGATCATAGCTCATATACTATTAGATCTTCTTTCTTTCTCTTGCACACATAGATTGATTTTATATAACTGATGTTTCATGATTAGGTACAAGCTATCTTATTATCGCTTTGGTGAGCTGACAACAGAATATGGACAGCCTCCTGGGTAAGTTACTAACCTCACTATTCCTCGTGATTATCATAGACATCATTGTGCTTGCTGGTTTTGTGATGGATATTTTAGACCCTTACTGATCTCATACATATTTCAAATCAGAATTATTAAGCCCCTTTTTCACGATTTTGTGAACAAGCGGTAGGGTGGAGACTGGCAAAAGATGCACAGGGAATAAATGGGGTTATGAAATTATGTTTCCTGACAATGGTTGACATGACGTTACAAATTTGCTGTTTCCACAGAGATTCTTATTTCTTTTGTAGGGTTTGTTTTGTTATATCTGATCTGGGTTTGGGTTTTTGGAAAAAGAATACTGCACACTAGGATTTGGTTTTGGAAGATTAGTTTTAGAAAAGAAGTTAATATGTGAAAAATATCACCGAAGCTTGAGAACACTGAGACGTTTTTTGTAGGTGTGTAAATACAATTATCAGAATGACCATTTTGCACTGAAAACAGCCCTTTTGCTGCTTTTGGAGATCAAATTGGTTTCCAGAAACAACATACATGTATTTTAGTACTAATCCAATTGATATTAGAGGTGTTGTGGGCTTGTGGCTTATGTGATGAATTATAGATTTAGAAGACAGTATTACTTGAATGCTGATGCCTTTCCCAATGTCTCTTTATGGTCCAGATATGATAGAGCCAGGGGAGTTGAAATAGGAAACAAAGACATCAAGCTTGAATACTTGGAAGAGGCGTTCACGACTTCTAATTGGATAGTCAGAATTTACAAGGTCAAACCACCCAAGAACAGGTGGTAAACAGGGTGTCTTTTCCATCTCCGCGGCTGTAATGAGGATTTCAATTTTTGAAAGCATTAGATAGATATAGAGTACTGCTTTCCTTATCTTTATTTTGGGGTGGAATTTATGGCTCCTCTTGCCTGGGATGTTCTTTTTGCAGGTTTTGTAGTAAGAGTGTATCGACTGGCCTAGTGTGATATTTTAGTTGAGTCTTGAGTAGTTTCTCTGAAATCTTTCGTGCTTAGAGGAATTCAAAAATAGGATGACGGTAATTCATCCTTTTGGTTGACGACGTTGAGATCTGAAACTGTGCGACTGCTAGTTTGTCTCGTTAGTTGGCCAATTTGGTTTCTACTTCCGAAGTTAAGTAGAAACGGATCCAATTTGGTTTCTGTTTCCAAAGTTAAGTGGAAACGGATCAAAGAAAGACATTGGTGAGTGAGCTGATTTGGTTGTTATACATTATACCTGAAAGTAAGAGCAGTGTTTGGCAAAAAACTGGTCAGCAGCTTTTGTTCTTTATCCAAGGAACTAATTTACCTCTCCCTTTCATTTGATGAGCAATTGATATTTCTACAGCGGGAAGATTCATTTTCCGAAATGACGATGAAAAATTATCTTATTTAAGGAGAAGAAAAAAAGTGAAGAAAGATATAACTACTCCTGCAGGAATATAAAGAGACGGGTCCATGCTGTGTTCCATCTACTTTTTCCCCACATTTATAGTGGTTAATAGGTGGAGGTGAATGTATGATTGGTTAGTAACTTAGTATATGACCCAGTGAACTGAATGGGAGGTTGGTTTTAACTTTATTAAGCAATGGGTGAGATCTTTATGATCATTGAAAACACTAGACAAGACATCAACTTAAGAAAATAACGTGACAACCGAAATAACATGGACAAAGTTTATTTCTTCTTTATTTTTTGGGTGGGAGCATAACTAGTATGTTATCATCCTATTGTACTCCATATAACCATAGCTGTCGTTTGTTCGGCAATACGATGGATCAACAAACATGAAGTAGTGATAAAGAAGATCTTGATAAATGAGAAATCTGAATATCTGACACTATATAGATTAGTGAAAGTTTAAGAGTTCCAATATACTTCCATAAAACAGGTATTACGTTAATAAAGGATATACTAAAGAAAATATTTGAGTTTCCAAACGCTAAAGTCATCATTCGTCAAAAGTTAAATTATTGATAGCTTTGCAGACTTGAAAAATCACGTAGTAGTCAAATGCCAACATTATTTGGATTCTCAAACTTCTTAAAAGTTCATGTTTGAGTTATGGATGTTACTTTTCCATTTCAAAGTAACTGATTACTCTTGTCTGTGAAACATTCATTTTTTTTATATGTTGAATCAAAGGTTTCAAATTAGTAGCAGTGCAAAAACATTTGCTTACGACTCTGTTAACGTTAGACATTTTTTATATAATATTTTTAGCAGACCATAGTGCTACTAATCCTGATAGAATCTGAGTCATTTATTGCTTCCATAATTTGACCTTAAAAGACTTCAAGTTGGATTTCCTTTTAGTATCATACTATATCAACCATTGTCAAATGAAGAATTTGAATATGTTGTCATCGGTGGAAGTCGGCAGCGAAAGGATTAGTTAGACATATGACATATCCACCTCTTGAAGGGCTTTAAGGTCTGAAACCTGGTTGTCCACCCCTATATGTATTCCTAAGGGCATGCTTAATCTTCAATTGAAATAATTCCTCTATATCAAATAGTTTTTGTTCTTGCCAATCTGCTATACTTTCTGGACCAAAGTAAAATCTAGGTAGTATATTTCAAGTATTGAACTGGACCAAAGTTTTCCCAAGGTCTGAAGTTTTAACCATGACACCTACCATCCATCCGCAATACTAAAACGCGAAACAGAAATTAAGGTATTTACTAGTAAAGTGTAATAAAGTCGTCTCTCAACCACATCCTAAAATGAATGACAAACTATATACATCATAAACTTTGAAATATTTAGTTGGAAATTGGAAACGTTAGTGGAATTCAACCATACGTCCAACAGTCCTTAACATACTCACCATGAGCCCAATGGCGGCAAAGCACTTCTGGCAAATGAAGGGCTAAAATAATACTCCCATCCAGGGGGGAAGCCAGGAATCCGGGTTGGGGAACCTATTTTGGTCTAGGGAAGCGAAAAATTGAAAACTCTATTGTAATATCATGAATATTACTAGTAGTATACTAGGAAAAATTTAAATTTGAGGGGGAGCCCAGGCCCCCCTGGCTACAAGGTGGCTCCGCCCCTGCTCCCATCATTTAAGCAGACAATAATATCTGTTCAAAAATATTTGTTGTCTAACTATTTTGGTCAAGCGCCCTAAGATACAAATCAAGAGAAGCATGGCCAGCTAATCGTTCACTAATTTCAAGCAACTTTAAATGGCATTTGATGCCCTTCAACAGTAAAATTTCAGATCATATGCAGTAAACACAAAAACAAAGAGGCAAAAATTTAGCACAGTGGAAAACAAAATTGGAACAATCACACGAACTTAAAGGACCTCCATTTCAAGTTTCCAAGTAACATCAGTTTACTTTAGGAAGAGTTGAGAATCAGATGATGAGCCCCAATATCTAATTGATTTGATGCACCCATAATTACAATCAAAGCCAACTAATTAAACTTTAAAGGAGAGAAAAAAAAAACTAATCAAGGACGGACCAAGATTTACAAAATTGTGTTTAAAAAGAATATACAATAATCTGAAACTGGAGTGAAACCTTTTTCCTAAAGAACTATGAAGGATATGTAAGTCGGTAATTTTGAATGACAAGTTCTATCAAATATTATTACAACTGGCACACTATTAACTGTATTATGTTCTTTTACAACTTGGTACACACTTGAGAAACCTCATCTCTCCTGCCAAAATATGAAGATGAAAAAACCCAATAAGCAAGCAATGCTCCATCAAAAAAGGCATGATACTGCACAACTAAAATATTGACATGACTGCTAAACAGCCTCTTCGGCACCAATTTGAAACATGATAGAGACGACACATTAACGACCATCACCTCAGCCAAGAAATACGATACACCCTACATTGCTGAATCACAAAGAAGAGCATGCAAATATACAGTCATGTAAGAAAACTTAATGAAATCAGTAACCACAGAAGGGATGCAGAATGGAAATCTACACAATTGCATTTCCCCAACCTCCCATCTGCGCACTCCTGTTGTTTGAGAAGGGGCTCATCTCTGTAATCCCCTTTTTGCTAAGATTTAAATCACCATGACACAAGAAGGCTGTTTATAAGAGTAAAACCTGGTAAAAACAAACGTGCTTAGGACAATATTTTTCAAGAAAAACTTGTCTAAAGTACGTCTGAAAACTATGATGTGAAGGTAAAAAATTAACTTGATGTGAAACAACTGAAATTGATCCTAACGTTACAGGATAATCCCAGAACCAGAGCAAATAAAGATGCAGCTACGCTAGTGAATGAACATTACAGAGCACGGAACAAAAATCACATAGTATGCAGACCCTTTAATAGACTTTATTCTAGTGGCAATATGAGAGAGATGGGAGCAAAGAGACACCCCCCTACCTCTTGAAAAACAAGATGGAAAAAATAACAAAAAATAATAATCACAAAGCAAAGCGACTGAGTCATAAAGACATGAAATGAAAAATGTCAGCCAAGTGAAGTGTTGAAAAAACACTTGACTTCAAATACGCCTTTTATTCAGCAGAACATATGTCCTAGTTAAACCTCCTTCAGCAAGGACATTAGAGATGAAAAGGAATATATCATTCTTGAATCTAGATGTTTATTGACTATACTTGTTTTAAAACGTAATGGTAATATACAGTGAAGAATAGTTACTGATTTCACTATAAATAGGTTCAAAATGTTTTTAAGGACATAACAACCAAGATAGATACTCTATACAATCTGAACATTAAGAAAATGTTCAGTTGGTACGAAATAAACCAACATAACCATATGCATCTACATCCTCCTTGTTAACAACTTCTTGTTCCTGTTTCCTTCAGTTTTCAAGAGAATGGATAAGGCATCATTGGGAACCAGGTATTACGTAGCCTATATTAACAGAAGCAGCAAGGGACTTTTGAATGTGATAGAGGAGAGCCACTAGCTTACTTCGAGTAAAGAAAATATCCAAAATGTTGTTGATACTTGATAGTTCACCACTCAAAGATACAAAACAATAAGGTGCTGATGTTCAAGGAAGTGCTGATATTCTTGCTATTGACCTTGTCTCATATTCTTCTTTTCAAGACCTTGTGTCATATATAATGTGGATGATTTCAATAATTTTTTATACACTAACAAGAGCAAATTACTTTGAGGCTAAATTAAAGTAAATGATCAACAACTGAACAATCAAAAACATTATTTCCCGAAATTCCCATATATTACAAGGATGTAATTCTCAAATACTAGCATACAAGAAACTTAATGTAACACCTATGAACATGCAAGATTTGGAGAAAACCTCAGAACTCTACTGCATACTTTAATCAAGATCCTCCTGCCTCGCTTGCCCTCCAGGACCTGGATTAGACTCCCCGCGAGGAGTATTGTTGCTCGTATTGTTGTTGTTGTTGTGATTGTTAGTATCATTGCTCGCTCCTCCACTGTTGCTCGTCTCAGCAGGTGATCCAAGTCCCCTGAAAAGCCATTGTAATGGTATCCTAAGCCTCCTCTCTCCTGTCCTAGGTGTCTGCGAATTCTCCTGATTTCCCCCACCTTCTGAACCGCCAAATATCCAACCAGCATTGTTGTTGTTGTTGTTGTTGTCGTTGTTGATATTATTATTATTATTACTAGTATTGGCAGGTTGCTGCTGTGATGTTTTCTTATTCTCATAATCAGGATCATCAGTGGGCAGCTCATAGCGACACACTGGGCAAGAATTGTGCATTTCCAGCCATGGCATTATACAATCCTTATGGTATATATGTTTGCAAGGCATTTGCTTTGCCTCCTCGCCAGGTTCAAAAGTATCTTTACAAACTGCACATTGAGATGAATCAGAATCCAACAACTCCGCGTTGATCTTAACATCTGGAAGCCCAGCAACAGCCGATTTTGCAGCCGGAGGTGTACCATAATGATTCGGATCATTTTCCGCTAGCTGTTGGATCAATTGCTCAAGCCCAGGCCCAAGGAAATAATCACCTAGATTCCCCGGAAACCTAAACTCACCACCGCCTCCTCCTCCTCCTCCAGGATGATTCTCGAAGATTAACTGAATATTCGCACCACCAGCCCTCATAGTATTGAAATAGTTGTTGAGGAAAGCGAAAGGATCAAATTGATTGGGGGATCGACCGGTGAAAGCGGCGGAACCACCAAATAGAGCGGAAAGATCATCGAAAGCGACAGAACCACCAGCAGGGTTATCAGCGGCGGTGGAGGAGAAAACAATCGGGACGCCATCTCCGCCGCCGAAAGGGAGGTCATCGTTAATATTAGGGTTGGGAGGCGGGGCTGCGGTTTCCGATTCTTCTAGAAACGTACCGTTGCAATTTGGGCATGTGAGTTCGGAATTTGGTGATGGCGTAATGGTAACTGTCTGTTCACATTGGTAGCAGTGGTAATTCTGCGGTTCATTTCCGGCAGCGCCTCCGGCCGACGACATTTTCTTTTTTATATATATAATAAGGATGAATTTATATGTATGGAGAAAGAAGAAACTGAAATTTTAGAGAGAGAGGGAAGGAGGGGCGCGTGGCATTTCAACTGCGAGTACAAATATCTAATGGAGTCGATGATAAGGCAGGCTGCAGCTTCCGAGTCCCAGGTTAGTGGGTGGATAAGAATCTTCACATGCCTATCATATTTGATACTCCCTCTGTTCACAACTTCACAATACATATTGTCTGAAAATAAAATATTTTATTAAGAAATAGCGATAGTTTAATAATATATTTTATAATTATTAAAAGTAAATCAATCATTATATATTTATCTCATAAAAAATACTTTCAAAATAATATAAATTAGAGATAAAATAGAGAAAATAAGATTAAACTACATTAAAATTGCAAACAATCAACTATGGTGAAAAAGTAAAATTTTTCTAGACAATCATGTATTTTGGAAAGCGAAAATATTAGTTTTTCACTCCATTATAATATTATTATTATTTACATTTATTATTTTCTTAAAAAATTAATATATTATTTTCATTTTTTTAAAAGGATCATTTACTGCAAATATACAGATGCCACTTTTCGTATTATATAGCAATTGGGTGTCTACTTGTAATTTGGTTGACCGTAAAGATCCATTTGACCATAAATATTATACTCCCTTAGTCTCATAATTAGTGTCACCTTAGCGACAGACTGCCAATACTAGTAAATTTTTTGAAATACCTTTTCACTTTATTTAAAAATCGGTGGTTGATTATGAAATTCCTAATCATATTTCAATTTCTTGAGAAATAACTTATAAGATGTTTTCCAACCCGCTTTTCACTTTTAAAGTTGTATTTAGATATATTCAAATATTTTTTACAAAAAATATAAAAAAAAAACACAATTTTAACTTCATAAATTTCAAATAAAGTGAAAAATATTTAGAATCTATGACCAAACGCCTACTTAATATTTTTGTTGATTTGTTTATCTTATAGTATAGTAATTTTTTTATATTGTCATGTTATTTCATATCAACCTTGATATGATAATAGGATTTTTTTTACTATATTAGTTAAATTACACTAATAGTACAAAAACAATTTTCTAGTGTATATCGTATATCAAAAAATGTTATTACCTCATTGAGTGGTGTGAGAGAGCAGTGGCAAGTTAAACCCTGCGATAATGCGCCTACCCGCCTCTTGGGAGTCTGTCACACACTTGGCCAAGTGTGGTTTAAGCTGGGCGACGTGGTTTGCGCCTATTGCGTCGATCCGGGTTTCTGCTGTCTTGTACTCAAAAGTTAGCGGGTTCGCCTTCACAAAAAAAAAAAAAAAAAAAACTATAAAATTGTCCATTAACTTCAAATTGTCTCTCTCATCCCAACTAGTGGCTGAATGAAGGGAAGTTCAAGAGGTTGTCATATGGGGTAAATAAGCAATGCAATTGCTTTCTAAGCTAAGTCTTGTTTGGGTCAATTCAAAATATTCTCTCGTTAAATTCACTTAAGTTTGATTAGTATTAGAAGTTCAAAAATAAGTAACTTTTCGCAGATCATGTTTTTATATCAAACAAAAATAAAAGTAGAAATGCATAACTATATATATAAATAATAGTATTATTATTAAGATTCGTTCTCTCCGTATAAGTAATTAGAAGGTAAAAAATCAGTGACTTCACAAATTTTAGAAGAAAAAAATATAAGGAAGTGATTGGTTTTAGGTAATTGAAACAAAGACAGAACTTCCTTTGTATCGTTTTATATAGAGTTAAAAGAGTATAAAAGAAATTAATCGTAATAATGCACGAAAAGGAACCCAAAGAGGTTGTCATTGAGGTGTGCATAATTTGGATAAACGAATTCCAAACATTTTGAATTTATATTTTAAATATTTTAGATTTTGGATTGAGTTTTCGGATTAATTTTTTTTTTAAAATTAGATTTTGGATACGGACTAGAATTTGGAACTTCAGATTTTTGGATCTCCGAAAACCGAATTTCTTATACCTTATGTTTAGGCTATACCGATGTTAAACACTGGTCCACGTTGGCCAAGGCCCAATTAAAATTGTAACATTACCATAAATGTATAGTTATTCTTCTTATAGAATAGGTATTTAGATGTAAAGTAGGAATATGATTCTCCTATTGTAACTTGTATATATATATATATATGTCTTTCATCAATAAGAATAATCAAGGAATTATTTCTAACCAATATCCATTAATATATTAGTGCATTACCTATATGGTCAATCGTCAATCTAACATGTCAAATATACCATACTCATTACATATCAACCCATATATTCAAAAAGTTACTAAGTTTAATATGTTTGGATTTGTTAATCTTAAAAATGACTACTTTTCACATTTTCTTCTTAATTTTCATTGTCAATATATGTTCTATATTGGATGATTTTGTTATGGAATTGATGGAAGGAAAGAGAAAATTGAAGAGAGAATAAATAAAAACTAAATGCATTAATTCATAGTTTGTTTCTGGTACTAAATATAAAGGACTATATCTCTATTTATAGAGAACTAAAGAGAATAAAACAAAAATAAATATTTTTTTATTGATACTAAACTAAAAAGGAAGCTAAATACTCTTTAATTAATGTAGATACTAGATTTAGAAGGAAACTAAATATACTAGAATATTTTTAGACTAAATAAAGTAAATTTTCTACCATTATGTAGATCATAAAATAAAAGGAAAGTAAAATTTAACATCTCCTCTCAAACTCAAGTTGGTGTATCCAATTTGAATTTGAACACTTGATTCTTCTTATTGTTCTTCTTGAACACATTGTAACATTATTTTCTAACTTTATCTCCATGAATCAAATCTGATTGTTTGTCATCAATGAAGATTTGTGCGACCTTCAAATAAATAATAATGTTTGTCATGGTTCAAAATAGGTAGCTTTAAAATATGTAATGGTTAAAAATTGGCATTGGTTGAAAAGGCTATTGCGTTGAAAATAAACATAAGTTAAAATTGATATTGAAGCTCATGCGTTGAAAACAAAAGCAAGGGTTAAAAGTATTATTGGAGCACATGCCTTGAAAATAAAAGCAAGGGTTAAAATTGAGCTAAAAATAGGTATGTGTTATAAGTGATTGAAAGTAGTTCTTCTTCAATGAAATCACAAATCCACTGAGATCGATGAACCTGAAGATGATACCACTGGTTGTGGTATTGAAGAAACGGAAGAGAAAATAAATAAATAAAGAAGGCATACGACAAAGTCCCTATGGAGGTTCTATGAAGATGTTTGGAGGTTAGAGGTGTAGATGTGGCATACACTAGGGCGATCAAGCATACATATATGATGGTGCCAAGACCAGGATACGAACAATAGGATGAGACTCAGAGCACTTTCTAGTGACGATGGGGCTGCACCAAGGATCAGCGTTTAGCCCTTTCCTATTTGTCTTGGTGATGGATGGACTGACGCGACAAATTCAAGAGGAGGTGCCATGGTGTATGTTATTCGCAGACAACATAGTCCTGATTGATGAGACTCGTAGCGGAGTGAACGCCAAGTTGGAGGTTTGGAGATGTTATACCCCGTGGTTCGTGCGACCGCGGCTGGGGCGGCCAGCGCGCCGCAGGCGCGGCGCGTAATCGTAGGCGCCGAAGATGTGGCCGCGACGCCAAAAGATCCGGCGAGTCGCTGAGTTTCAGTGCGCGCCGAATCGGCCGCGCGCGAAGATCCGAGGTCCGCAGAGCTGCCATGCCGCCGGAAGGCGGCGGCGCCGCGCGGAAATCTGATATTTTCTTTTAAAAGCATGGGTGGGTGACAGTGTCCCCATCTCCGATTCTGCGTTATATTGACCAAGTCTTAAAGACTTGGTCATCTTTCATCTCTCTTAGAAAAAGCTCTCATTCTCTCTTAAATTATTTCAAGCTCCTCCTTCTCTCTAAAACTCCAAGAGGTATTCTAGCCTTAGGAAAAATCTGAAAAGTAAAAGGCGAAGGAAGCTTGTGGCTAGCTTCAAAGGTTGTGGTGGTGTTCTTGGAATAAGCTAGCAAATTGTTGGATAAATTTGGCTAAAGCTCTAAGGTAATGATTCTTCCTCTATTATTAGTTTTTAGTGTTGCATGTTAAGAAGAAAGTACTTGTGGTAGTAAATAATGCTATTAGAGTCATCAGATGCAAGAAATGTTGGTAGGTATGAAGGTTTTGGCTAAAGAGATATTATGAGCATGTTGTAGCCTACAAACTACTTTAGAATTGTTAAGTGTAATATTATAACTTATGGGGCAAAATTTTACACACCCAAGATTAGGTGTGTAATCCCCTTTGTGTTGGTTTGGATGTTGGGCCTTAATGAGGCGTTTGAGTGTTAAAAATCGGCCTTTGAAAAAGGTGGCAAAGTGAGTAGAAACAAAGGAAATGCGCCAATTTTCCTTAGGAATCGTAACTTGAATTTGGAATTTATACATTGAAATTAGAGGTTAATCAACGCACTATGGTTATTATAGGTTGACATATTACTTGCGGTAGTTGGACTTAGCAAGTGGATTGACCAAAGAGGTATGTAGAGCTTTCCTATCTCTTGAGCATGAATAGTTGTATCTGTGTAGTACGGTATACGTACAAGATTTGATAATCTACACTTGTTTTAAAGTATATGATACTTGTTTCATTTCAAAAGTATAAGTCCCTTGGATTTAGGGAAAATGTATTTGACAAAGGAATAACGCTAATATAATGACTTTATGGGAAGTTGGTTATATATGACTTTATGGGAAGTTGGTTATATTAGTTTTAGAAAAGGTCACAAAGAATGGTTTACTCTAATTAAAACAAGTACGGGTAAAGGATTTGAAACTATGGAAGGTGGATTGATTTTTAGGCATTGGTTGCCTAAGGTTTTAAAGGAAATGAAGTCACTTGACTTAGAAGCCTATTATATTTCTAAAAGGAAATGTGACTTGTTTTGAAAAGAAATTGTAACTTGATACTATGATGATTAGTATCTTGGAATCTTTGCATAAAAAAAGTTTTTCTTAAAAAGTTAGAAGTACATGGTGCTTGGGTTGAATTCCCGGGTTTTCTATTAAAAGACAAGTTAGTGCCTTAGGATACTAAAATGAGAGGATATATTAGTAATGTTAATAAGAAGTTAGGGGATTTCTTAACTTGCTTATGTTATGATAAGCCGGTAGTGCTTATGTATGATATGATAGGCCGGTAGTGCTTATGTTATGTATGATAGCCGGATGAGCTATGTTATATATTTGTATTATTACGGGGTAAACCCCGGGTTATTATCTATGCCATGGATTTGCTACCCATGACGCGAAAGCGCGCTTGCACTCACGCGGATCCCACCACGTGATCCACGCGGGTGAAATAGTCCCACGCGAGTACGGCGATGGTACTCATGCGGGTCCACAGATCCACGCGGGTGAAATAGTCCCACGTGCGGGTGAAATAGTCCAACGACGGCGGATGACCTCACGCGGGTCCACAGACCCACGCGGGTGAAATAGTCCCGAGTAGGATTGCTTAATGATACTACGCGAGGTACTGCTTTGATCGTGAGCCTCCTATTTTTATGCTATAAGATTTATACTTGTTACTCTCATTGTTAGTAAGGCACAGTGCAAGGAAATTGATTTTATCTATGACTCCAGCTTATTTTGACTTATGATATTACTACAGTATTTTCCAATTTTACATACTTGGTACGTTGTATCGACCCTTCGCCTGCTGCGTTCATGCCGCAGGTAAGGGAAAGCAGGTGGCAGATCCTCATTCCTAGGATCTTTTACTCAGGTGTCAGAAGCTCCATTCCTCTGGAAGCTTGTTTTGTTGGTACGGATATTTCCTGATGCTATAGGTATTTTGTACATTCAGGGGTATGGCGGAGCCCTGTCCCGCCATAGTTGTTATCTTTAGAGGTCTGTGGTCACACATATGTTTTGGGCTATAAGAATCAGTTGTACTACTATACTTTGTTTATGTATGTTTTATGGAAGGCAGCCTTATCGGCTGGCCAGTGATGGTTACCCTTTTTATAAGTTATGTGTTATGTATGTTCACCGCTATTCTCGACATATACGGCGAAGTACCTCGGTAGGTACCGATCGCGGCCCGGGGTTGGGTCGTGACAAAAGTGGTATCGAAGCGCTTAGTCTTGAAAGTGTCCATGCATCGTGTCTAGTAGAGTCTTGATTATCGGTGTGTCGTGCACCACATCTATAATCAGGAGGCTGCAGGATATTTAGGATTGGTTTCCATTCTTTCACTCTAAGATCGTGCAATAGAGCTGAGTTATAGGTTGAACCTCCTCTGATGTTTTCCTTTATGTATCAGTTATGTCTCCGCGCAAGGCAACCGCGCCCGTGAAGCGGCAAGCGAGGAACTACTAGTAGGCACCGGGTTACCGAGCACGTGCCCGGGCCCACCGGATGAGGTGTTTCGGACGGCGAGTTCTACAACGTCGCCAACCCCAAATGAACCGGCAGCGGCGACCATCGAGACCGCGGTACGAGCCTCCACCCCAGCCTGAGGCGAGGATATGGGCTACGCGAGATGGCCCGATTATTAGCGTGATCGTGGCGACATGGAGATAGCCGAAACAATGCGATTTCAGTACCGTAGTTCAAAGACAGTAGCTGGAGAGGCGATGGACTTTTGAAAGGTCATCTCACCGAGTTTTATGGGTCGAGGCTCGAGGATGATCCTCGTGAGTTTATCCGACGATTCTGACGGATCGCGAGGTGATCGGGCTTCGAGACCGAGTCGGTGGTACTGTGTTCGCATCGGTGCGGGGACAGCTGCGATTGGTGGTATGATTCATGGAACCGTCCTGGGAGCATGCGCTTCCACTGCTTGGGACGAGTTCTCGAGGCGTTGGCCATTTCTTGCCTCGCGAATGAGAGGCTCGGCCGATAGATTTTTGACACCGAGACAGAATGGGCGGGCGGTTGGGAGTACAATGTGAGTTTGACTCATCGCCTCGGTATGTTCCCGCTTTGTAGCGAACATGGAGGACAGTGCACCGGTATGTCACAGACTCGATGATCACTTGGCCGAGAGTTGCAGACGGAGTGGCTTTTCACCGCATGGACATTGCCGCGTGCACGCATATGCGCAGGTGTGAGAACGCAGGGCCGACGGATCGACATGTATCAGCCAGAAGGGCGGGACGCAGGTCCTCGTAGTTTTAGGGTAGACAACCCCAAAGAAGCACCAGATTTGCACCAATGGCCGGTCAGAGCGCTCCTCCACTATCTTCGAACGCATAGTATTCGTGAGCGTGACAGGGTTCGTGGCTTCGGGTTTCAGAGGACCGAGTTCGGTCGAGATGAGGCCACCTATGCCTCGGTGTGGTCGATGTGGTGATTGCCATTATGGGTGTCGTGTTCCTCCGTGAGCTTGTTACTCTTGTGAGCGAGGCCATTTGAAGAAGATTGTCCGACAGGCGGCGGAAATGCTATGGCTCACCAGATCGATTCTTTGGTCTTCATCTTCGCTTGTTATGCGCCGGAGTAGGGGTTCACGCCAGCGAGGCCGCGAGGTCGTGGCGGGGTTCTAGTTCAGCGGTCCTCGTAACCGCATCTATGCTATGTCGATCGTCGTGACCGAGGCGTCCCGATGTCGCCAAGTACATTATTGGTTTCTTCGTGATGTATATGCTTTGATAGATCCGTGTTCTACCTTGTCCTATATATCTCCTCATATTCGGTAGAATAGGGATAGAGCCCGAGTCCATAGAATCTTTTGAGGTGGCTACGCAGTAGGTGCTTCATGGTAGCCGAGCGGTATATAAGGCTTGCCCGGTGACTATAGATGGTCGCCGACTCAGTGACTTGATAGAGTTGGATATGACGACTTCACGTGATTATGGGTATGGATTGGCTGGCGTCTTGCTATGCCAACGTGGACCGCAGAGAGGTTAGTTCGGTTCCGGTTTCTGGTGCCGGTTATCGAGTGGAATACCGATCGCCGGCGGTAGGTTTATTTCTTACCTCAAGGCTAGGAAGATGATACGGAAGGGTATATTTACCATTCGTTCGGTATTCGATACTCGGTGAGATCGACCTTCATCGGTCCGGTTGTTAGAGAGTTTCCGACGCCTTCCCGCACGAAGCTTCCGCATCCTCTCCCGAGAGGAGATTGAGTTTTGCATCGATTTGGCGCCGGACACTGACCGATATCTATTCCGCCATACAGGATGACACCGCCGAGTTGAAGGAATCAAGGACCACCAAAGATTTCCGAGAAAGGCTTTATTAGGCCAAGTGTTTCCCCCTGGGGAGCACCAGTGTTATTTGTAAAGAAGAAGGATGGGACGCTGCGTATGTGTATTGATTACAGGCAGCTGAACAAGGTAACTATCGAGAACAGATATCCCCTCCCCAGGATTGACGATTTGTTTGACCAGTTGGAGGGTGCAAAGTGTTTTTTCAAGATAGACCTGCGGTCTGGTTATCATCAGGTGCGAGTTAGAGATATAGATATCCCAAAGACTGCATTCAGGACCCGGTATGAGCACTATGAGTTCAGGGTGATGTCTTTCGGGCTGACCAACGCCCCAGCAGTATTCATGGATTTGATGAATAGGGTGTTCAGGCCATTCTTGGATATGTTCGTTATAGTGTTTATTGATGATATCTTGGTGTATTCGCGCACAGAGCAGGAGCATACATATCATTTGAGGACGGTTTTGGGAGTCCTCCGAGACCGGCAGTTGTATGCCAAGTTCTCGAAGTCACGAGTTCGTTAGCTTCAGGCTTTCTTAGGGCATGTTATCTGGCCGACGGTATTCGGGTTGATACACTAAAATCGAGGCGATCAAGACTTGGCGCACTCCACTACAATCGGAGGTCTGCAGCCTTTGGGCCTCGCAGTTATTATCTGAGGTTTGTAGAGAAATTTGCTTCTATTTCAAAGACTTTGACTAAGCCGACTCGTAAGCTATGTTCGGTGGACTGATACTTGTGAGAAAGTTTCATTGCTAAAGGAGAAGTTGACGACCGCCCAGTTCTTACTCTTCCAAAGGGCTTAGATGGATACGTGGTTTATTGTGACGCATCGTGTCGGGCTTGCGCGGCTGACGCAAAGACGACAAAGTTATAACTTATGATCTCGACAAATTTAGGAAGCATGAGAAGAACTATCCCACACATGACTTGAGTTGCGCAGCGATGATTCATGCCTTCAAGATCCGAGACATTATTTATATGGAGTTCATATGGACATTTACACGTACCACAAGAGTCTCCGACATCTTCACCGCAGGAGTCGAACTTCGCGCAGACGGTGGTTGGAGCTACTTAAGGATTACGATGTTGATATTCTGTACCACCCAGGAAAGGCCAATGTAGTTGCAGATGCCCTTAGTCGCAGATTGATGGGTAGTCTGTCTGATGTTCAGCCAGAGAAAAGGGATATGGTCCGAGAGTTATGTAACGCCCCATTTTCGACCGGAGCCGGAAACGGGATTACCGCTACGCATGGTTGGATTCCTGAAATGCTATTTTAGGAGTCGCCACCTAATTATTATAGTGAATTAGGACACTGAAAATGTAGCATAAAATACTACGAATGATCTCCATTTTTAAAGGTCTGCGAAAGCTATGTGAGATTCTAGGTAAGGGTTCTTTATTATCCTAAAGGGAAGGGGTTAGGCATCCTAAAGGATCCGCTAACTTGCGGTTGTCCGTTCAAACTTAGGTTAGTATTATTGTGCTAACATGCAATCTATAATTCTAAAAGTGTTCTAATTATTAAACTAATCAAAATATATTTAAACTATGCATGCAAATATTTAAAATAAATATATATTTAACAAGATAGTAATAAAAGCAAATAATCATAAAAGATGTAATGAAGGGAAATTAGCAACTTTTCGCTTTTATTTCATTTTATGCGAATGATTTAACTTTGGGGTGCGCCTTCGGGTACCTGCAAAAGACACTTAGTAGAAGAGTTAGTAAATAATAAATAAATTACCAAACAAACACAATGTATGTGTATATATATATATATATATATATATAGATATATATGTAAAAGATATTGTAAAAGATATATTTTTATATAGTGTGGGCTCGGTAGTGTTATGCAAGGATACTAAGACATGAGAAGCCAATATCGCTACGGTGGCGATCGACTCGCCTCCCGTGAACGATACTATGCATTCTCGTCTAATCTTTTTCACTTTCCTCTCGCCCACATATTCCGTCTCGCTACCACGGAGGCCTCAGATCGACTGATAAATCCTTCTTTGGCCATGTAGTATCAAGTTCAAAATCGGTTTAATGCCAAGTGCGAGAACTTGTTCATAAATCAGTAAAATAACAAGTGTAGTATCATATTCAAAAATCAGTTTAATAAAGTAAAGAAAGGGCCAAATCGTCCAAATCATTGTGGAATACCCAAAAACAGTAGCAACACAGCGGAACAGTAAGCAACATAGCCCAAACAGAAAACGCAGCCAACGACATAGCAACAACAATACCAAGAAAACGCAAGCAAAGAACACGGTAAGCAACAACACCAACAGAAAAATGCAACCAGCGACAGAACATCAGTGATCCGCCATAGTCAAACTCCGGCAATTATACCAAAATGAGGTCGAATCAGCCCAACAATAATCATAAGCAATGGAAGCAATGACAGCAAAAAATGGTCCAGAAACCAGTGGGGAACAACAGCAAGTTCGCCTGAAAAAGGGAGAAATCAGTCCACAACCAACAACATATCAAACAGAGTATAAACCGAACAAACGGGGAAATGGGTGGGTTCGGACGGATTTACGATTCACGGAATTGTTCGACGAAGAGACTAGCGGACGGAAAGGAATGGTTCGCCGACAAGCAATGGATGGTTCGAACAGTGGGGTGTCGACGGAAGGTGGTGTTGCTGTCAAACTCCGGCGTCGTGAGTTCGCCGGAGTCAGCGACGGAGACGATGGGAGAGGAAAGGGCCCCTTAAAAATGGAAAAGGTTGGTGCCCCCTTTAATGTATTGCGTGGCGGCAGGTGTTTCAAGGGGGGTTCGCCGGCTGGGTTGGTGTTGCTGTCGAACTCCGGCGTCGTTAGTTCGCCGGAGTCAGCGACGGAGGTGATGCGAGAGGGGAGGGTGGAGGTGCGACTGCGGGCTGGTTTTCTGAAAATAAAAAGGGGTGTGGCGTCACGGAGTTTTTAGAACTCCCGTGGCGCGACAAGAAGGGAGGAGAGAGTGGAGAGGGAGACGGCAGTTGTGTGTGTGTGGGGGTATGTTTAAAGGGGGTTCACGAGTTTTTAGAACTCCGCGAAAAGGCGCGAGATGCGAAGCGCGAGGAAGTGCGTCCCTAGAAAACAAATGAAAAGTTCCTCCTCCCCTTCAAAATGAAAAGGGGCTGATCCCTTTTAAAAAATGTCAACGCTGGACTTTTTCCAAAAACGTGGTCGCCTCTCTTTTAATAAAGGGGTAAAAATTAATAAATAGGGTAGATTAGGGTTTGGTATTTTAGGAAATGAAAAGTAGGTTTGAAATTTAAAAATGGGGGGAAATAAAAGGGGCGTTTGGATGCAATAAAAATAGTGTTGGATTGAATTGATTCGGATTGGGTTCCGTACCGGACTGGTTTGACAAAATGCAACGCGGGTTAATTATTTAAAAAGAAAGCTTATTTAAAAAGATGCAAAATTATTAAAATGCAAATGCCGACGCAAAAATGCAATATTTAAGACATGTTTAATGTCTGATTAAAATTAAAGCAGGATGTCAATTAATTATTTAAAGAGATGCAAAATATTATTATAATAGAAACATAATATTAACAAAAACATAATGCTTAAATAAAAATAAAAAGATGCAATGTCATTTTGTGAATAAATAAACATAGAATATTATATAAAATATGCAAAAACAACGATTAAAATGCTGTGTGCTAAAATACTTAAAATTGCACGAAATATACAAAAACGTCAAAATTGATCACAACAGATGTCCTCTTTGTACGAGATGATGGAAGAGTCTTCTGACAAAGACGCTGACTCAGAGCAATTTTGTCCTGCTTTAAAACTAGAACTCAAAGTGGGTGATGCAGACTAAAATTGTCCCAGTTGTCGAATTATGACGACCGGGTCGCCGATGCTAAAGTAAAAGTAAAGTCGACGCAGATTTTAAAAATGTCCCAAAGGTCGAATTACGACGGCACCGGGTCATTGCGATGCTAAAGTAAAAGTAAAGCCGATGCAGATGAAAATGTCCCAAAGGTCGAATTATGATGACACCGTTGCCGTGGATGCCGAAAATTAAGCGCGCAGACGAGATTCAAAATTTGTCACAATGTCGAATTATGATGACACCGAAGTTCTCGCGAGGCTTGAAAAATTAAAACCAAAGCGGAGTAGATTTAAAAATTGTCCCAAGTCGAATTATGACGACACCGGGTCATTGGGCGCGCAGACGCCGAGGAGGGCGATCGACATTCGAGGTACAAATCGCTTGTCATTGAAGAGGTAGTTCCACGCCAGGCTCCTGCTCTCAGTATGCTAAGACTTAAACAAACGGTTAGTGCATAATCATAAGGCAAATGATAACGCATGAATTTATATGCAATGTAATCGCTTGAGTATAAAATGCTATCCTCGCGAAAATGTGACGCCGCCGCAGAATGCCGTGATTTCGCCGCACGACGGACGTGTTGCGATGAATCGCGATATGTTGTCCTTGCCGCAATCGCCCTCAGACTAAAGCTCAAGAAAGAGTTAGCGATAAATCGCTAAGACGTAATAATGAAGTGAGTAAGAAATGCAATTTCGGTAGTATAGAAATCGCCTCGTAGATGTGATATGTCACGATAGCGCCATTTTCGGACTTGTTGCGGCCGATAACGCCGTTGTTCGACGTGTTACGCGGGCGCCGCTGGCAGACGCATTGCCGCCGGGCGCTGCCGCGGACTTGCCGCGGCCGATAACGCCGCCGCCGGACGGCCGCCGGGCGCCGCCGCAGACTTGATGCGCCGATAACGCCGCCGCACGGACGCGTTCGCCGGGCGCCGCATAGACTTGCCGTGGCCGATAACGCCGCTGCACGGACGCGTTGCCGCCGGGCGCTATCGCAGACTTGCTGCGGCCGATAACGCCGCTGTTCGGACGCACGGCCGAGCAAGGCCGCCGCAGACGCATGCCGCCGATAACGCCGCCGCTCGACGCGTGCCGCCGGGCGCCGCCGCAGACTTGCTACGCCGATAACGCCGCCGCGGACGTGTTGCCGCCGGGCGCCGCTGCAGACTTGCCGCGGCCGATAACGCCGCCGTTCGGACGCAGCCGCCGCATCGCCGCGACTTGCCGGGCCGATAACGCCGCCGCTCGGACGTGCCGCCGGGCGCCATCGCGCGACTTGCCGGCCGATAACGCCGCCGCTCGGACGTGTTGCCGCCGGGCGCCGCTGCGTAGACTTGCCGCGGCCGAGCAACGCCGCCGCCGACGGTTGCCGCCGGCGCCGCTGCGCACTTGCCGCGGCCGATAACGCCGCCGCCGGACGTGTCGCCGCCGGGCGCCGCTGCGCAGACTTGCGGCCGATAACGCCGCTGTCGGACGCGTCGCACCGCCTCGTAGGATAATGCTCCCGCAAGCTAAGCTTGAGAAAATGTTAGTGTATACCGCTTAAACGAAATGATAAATGTATACGAGAAGTGCAATTTTACGTAGAGATGTCGCCCCGATACGCCGGATGAATATCGAGATGTTGTCAGCACGGACATGCTAAATGTCGCAATCGATTTAATTGTCATGATGCCTTTGTTGGGCGTGATGCGCGAGTTGCCAATTTGACTTTATCCCGAAGTTGACGCGCTAGATTTTGTGCGCGACTAACTTTGATCGCCGATTATTGATGCCCTTTTTCCGCCGCCGCTTTGCTGCGACTTTGATTGTTGTCATCCTCTGCCTTTGATGCTTTTTGCTGCTTTTGCTAATACGAAGAAACCTTTTGTCGATTTTCGCCGCTATTGCACTTTCTCGCTTCGTTAATATGAAAAGACTGCGCTTAAAAGAAAATTTGTGAGTTTTGGGAGGGTCGACCAGATTCGACTTCGCCGCTCGTCCCTTGACATCCGCGCGTTCGCCTGCTTTGGACTTGCAATCCTCGTCCGGCTTCCTACATTGTCCCGCTGAAAAGCGGTGTCCGCCTAAAGTGGTCTCAATGTAGTTGCCAGATGTAGTGATGTTTCGCCTTCGATTTCGGCCGTAGGTTGCCATTTCCGCGTAATCGGGCGGTGCGCCGACGGATCTACGCCGCTTTTCGAGACTCGCTTTTATAGGAACCAAGACAGTTCTCACTGCTCGCCAAATGCCTCGATCGGCCATGCCGGGCCGCCTTTGATCTTGCGAAATATTGATGCTCTGCCATTGCTAAGTCAAATACAAATCGACCTTTGGGGGAAGATGATAAATCTTTCTAAAAATGCAACAAATGGTGTTAGCATAAAGCACATAATTTGCAGGTATGTAGCAGATATATAGCACATAGCACATTCAAACGTTTCCTAACATGCAGGGGACCTCTTTATGCCGGGTAAGCCTAAACGCCACTTATGCGAGATTATGACGGATTTGTCCAAGTCGCCCAACTATAATGCCTTTGTTGGAAATGGCGACCAAACGACGCAGCACTTTTCCCAATTTCGCATGTCATGATTAGGCTTGGATTTGTCTGTCATTGCCACGCCACACATAATACGCCGTTGGTCGTTGGGTTGAGAAATCCACGACAAGTTTGGTGTCTTAATCAGGTGTCAATGCCGCGATTGACCCACCTAAGGTAAATGACGCATGCCCTAAAATAAGGGTGGTATAGCTCTATCCCGAGTTGCTAAGATTTGGCTTTACTAGACGCAAGGTTCCCGAGCGGACGACTCGAGTGAGTAAGGCTACGCGATCGATCGCATTTAACCGATCTAACTCGCAGCGCCAACTCTCCTAAAATTTGGATATTTTGAAAGAAATTTGCAGGCGCCAAGCACACCAACGCGTGAGTGTGTGATTGTGTGAATTTTCCAGAGTGGAAGAAATATGAGCGGAATGTCAGTTTAAGGAAAGCGGTAACAAATAGCAGTTAATACAATATGCAAATATTTATATGTAAAGCAGAATAATTTAGGCAAAACAATAAAAGCAAATAAGTGTAAAACATAAAGGAAGCAATTTAAGCAAAAAGAAAATAAAGCACAATAAATTAACCTATGTTTGTTATGGTTAAGAACCTAAAATCCCCAGCGGAGTCGCCATCTGTAACGCCCCATTTTCGACCGGAGCCGGAAACGGGATTACCGCTACGCATGGTTGGATTCCTGAAATGCTATTTTAGGAGTCGCCACCTAATTATTATAGTGAATTAGGACACTGAAAATGTAGCATAAAATACTACGAATGATCTCCATTTTTAAAGGTCTGCGAAAGCTATGTGAGATTCTAGGTAAGGGTTCTTTATTATCCTAAAGGGAAGGGGTTAGGCATCCTAAAGGATCCGCTAACTTGCGGTTGTCCGTTCAAACTTAGGTTAGTATTATTGTGCTAACATGCAATCTATAATTCTAAAAGTGTTCTAATTATTAAACTAATCAAAAGATATTTAAACTATGCATGCAAATATTTAAAATAAATATATATTTAACAAGATAGTAATAAAAGCAAATAATCATAAAAGATGTAATGAAGGGAAATTAGCAACTTTTCGCTTTTATTTCATTTTATGCGAATGATTTAACTTTGGTGCGCACTTTCTGCAAGAAAAGACACTTAGTAAGAGTTAGTAAATAATAAATAAATTACCAAACAAACACAATGTATGTGTATATATATATATATATATAGATATATATGTAAAAGATATTGTAAAAGATATATTTTTATATAAGTGTGGCTCACTAGTGTTATGCCAAGAATACTAAGACATGAGAAGCCAATATCGCTACGGTGGCGGCCGACTACTTCCCGTGAACGATACTATGCATTCTCGCCTAATCTTTTCACTTTCCTCCTCGCCCACATATTCCGCCTCGCTACCACGAGGCCTCCATCGACGGATAAATCCTTCTTTGGCCAGTGTAGTATCAAGTTCAAAATCGCTTAATGCCAAGGCGCAGAACTTGTTCATAAATCAAGAAATAACAAGTGTAGTATCATATTCAAAAATCAGTTTAATAAAGTAAAGAAAGGGCCAAATCGTCCAAATCATTGTGGAATACCCAAAAACAGTAGCAACACAGCGGAACAGTAAGCAACATAGCCCAAACAGAAAACGCAGCCAGCGACATAGCAACAACAATACCAAACAGAAAACGCAAGCAAGAACACTGGTAGCAACAACACCAATGTAAAAATGCAACCGACAGAACATCAGTGATCCGCCATAGTCAAACTCCGGCAATTATACCAAAATGAGGTCGAATCAGCCCAACAATAATCATAAGCAATGGAAGCAATGACAGCAAAGAATGGTCCAGAAACCAGTGGGGAACAACAGCAAGTTCGCCTGAAAAAGGGAGAAATCAGTCCACAACCAACAACATATCAAACAGAGTATAAACCGAACAAACGGGGAAATGGGTGGGTTCGACGGAGACGGCGATTCGCCGGAATTGTTCGACGAAGAGACTAGCAGCGACGGGAAAGGAATGGTTCGCCGACAAGCAATGGATGGTTCGAACAGTGGGGTGTCGACGGAAGGTGGTGTTGCTGTCAAACTCCGGCGTCGTGAGTTCGCCGGAGTCAGCGACGGAGACGATGGGAGAGGAAAGGGCCCCTTAAAAATGGAAAAGGTTGGTGCCCCCTTGTTGACACCCAATTTTGACCCTCCCGTCCAGCCATTAACCATAAAATTACACTAATTTTGTAAAATAATTTTTTAGGATTTTTATAATAAAATACAACAATAAAAACATTAAATACAGGCATAAATAATTAATTTAATAATGGCATCGCGTCTTACGTAGAGTTTTAAACACTTAGAGTCCCGCGCCCGCATTAACTAACTTTAAGCTTTGTCGTAATTCTTAAATAATTAATAAATGCATAAAATAAATAATTTAGCGATAACGTCGTGTCAGGTAGCATAGCCGCATTTATTAGTAATCATTTGTAATTTAAAATCAATTTTAATCTGATATATGCATTTAATAGCACCGCATTTATAAAGCTTTAAACGATTCTTAAATATCGTACTTGCATTCAGCATTTAAGTAATTTAATCTAAACTCAATTCAATTTTAATTTAACTTCGCAATAATGCAATAATAAGATTTTAATAGCGTCGCATTCTAGAGCATTAATCATTAATTAAATAGCACGCCCGCATTTATTTATTATAACAATTAGACTAATTTAGCACCTAAATAATTAGACTAATTTAGCACCTAAATAATCAGACTAATGTAGCACCTAGATAATTATAATAAAGCACCTAATTAATTTAATCACATTTGTTAATTAATTAATTAAAACACTTACCTAGAATTAATTAGCTAATCAATTAACTAGCCTAAACTAATTAAACACCTAAAATTAATACCTTTGAAACGCAGCCCATTAAAGAACTAATACCTAATTAATAGCCCAATACCCATTAATTTCGTCCACCTAATTAATAACTAACTACCCTTAATTAATTGACCCAGCCCTTCCCCTGAACAACCCGCAGCCCAGCAAATCTCTAGCCCATCTACCCGCAAGCCCTTCTCTTTCACTACCCACAGAAGCCCAAACCCGTCGCCCGACCCACGTCTTTATTACCCGCAAGCCCACGCCCATCCCTTACTTTCCCAGCCCTTTTTCCCTTCTCGTTTAACCCAGAACCTAAAAAGAAACCCAGCAGCCCTTACTCACCCTCTCCCTCACGCGAAACCCTAGTTCGCGACCACGCCTCTTCACCTTCCATCGCCAAGACACCAAAGATATCCCGAGATTCTCGCGAGATCCGGGACCTTCCTTCACCCACGCGCACGGCCACTCTTCTTACCATAACTAACCAAATCGTTTACCTTATCAACCCGATTCGAATCACACGAAATGAGTACAAATGGTCGAATCAAGACTAATTTTAGCCCATTCTCACTTTACCAATTTTAAAACCCGAATGAGGGCTATAAATACAGAGGCTATATGCATTTAATAGACGGTGGTTTTGTGGGGATAGCATCGACCCTTAGCAGAAGCTAAAGAACCACTGTGGCAAGACATAAAGAATGGGCTCAAATCGAGAGCGATCAAACAACTCAGAGGAGTCCAACAGCAACAGAGGAGGAGCACATTAATGTATCGACCATGGGCTTAGCATCCGCACTTTAGCATCACAAGAATAGGAGGTTCAAATCCCTTCTCTTTTAATTCTAGCAAAGAAACCTACAAGCAAACCTTGCCCCTTTTTCGTACCTTAAATCCAAAACCCGTCGATTGGACCGACGACTTGATACGCTGCCCCGGCTCGCTGTCCGGAGAAGGTAATTCACTTTCCTGTCGAATCTCAGTCCTTTATGTGAATTTATGCATTTTTGTTATGTATTTCCGCACTGCGTTACGTATTTTATGTTATTCGCTATTCGATTAAGTATGTTTAGTTCTCTTTGGATCGCATGATGAGGATTTCACTCAAGAGCGGAGTTCACGTAGTAATAAGTATTTGCTTCGTCGCGAATGTGGCAGATTTTATTACTGGGAAATACCCTGTGATGGGTGACATTGTTCTAAGGTTCAGTCAATAAATTGCTATTATGAATTGGTTATTTTAATGTAATACGAATAATACGAGACTAAGACGCTCAGCTCGCCATGCCTGCTTCTTTAAACCGCTCGCTATAATCTACACTTTTTCTGATCAAAATTGCACACATATGTCTGATTCATCTTTTGCCAGCTTGTATTCGTCGCGTCTGGTTTTTTTTCTGAAACTGTCCAGTCATACATTTGCTTTTACTAGTTGCTTAAGTATGTGTATTTGAATTGGTCTTAACTTTAGTCATCGCTATCATTCCTTGTCAAGAAATACAGTCATATCGACACTTGCCTAAGTTGTCATGCATCGTATCAGTTTAATAAGTGGCTAAATGAATATGTGTTTACATCCACCTAGAGAATCTCTGTTAGATATACTCTTCCTCTAGTTGTGCAAGTTGTAAACCTAAGCATGTGTTTACCTGCTTCAGTATTTCAGTTTGATTCGTGTGAGTATAATTGCCTCCACGTAGTTATAATAGTGTGTTCTAAGACCATGATCATTCATTCCTGCCTTTGCATTGTCTGCTTAAGTCTGGATTAAACCATTTTCTGCCTGATTCTCGATTGCTGACCTTGTTTAATCACGGTACACAAATTCGATTACTTATTATGCGGAATGATCTCTATACTAAATGCTCGCTTCTTCCTGGTACTGTTGATAAAGTGGATACATATTAATTATCTACATATAAGCCTTCCCTCGGGATATCCATGCATAGCTTATCTTAATTTCCTGAATTGCCTACTAAGATGTACATGCTTGTCTTATGTGGATTTCTCCTTAAAAAAATTAGTACATTTGTAAGGTCTCTTAAACCATAGAATAACTGGTTAATATTAGTTTTGCTGCTACTGTTCTGGTGGCGTTACTGCTTTAGCGGTATTACTGCTGCTACTATTTGGAATTGTTGTTGCTGCTGTTACTTGTGTTGCTGCTACTGTCCTTTACCGTAAGTTGGTCCAATATGCCAATTTGTTTTGGCCCTTTGTCTTGTGCGAGATTTTAGTGACTGACTTAGTTAAATACCAGCTAAAAATCTGCATATGTTCATCTATATTATATTATTTGGACATGTACTAATCCTTATCTTTCTTGTTTTTACATGGCACGCACCGGAGCAAAATAAAGAGTCTCACGGCGAGACTCATTGCAAGTCATTTCAAATGGCAACCCGCACCCGCATTTGCATTCCCGCTTCAGAAATTCCTAAGACAAAATAGGATAAGACGATGTCGCCACGCCGCCTCGAAGCCGCGATCATATCCACCTTTATCTTATTTGTTTAAATTGTTGCCTAATTATTTAATTTGTAATTAATAGTCGTTTCTAGAACAATTAATCCTTGAATACATGAATCAAAGTGGTAGTTTTAAAATTGGAAATGCACTTTTAATTATTTATCTTAGGCTTGTCATTTATATCTAATCTTTGCCTAGTCATTAAATTGCACAGCTAAAACTAATGCATCACTTCTTTGATTTCGCAGATAAATGCATATCTATAGCCCATAAACCGACTTCGCAAACGCACACTTTATATTTTTTAATATATATTTATAGCATTAATCTTACAAAATTTATTTACAGCATGCTTCCTTCTACAAAATATTTCAAAGCATCCTTTATATTTTCCTAAAACAAGTATTTTTAAATATAATAATTACCCTAGGTTTGGCAGGACAACCGCAAGTTAGCGGATCTTAGAGGGTGCCTAACCCCTTCCCTCTAGATTAATAAAGAACCCTTACCCAGAATCTCATTAAGTTTAGCAGACCATTAAAATGGAGTTAATGTTTTACTTTAAACTAGTTAAACATTTAGGTGTCCTAATTCACCCAATTAATTAGGTGGCGACTCCGCGAACCCTTAGCATTGTAGCAACCCTTTTAAACTTTAGCATCTTTTGCAATTTTAGCATCCTTTTAGCACTTCTAATATGTTAGCACCCCTTTTAGCATTTTTAAAACCCTTTTAAACCTTTTAGCATTTTATTTTTCTAACATTTTTGCATTTTCGAGCAGGGCTCGCTACTATTTTAGAATGCCGCGGCCGAAAATGGGCGCGACACCCCTTTAATGTATTGCGTGGCGGCAGGTGTTTCAAGGGGGGTTCGCCGGCTGGGTTGGTGTTGCTGTCGAACTCCGGCGTCGTGAGTTCGCCGAGTCGACGAGGCGATGCGAGTGAGGGTGGAGGTGCGACTGCGGGCTGGTTTTCTGAAAATAAAAGGGTGTGATAGTCACGGAGTTTTTAGAACTCCGTGAAGCGGCGGCGGCGCGACAAGAGAAGGAGGAGAGAGTGAGAGAGGAGACGACAGGTGTGTGTGTGGGGTATGTTTAAGGGGTTCACGGAGTTTTTAGAACTCCCGAAAGCGCGAAGGCGCAAAGTGGAAGTCGCCCTTGAAAACAAATGAAAAGTTCCTCCTCCCCTTCAAAATGAAAAGGGGCTGATCCCTTTTAAAAAAATGCTGAACGTTGGACTTTTTTCCAAAAAACGTGGGCTGCCCTCTCTTTTAATAAAGGGGGGGTAAAAATTAATAAATAGGGGGTAGATTAGGGTTTGGTATTTTAGGGGGGAAATGAAAAGTGGGTTTGAAATTTAAAAATGGGGGGGGGGGGGAAATAAAAGGGGGTGTTTGGATGAAATAAAAATAGTGTTGGATTGAATTGATTCGGATTGGGTTCCGTACTGGACTGGTTTGACAAAATGCAACGCGGGTTAATTATTTAAGAGAAAAATTATTTAACAAGATGCAAAATTATTAAAATGCAAATGCCGACGCAAAAATGCAATATTTAAGACATGTTTAATGTCTGATTAAAATTAAAGCAGGATGTCAATTAATTATTTAAAGAGATGCAAAATATTATTATAATAGAAACATAATATTAACAAAAACATAATGCTTAAATAAAAAATAAAAAGATGCAATGTCATTTTGTGAATAAATAAACATAGAATATTATATAAAATATGCAAAAACAACGATTAAAATGCGGTGTGCTAAAATACTTAAAATTGCACGAAATATACAAAAAACGGGTCAAAATTGACTGTCAACAAGTTACATCAGCTAGCGAGCCTTGGGTTTCGTTTGGTTGATTCTGTTAGTGACGGAATTCGGGTTCGAGAGGTTGTCGAGTCTTCCATCGTCGAGGAGGTGAAGAGGCGACAGTATGAGGATCCGATTTTGGTACTGATCGAGACGCAGCTTTCCGTAAGGAGAAGAGTCTATTTGAGGTAGCGCGATGGGGTGCTAAGATTCGAGGCCGGTTGTGTTTCCGATGTGTGACAGACTTCGGCCAGATTTCGTGAGGCACACAGTGCTCGTTATTCTATTCATCTGGGGTCGACTAAGATGTATCATGACCTCAAATGCGTGTATTGGTGGGATGGCCTAAAGAGGGACGTTGCGGAGTTCGTGGCACAGTGCCCGAATTGTCAGCAGGTTAAGATTGAGCACCAGAAGCCCGGTGGGCTGTTGCAGGCTATTGATATTCCGACTTGGAAGTGGGAGGTGATAAATATGGATTTTATTATATGGCTACCTACCACTCGGAGGAAGCATGATTCCATTTGGGTGATTGTCGACAGTTCGACGAAATCACCAATTTTCTTCCCACGAACGACGTTCTCACCGAGGACTATGCGGATTATATATTAGAGAGATTGTGAGACCGCACGAGTCCCGGTCGATTATATCGAATAGAGGAGCCCAATTCTCGCTAACTTCGAGGTCTTTTCCGGCGGATTAGGGACACAGTGAGTCTCAAGATCGCATTTCACCTCGCATCGACGGACAAAGCCGAGCGCACTATCCAGACACTTGAAGATATGCGGGCTTGTGTTATTGATTTCGTGGTAGCCGAGGATCATTTGCCTCTTGTAGAGTTTGCTTACAACAACGGCTACCATTCCAGATTCGATGGCGCCTTATGAGGCCTTATACGAGGAAGTGCAGTCACCGATAGCTGGTTCGAGGTGGAGAAGTTCATTACTCGGGCCGACTTAGTTCACAGCGATGGATAAGGTGAAGCTTATCCAGAGCGGTTGTCGCGCTCGTAGTCAGGTCGTATGCGCAGATCATCGGCGTCGACACTTGGAATTTGAGATAGATGATTGGGTTTTTCTAGGTATCGCCACGGCGGCGTGATGAGATTTGGAAAGAAGGAGGCTTAGCCCAAGGTACATCGGGCGTGTCGATTATCCGTAGGTAGGCGGTTGCTATGAGTTAGATCTGCCGTCCGATTTGGAGGCGGTACATCCAGTTTTCCATGTGTCCATGTTGCGGAAATGTATTGGAGATCCATCTAGAGTGCACCCGGTTCATGATGTCCAAGTGACTGAGGAGTTGTCGTATGAGGAGAGTCTCATAGCGATACTCGATCGACAGGTTAGGCGACTTCGGACGAATGACGTGGCTTCTGTCAAGGTCTTATGGCAGAACGAGAGCAGGGAGGAAATGACGTGGGAAGCAGAAGATGACATGATGAAGAAGTATCCTCACTTATTCCCTACACCTCCAGGTAACCCACTCTCCTGCTTGTTAGTTTTGATTTAACAATTGTGCTTAAGTATTGTTGTGGCCGTGGGGAGCGTCTTTATTTGCAAAAGAGTAGTTAAGAGCGTCTACGTCAATTGGTGATTCAAGTAAGTTTGGCGAACATTCGGACGAATGTTTCTAATGGGAGAATGTTATACCCCGTGGTTCGGTCCGACCGATCGGGGAGTTCGCGCAGGCCGCGCGCCAAGCGGGTAATTGTAGGGCCGCGGCGCCGAAAGATCTGAGGAGTCGCTGAAGTTTCAGCGCCGCGGCGCCGAGGCGGGAAATCTGGCGGAAAAACTTAGGAAAATCTGATCTTTTCTTTTAAAAGGGCATGGGTGGGTGACAAGTGTCCCCCCCATCTGATTTCTGCATGCTTTATATTGACCAAGTCTTAAAGACTTGGTCATCTTTCATCTCTCTCTTAGAAAAAGCTCCTCCTTCTCTCTTAAATTATTTCAAGCTCCTCCTTCTCTCTAAAACTCCAAGAGGTATTCTAGCCTTAGGAAAAATCTGAAAAAGTAAAAGGCAAGAAGGAAGCTTGTGGCTAGCTTGTGAAGGTTGTTGTGGTGGTGTTCTTGGAATATAAGCTAGCAAATTGTTGGATAAATTTGGCTAAAGCTCTAAGGTAATGATTCTTCCTCTATTATTAGTTTTTAGTGTTGCATGTTAAGAAGAAAGTACTTGTGGTAGTAAATAATGCTATTAGAGTCATTGCATGCAAGAAATTGTTACACCTCGTAAGTCCAAGACATGTATAAGAGAATGTACGAAAGGAAACAAGACTTGGAAAAGGATACGAAAGGAAGAATTGTTTTTACGACGGAAAATGTTCCGAACGTCGGAAAGGAAAAATGTTCGTTGTTGGGAATTGGATTCTCAAAATATATTATTTGAAGAATATGGAACTTATTAAAATTATGGAAATTTATTTTTTACGGATTTGGTCACGTGGGGCCCACCCGAGGAATTTTACATTTTTGTGGGGCCCACGAGGGTTACGGAATTTTTATGGACGAATGAGAGGGCGACACGTGGCACTCCCACATGTGGTGTTGGACGATAATTGCAAGGTTTTTATGTTCATTTGACCTATGTAGTAGATTAGTCTCATAGAGCTTGACAAAGTTGACCAAGTCAAGAGCCATTGGCTTGATCTCTTCCTCCAATTTTAACAAGTGTTTTTATCCAAGCCTCCATCAGTGTTATAAGTATACTACTAGTAGCAAGACTTGAGCATTCTATACTTAGAAAAATTTTCAAGAACTTTGAGCTTAGCCAATAGTGCTCTCGGCTTGCACTCCTCCCACACAAAAATTTTGTGATTTTGATCCATTAGCCACAAGACTTTAACCCAATGTTCCTAAGGGTGTTGCAAGGTTATCTCAATAGAAAGATTTCGAAAAACGGAGTTTTCACGTTAGTCATGGCGGAAACTATTGGAGTTCTTCAACTTTGAAGTTGGAACTTGAAGATGGGTTCTTCATAGGCCTCAGGAGTGCTTGGAGCGGTTTGGAACCTAAGGAAAGGAGCTAAGAATTGCTAAGGCGCGACTTTGGAATCTTGGAAATTTTAAGGGCTTTGAAAGGTATAAATTTTGTCGTTTTAGTAGTTAAGACTTACTACTTGTTGTAGCTATGGATTTTAGCAAGCATGTGTTATATAGTATGAAGTTTGATATGTTTATTGGCTATTGGAACCCTTATCCGAAATCTAGCATGTTTAACTTTAAGATTTCAATTTAGTCGATTATTAGTTTAAGCGTCGACGTCAGTATAAAGAAGAAAAGTGTAGTTGTTGAAGTTGTTTAGACTATATAACATGTTGACCTAAGAACTTGAAATTGGAAAAGGGTTGGAAAAGACTTAGTTGCTATGTAAGTTGGCCGAGAATTGGCTAGTGTCATTAGACTACTTCATTTAATCATGGGGCGGAAATTTTACACGTATTGTAAGGCGTGTAATCCCCTTTGTTTGGTTGATTGTTGGAGCCTTAAATGTGGCTTGTTGGTTATTGTATTCGCCTTGAAAAGGTGGCAAAGTGAGTAGAAACAAAGGAAGTGCTGCCCGATTTTCCGTAGAATTAGAGACCAAATACTTAGTATTATTCTACGTTAGAGACTAGAAGATTGATAGTATTGTTGTGACCATTATAGGTTGACACTTCTACGTACGGCGTATTCGGCTTAGCTTGTGGATATTAGCGAAAGGTATGTGAACTATCTCCTTCTAGCATGATTCCTTAGAATAAAGAAAGTAAGTTCTACTCCTCGAATGATCCATTCCTTGCTTGTATTTGGATTGCCTAAAATAGAATTTGTTCTATGTACTTCGAGTGTACTTTGATGTTTAAATTGTAAGTAGTATAATCCCTTTCCTTAGGGAAGTTTGGATTCTTAAAAGTGAAGGTATTTTTCTTAAAAGTACATAGAGACTTGAAAAGGAAGTGGTTTCCAAATCTTTTGGCTAGTGCCTTAGTTCTAAAACCTAAAGGTCATTATAATGACTTTGTGAGTCAAAGGAGTGATTTACTTATTTGATTTAAAAGGAGAAATGACATGATTTAAGAGAAGTAACTTGTGCTAAGGGTGAAGTTACTGAGGTTTAAAAAGTAGAAGAAAACTTGTTTTCTAACTACAAGAGACTTGAAGTATTTTGAAAGTTAAGAACTTGAATTGTAAGTATGTGATACTTGGTTTTAATAGTATAAGTCTCTTGGTTATCAAGGAATGGATATGTCTAAAACCATAAAAGGTTATAACGGCTTTATGGGAAGTTGGGTATAACGGCTTTATGGAAGGTTAAGAAAGTTGTCTATTTTGATTAATGGGCATAAGTTGCCAAGATTGTGAAAATTTGAAGTTACTTGATTTCAAGCTTTGAAATGAGCTTTCTAAAGTGTAGTAACTTACTTTGAAAAATAGACATGCCTTGATACTACGTGTTGGTATCTTGGGGTTTACATAAAAGGAGTCTTTTGAAAAGAATGACGTCACGTAGTACTTTGGCTTGATAAATTGAGAATTTGTCTAAGTGTGCCTTGATAAGTACTTTGACTTGTTAAAAGAGAATTATTCTATGTATGCCTTGATTAGTACTTTGGCTTGATAAATTGAGAATTTGTCTAAGTGTGCCTTGATAAGTACTTTGACTTGTTAAAGGAGAATTATTCTATGTATGCCTTGATTAGTACTTTGGCTTGATAAATTGAGAATTTGTCTAAGTGTGCCTTGATAAGTACTTTGACTTGTTAAAGGAGAATTATTCTATGTATGCCTTGATTAGTACTTTGGCTTGATAAATTGAGAATTTGTCTAAGTGTGCCTTGATAAGTACTTTGACTTGTTAAAAGAGAATTATTCTATGTATGCCTTGATTAGTACTTTGGCTTGATAAAATGAGAATTATCCTATGTGTGCCTTGATAAGTACTTTGGCTTGGTTAATTGAGAACTTGCCTATATGTACGGGTAATAGCCTTTGAGTGCAAGTATTATGTTTTATTAAGTTGTCGCGACTCTCGGTTGCGGTCTACCGTCTTGTCAGAAGTTACCGACGCACCGACGGTGATGTGGGATTCCACGTATGCTTCCGCTACTTGTAGTACTGGGTTAAATTCGGATTTTTATAGAAGACATGGTAGTGCTTATGTCTTGTTTGATGGTCGGTCGAGATAGGGTAAGAGTATAAATGGCGGGCGCCCCAAGACGTTATACCACCTCCGTGGTAAGAGTATTAGTGAGGGTAAACCCCAAGACGCTGTACCACCCGATTTATGTGTTGTTTGACACGGTTGAGATAGGGTAAGAGTATAAATGGCGGGCAAGCCCCAAGACGTTATACCACCTCCTCCGTGGTAAGAGTATAAGTGAGGGTAAACCCCAAGACGCTATACCACCGCTTACCACCTTCTCCAGGTAAGAGTATAAGTGAGGTAAACCCCAAGATGCTATACCACCGCTGGGACTTGATGTTATGTTATATCATGGATCCGGCTGGCGGGCGATTCCACGCATGATTGATATTACGGGCGTGAGACCCATAGTTATATCTCGAGTAGTGACTCGGAGGCTTGCGTCCCGACTTGATATGACCGCCATGTGTTATGTATCGTAGGTTGGATATCATACATGTCTCCCGTGTTATTTAGATCGCTATGATTTTATTACGCATTTCATCGCTCACATACTTGGTACATTCTTCGCATCGACCTCCTTCGGCCGCGTCATGCCGCAGTTTAGTGCACGCATTCGGTGATCGGCAGTGTAGGATCCTCGCTGTGGTTTGGATAAGCTCCTTCTATTCCGAGTTTATCTTTGGTATATGTCCTTCAAGATGCACTTTGTATAGTTTTGGGTACGGCGGGGCCTTGTCCGTCATAGTTCGATTTAACTCCTGAGGTCCAGATTCATACGTGGGATTGGACTCGTATGCGGTGTAGTGTCTTTTGTTTATGTATGTATGATGGCAGCCTCGGCTTTGCCCTTGCACGCACGCTTGTTTTAAAAAAATGGGGTGTTATTTCGCCCGCACTACTTGTATTGTTAAGGTAGCGGTGCCTGTGTAGGCACCGCCACGGCCCGGGTTCGGCCGTGATGACTCTCATCGTGGGCTTTGGGGCGGCAACATGGACGATTTCCTTGAATTTTTTGTCAAGTATTAGGTAGTATATTTTGTGGTTGATGGTAAAGGTGCAAATGGAGGCATATTGGCCCTACACGTGCCTTTCACTTGGCATGATCTTGGCCATTGGTTGGCCTTTGCTTGACCTATAAATACCCCTTGAAGACTTCTTCATCCATTCCTAAACTTTCCTAAGTCTTGAGAGCTTCCCCCCTTTTGTGTGGTGTTCTCGTCCTCCCCCTTGTGAGGCCCCCTTGGCCGAGGGGTATACACCCCCCCTTTGTGGTGTTGTCTCGTATATATACCCCCCCTCTTGGTAGAAATACTCTCAAAAGTATTGTTGTTATACTCAAATTACCTTAGCCGTATACCTTGTAGTATTCCGAAGATACCTCTATACGTAGAGCCCGGAAATACTACCGTATGTCATTTTTGTCTCAAACCGAAACCCTAAGGAAAATCTCCATAGTTGGTTGGAGTATTAAGTAGAGGTCGCGTAGAACTTCTAAGGGTTGTTTGGAGCGGGTTGGAGCACCCGGAGTAGGAGCTAAGCGTTGCTAAGGATCGACATTTTTACTTGGATAATTATGGGCTTATCGAGGTAATTATCTTGTCCCCCTATTGTAATTGGAAATTACATGTTGTAGGAATATATATATGAAGTATACTATATATAGAACTGAACATGGTTTTGCGGCAATGTCTTTGGACTTAAGCCTGAATTTAAAGAAGAGAACTGAACTGTAATTACGTAGGATCAGACATGGACTTGTGTAGTTTGGGTAGGAAGTCGCCAAATTTTCCGTAGAATCTTGTATCTAGATTTAATCTACCGAGTAGTCTAGACTTTGATAGACTTGTATAACCTTTATAGGTTGAATGTTCTGGAGTAGCATGTGCTACTTGGAAGGTGGACAAGGCTAGCCGGGTTATAGCCGTGGAGCGATTTGCTAATAGTCGATAATCGTCGCGAGGTATGTGATTCTTCCTATCCTCTTGAGCATGATATTTTAAAAGAATATATATATAGTACGGTAGACGTACGCGTGCTAATTGAACGTAGTTGTACGGCAATGTCTTTTGACTTAAGCCCGAATAATAAAGATCTTGAAGTATTTCAAGATAATTAAGAACCGTTTTTAAAAGAAGAGTAATACTTGGTTTTAAAAGCTTAAGAGTTATACTAGCTTTATGGGAAGTTAGGTATAACGGCTTAAGAGAGATAAAACGAATGATTTATTGATTTTAGAAGTTAAGAGACTTGATCTTGTAAGATAAGAGACTTAACGTAAATGAATTATATGAATTTTTGTGTGAAACCTCATTCGTGAGTAATGAGTACTTGGTTTTTAAAAGGGATAATGTTTTACTGATTTCGGAAATCAGAATGTGTATCGACAAACCATTGCAGCGTTAATAAAGGAAAATGTATTGAATAATTAAGTATTATTAAAACCAGTAGAAACTCCATCCGCATGTAAGCTAAGATGAGACAAAATGATATTTCCTAGATCATGGCTGCTTAATAAGATTGATTATGAACAAGAATAACCTACTCACATATAAGGCATATGTTTCTCAGATTGTTTAAAAGAGAATTATATTCTTAAATGAATAAGACTATGAACCACGAAACCTTTCTAAAATAAGAAACGTGAACATTTGAAATTAGGCAAACTTGAACGTTTGGAAAATAATGTTGTTACTTGATTTTACAAAGGGAAGTGTTTTGGTTTACTTAAAAAGATAGTCACTCTATTTTTATACTACGGGTATTGTGTGACTTATGTGAAAGAAACGGATCTTTTAAAGAGTTAATGTATGAAGTACTTCGGGGATAGATACCCGAACTTCTTAGCATAAAGTACCTTGTGTGAATAACTTGATCGTGTTGGTTTGTGGTAGCCTTGTAATACTTTCTTGTTGATTTGATAAGTAAACATGTTAGGATGCTACGTGTGTTAGTATCTTGTGATTGTTATGAAAGGGGGTCATTCTTGTTGTGCTTACGTTGTTAAACGTTAAGCCCAGATCGTTATTGTATCACATACCCTCGACTTATTATACCGGTGGTCACACCTCGATGCGAGTCTATACGGCCTATCGCGGTCTCTGAGACTACGCGAGCAGCGGTATGCTCCGAGATTGATCATTCCGGTGTTTAGCCTGACGCGGATGCCTACGCGTCTTTGAGGACTACGCGGTCTTTGAGGACTATGCGGGTTGCGGAAGTCCAGCGGATCTGGGGTTAAGCCGCCCCGACGCGGTATACCTCGTGCGATCTGGTGACTATGATTCGAGGAATACCTCATGCGGTGCATGTGTGACCTATCGCGAGTGCGGTAAGTTCTGAGGATAGACGCGACAATGATACTGCGCGAGTGGCGGCCGATCGTGGTGCGGTCTAGAAAGACCTCGTGATACGCTTTATGGCATCTTTGGTGCTGGTCTTAGTAGTCGGCTATGCCTTCGACTTACCCGTGCGGTTATCATTGTGATGACTTTGAGGCGTGAGTCACGACTTGACATATCGCTATTTATTGTGAATCGTAGTTTGGTTATCATACATGTCTCCCGCTTTATATAGACTACTATGATTTCATTTACGATTTATTTTCGATTTCACATACTTGGTACTGTTATCGACCTTCCTTCGGGCCGTCACGCCGCAGTAAAGGTACACGATCGTTGATCCTCGCTCTTAGTGGTCACAACGTTTGGAAAGCCGTTTCTCGGAGGCTTATCTTCGTATAGTCCTGTTGTTGTAAGTGCTTACATTCGGGGATATGACGGCCCGTCCGTCGTTGTTGTCATATCATTCGTAGAAGTGCAGTAATCGCTTGTGGGCGGGGTTGTAATGGGATGAATCGTCGGATCTAAGTTTTTATATATATACGCCGAAAGGCAACTTTTCTTCAGATAAACATGTGTTTCCTTTACATTATTTCATATTGTGTTTTATGTTCCGCTGATTACTCTGATGTTGTATCACTGGGGTGCCCGGGGTAAGGCACCAGTCACGGGCCCGGATTCGGGTCGTGACAGAGGTAGACCAAAGAAGTATTGGGGAGAGGTGATTATACGGGATATGACGCATGTGCGACTTACTGAGGACATGACCTTAGATAGGGGTTTATGGAGGACACTGATTAGGGTTGAATGGTAGTAGGGTCGAGCGTAGTCCCACTCACGCCCACAAAAAGACAGTTCTATAATTAGCTCATCACAATTATAGAAGTAGTATTGCTTTATATTCCCCGTAGTTGATTTCTGTGGCTATGTGTTCTCTAATGTACTTTGTTCATATTATTTACTTGCGTTACCTACTGCTTTCTTTTGACAGAATGTGCTACCATGACGTATTCGATTTTTGTTACCAGCATGTTCCTATAACTTTAATTTCTTGTCTGTGACCGTTTGTCTTGCTATGCAACGTTTGCTTTGACTGTGATTATGCAGGTCTTGAGCCTAGGGTCTCCCGGAAACAGTCGCTCTACCTACCAAGGTATAGGTAAGGTCTGTGTACACTCTACCCTCCCCAGACCCCACATAATAAAATTTTACTGGGTATGTTGGTGTTGTTGTTTGTACTAAAAATAAAGGACTACATCTCTATTTATAAAGAACTAAAGAGAACAAAATAAAATAAAATATATTATTTTGCTTATAGATATTAAACTAAAAAGGAAACTGAATATTCTTTAATTAATGTAGATACTAGACTAAAACTAAACTCATTGAAAATCTCTGTGGAGGAGACTAAGGGAAATTAAGGAGTTGATCGATGAATGAAGTAGTAAACATACTATTAGAAGTAAGACTCCAAATAGCAGTATCATGAAGCACCCCATTACAATTAGTAATAGAACCAATCTATCCTTAAACAATACCACGTAAACAAGACATACCACGTAAACATAGTCCCAACCTTTAAGAATATTCTTCCAAATGAAAGAGAAATTCGACGAGGTAGTTTTATTAATTAAACATCTAGTCCACATGGAATTGGGATAGCCGCCAGGAAAGATTAGTAATAATGGCCAGATTTTTGTGTAAAATTTCTTAATATCCAAATCATATTTTTATTAAATAATATAAAATCTAAAAACCTAAATTATGATTCGTGCTAAACCCGATCCAAGCTGACAGATGAACAGGCGTAGTTGTCAGGTTGGATAAGTAAGCGTTGCATTTTTAGCCACATTGCAGAATTCACGTGTACGGGTCCCGGTAATAAAGACTGGACCCTTTATACAAACTTAGTCAAGATGTCCTTTCACAAGGGTTAAATTGAGGGAAACTTTTGCAAAATGGATACTTTCTAAACATCAACTTTAAAATTTGCAAAAGATATAGAGAAGGTATTCTGAGATTAATTTGCAATCAAGAGCACAGAACAGCACCAACACGAAAAATCCAAAAACAAAAAGGCCAAATACAAGCATAATACAGGTTCTTGCAAGACAAACATTATAACCAACGAAGCTTTTCGTCGTAAGGATCATATTACAATGAAAACTTGATGAGTTGATTCACCTACACGTCTTATTTTTACTGTTATGTGGGGAGTTACTCCACGTATTGTTGGACGTAAAATGGATATTTTTGCGACCGGTTCATCATTCGAGCTAGAAGAATAAAAGTTACGCCATAGGATTCTTTCTTGACATCTAAAAGTCTAAAACCAACTGGAGCCAGGAAATTTCTTGACATCCCTGCTTTGCATCAATTCCCTCACAGTTCCAACACCATCCCAGTTTTGCAAACCAGCAAATGTGTTTGACAATAACACATAGATTGAAGGATCAACTGTGTTGACATGTAATGCTCGTTCTGCTGCTCGCTTTGCAGTTTCCATATCCCCATGAAGCTGGGCTGTCCCAAGCAAGGTTTGCCAGACCAACAAACCTGGTTGAAAGGGCATACTCAAGATTAATTCCTCAGCTTCTCTTATACGTCCAGCTCGTCCAAAGAGATTCACCATACAAGCGTAGTGATCTTCTCCGGGGAGAATACCATAGTCATCACTCATTGAAGTGAAATACTTCCATCCCTCGTCGATAAGTCCTCCTTGGCTGCAAGCATAAAGCACACATATGAAAGTAATATAGTTAGGCTCTGCCCCTTCCTCCCTCATCTGATGGAAAATTTCAAGAGCTTTCCTTGAATATCCGTTTTGCGCATAGCCCATAATCATAGTGGTCCATGAAACAGTAGTGTGTTCATCCATTGATTGGAAAACCATGAATGCCCCATCCATGCAACCACATTTCGCGTACATGTCAAGCAATGCATTATCTACACAGACATCAATGTCGTCCCCAAGTTTGATCCTCAAGCCATGAACTTTCTCCCCTTCTTTGAAAGAGGCTGTATTGGCACATGCACTAAAAGCAGTTGCTAGAGTAAACTTATTAGGCATTACTCCTGCTCTCCTCATCTCTCCAATGACCCTGAGAGCTTCAATTGGCTCGTCGCAATTCAAACACCCTGCTGCCATTTGTGTCCAGGAACAAACGTCTTTAAAATGGATCTCCTTGAATGCTTTGAAACCCTCACCTAAACTTCGATTTTTCAAATACATATCCACCAAAGAGTTCCCTACACACATCTCACTTCCATGGCCAGACTTAAGAAGCTGGGCATGAACTTGCACACCCAAATCAAGATAAAATAGCTCGGCTAATCCAGTAAGAACACTAGCAAAACTGAAGTTATCTGGTAGAACTCCTTCACGGATCATCCTGTACCAAAGCCTCGGTACCTCTGAGCAACAAAATTGCATGCAACCACCTAGCATTGCATTCCAAGTAACAATATCTTTATTGGAACACCGCTCAAAAACCTTTAACGCTTCATCCAATCTACCGTGCCTTATCAAAGTCGTCAAAAAAGCATTCACTAAGTAAACATTAGACTCAAACCCAAGCCTCGTGATTAGTCCATAAACTTGGTATGCATTAGTCAGGTTTAATCTATCCTCAAACGAGCAAGCGTGGAGGGCACTCACAAAAGTGAACTTGTTAGGCTTCGTTCCACTCCGGTGCATTCGAGTAAACAAGGAGAAAGCTTCAGTAGCAAAGCCCTTTTGCACAAAGCCAGCAATGAGGGCAGTCCAAGAAACCACATTTCTTTGAGTCATTTCATCAAACAGTTTGAGCCCATTCCCCGTGTCACCACATTTCACATAAGCATTTAGAAGATGATTGTGTATGTATAGCGAAGACACGCTGCCTGCGGTTTTCAGTAGTTTCGCGTGAATGGCGTTGGCGTTATCTAATTTTGATGTCGCCACACATTGACGCAGTATATTTGTGTATTTTTTCTCCTCCTCCTCCTCCTGGTTCTTGTCCCAAATGATAGATGCTCTATAGTTTTTCTTTGTTGTAAAGTTAGAGAAAGACGGTTCATTGTGTATAGTACCAGTTAGGATTTCATGTAAAGTTGTGAACTTTTTGAGTTTATATAGAAGCATATGGATTATTCATATAGCTTCTTCAGAATTATGTAGGTGCAAAAAGTACTAAAATTTGTAACAGGTATCTATTTAAGCTTTTCAGTTGAAAAAATATAGAAAAAGAAAGGCACATCCACCAAAGGTAACAATCAAAATGTAAGTACAGGTTAGATTTAAGTGAAATAAAAACAGCCTAATGGCCTGCATAGAACATTAGATCAAGAGATAAACAAGAAACGTATTTCATAATGTGCCTCGGATCAATTAAAGCTTGACATAAGATCCCAATATTGAAGACACAGTAAAGTCTTGACTCACAACAGAAATTCTTTTCACAGCAAGAGACCATGCTAGCTCCAATCATTTTCGAGTGTTGTAACTTGTAACAGGCATCACGTCAAGGATTCCTTTCACATACTAAACTATCGATCAAAGAAAGGAAGGCACCAAAATTAAGAATACAAGAGAGAACTTACAGAATGAAAAACCAAAACATATGCTTAACTTGTTTCATTGAAACTGAGAATCTTTCATGTTTTTCATCTCTACCTTCAGTAAGGACTGCCAGAATATACATTGTAACTTGATATCATTGCTCAGAATAGTAACATATGATAAAGTAATTGTAACTTACTACCTTGCTGTTTAATGTCTATGTCTCAGCATCATATGCACTTCCATATGGAAACTGTGTTTTATCTTTCTAAACATGCTCTCCCCAAGGATGGAACAAAAACTGATTCATATCCCAAGCATATTCAGAAAGAACACGTAATCTATTGCTAAATTAAGGAGTAAAGAGTGACAGTTTATATGCCTAAGCAAGTGGAACTAAGCTCAATTTATATGGAACCACAGTAGCAACAAAAAAAGGCTTTGGCGCCAGAGCAGAAAGGCTGCAGAGGTGTCTCATCTTCCTTGTCTCAAAGTGATACAAATAGGTATTAACTCCAACCCTCATAAGCAAGATGTTATCCTTGAAAGCCAGAGTCCCGATCCAAGGAAAACCGGTACCATAGTCACTTGCCAACTTTTCCGCTATCCTGAACAGATACTTGTCGTTTTCTTTTTCCAGCACTTCCAAAGAGATTGTAAAAGTAAGATCCCACTGAGAAGTAAAGCGATCCTTAAGCATCCACAACTGAAGTCTGTGCTCACAAATCAACACATAATGTAGCTTCCCTTCGGCTTCTCCCAAGCACATCTTGGGTGTTAAATTGAACTGGGAGGTGGGGAGTGGTACCATTATCAACCAAGATATCTCATTTTCAGGATCAAATATGAGGATTTGGTCTCCATCAGTAAGCCAATATATAATTCCCTGTACACAGATGCATCCCTTTTTCTGCATGTTGTCATTGCAAAGACAAATCTCTTCTGATTTTCTCCCATACTCCTGTTTCTGATGAATAAATGTTAAAAGAGAAAATATCCATCCCCATCTGTGCTAGTCTCAATTTGACTAACTATCACAACCTTAAAATTTGTGAACGCATCGATCGGGTTCTTAAATGGATCAAACACCAAAGTTATGCAGCTTTTTCTGGAAGGATTTGGCCATTGAACTGCTTTCCACTCCTTGTTCACAGGGTTGCATACGTAGATTACGGGAACATGACAAGGAAAGCTACTTCGACAACAGATAAGTCAATATCTTGAATCCAGGATGGCAACTCTTTCTGGGAGGAAATCGAGAACATCATTATGGAATTCAGCGGTAACTCTTGCTATACATATGAAGCTGATATAGCCATAATCTTCATCACACCACTGGTACCTACCCTGGTAGAAGAAACCTGCGAGCGGTTCCATCTTTTTCAACTGAACTTGGATGAAACTACGGTTAGATATAAGACATTGCCATCCCTTTGACACACATTTCAATTTCAGCAAATCCTTAGTAGACAATTTCGTTAGTACTTCATATAGCATCTGCTTGGAAACCAAAGTTCCTTCTTAATTTTCACAACCCTGAGATAATTAGATTCTGTTAACTAGGATATTAGTTCAAGGCAATTTTGACACAAGAAAAGAAATTCTTTATCCACTAAATTTGTGACCATGACGACCACATAACAGTGAGAAGTAATAACTTCGCTCTACCCAAAATTTTAGAGCAGTAGAACAATCAGAGATACAAATAGAGCTACTACTATATAGTGAGTGGATTAACAAGTGCAAATAAAACTAGAGAGACGATGACATTGAAAGATGCAGATCAGCAAGAAATCCACAACATTTTCAGCGATACGGGTAGCATATAATCACACTTGCCAATAGAATAGCTCACAAGCTATAGGATAGGCAGAATACCTGACAAACTTGTATTCATCATAAAACATCATACAGAAGTAAATATAGAGATATGAGTACCAAATATCAATCATCATTTATCAAGACTAGCTAGCACAAAACTCGAATACCACAATAGTATAGTTCTTCATCCGTTGAGTACCAGTTAAGAATTTACTAACATATATGGAAAATTCCTTTTTTTTCCGGGGTGGGAGGTTTGGTTCTTACCAATAAACAGAAATAACAATATGTATCTACACTGGCCACACATTGCTACCAAACCCCTACTAGCAAGAACATTCCTAGTACCTATGCAACCTATGCCCCCAAACAAAATTGATCTTTTTTCTTAGTTTAATCTTTAATGTTCTATACAAGAAGATGAAGTTTAAAGATTTCATTTTTTTGAGAAAAAAACACTGTACTCATCATATCCTATACTTGAAAATAGGCGTGTATGTAACAAACTAAAGATTTCTTATATTCAGCAACTATATCAACAGACTTTGCCAGGGCCAAATGGGTTTGTGTTAGAATTTAGAAATACTTACAAGACACGAAAACAAACCTTGTATTCTTGAGAAGGACCTCTAGAAATCCTCAAAATCAAACATACATAACCATCACAAACCGATTAAGCTGTCATTTTTTCATTATTAATGGTCTCTATGTTTCTGTGTATTCATATATATAGTAATAGTAGATTGCTTTCACTTTTACATGCAATAACAAAAATGGTGTTTCAGTCTGGCACTGGGATATGTTGGTAGTAGTAAAGTAGGAGTGACAGAGTCTCTGCATACTCTTCAAATGGAGAAAAAGAATTTGTACTAATTATTGTGACAACAGACACAGGACAAACACACCGTCTACACCTGTCCTCCCAACTTTCCTCTCATTTTCATCTTTATTCTTTGGTTTTGTCTTTTTATTACTCAGGTTATTTATGAACCAAACTTTAATATTAATGTGAGTTTGTAAGTTGTAACCGGAAAAAAGATATGCAAGGGATCAGTATAGTGTGTAATTTAATTGACTATATTTTGAGAGTGAAGTGTAATTTGATTGATATACTTATAACTTCCTTATTGTTATAAGTATGATTTGGAGGGTAAAGAATGGATTTGGACCTCACTCAACCCCAAAGCTAACTTATAGATTGAGAATTGTCCAAGTTTATATAAGGAATACATGTTTTCATTCCAAGTTCATATAAGGAGTCCATGTTTCCATTTAATTTTCGATGTGAGACTCTTAACACATCGCACAAGTTCATATAAGGAGTCTGTGTTCCCATTCTATTTCCGATGTGAGACTCTTAACACCTCGCACACTCAAACCTTGTTAACTGGATCGTGTATAATATAATGGAGTCCATGTTCACATTGCATTTTCGATGTGAAACTCTTAGCGTGAATAATATAATTTGGGGGCTCATTATCGGTGTACAAAGAATTGAAATGTGCATTACTCTTATACCATGTAAAGAATGGATCTTGGGTCTTACTCAACCCCGAATCTAGGTTGTAGACTGATGATTGTTCAAGTCCATAAAAAGAATTCATGTTCACATTCCATTTCGATGTGAGACTCTTAACATTGAGTTTACGCTAAAAATAAAGAAGAGATTATAAGGTAAACGGAATCGGGGGTTTAGACCGAAACTATTTTTCACTTGGAAAACAAAAAAGTGTGATAAAAATAAAATATAAAATGAATATTAAATTTACTATTTTCTGATTTGTTTTTTTTGTTGACGGAACCTTATAATAAAATGAAAAATCTTTTTAAGATGAGTATGATTTTTGGTTGATATGTCATTCCCCTCCTAGACACCTTTACCAAAACCTCAATGTGCAAGTTTCATAAATTGGTAGCTAAAAAAATAAATTGTTTTGTACTGATTTTAGGTTGGACATAAGGCCGGCTATGCAATATGTATTTCAGTAAGTAGTGGTTTTGTGATATCTACTTTTACCTTCTTTAAAACGTAGCTTTATAAGTGATTATTGAGGTATTGGTTCAACAACGCAACAAAATGCATCACATTCGAAATAGTGCCACTTCTGCAGTCCATTTTAACAGTTTCAAACAATATTATAAACTGGGAGGAAGTTACACATTTATATAATCTTCCTCTAGGTGAAAATCAATAAAGACACGGTGTGCTCCAATACGAATAGCTCCTTTAGTGCGCAGGCATAGTTTTATAAAAAATTGTATTGCTACACCATTAATTTCACTTTCATACTTTTGCACTGATCTTTTAGCATAGGTCAGATAAATTTTGTGTGGCTACGTTATTAATTTCCATTTCCCCCCCAATTTGAGTATTATTAGGCGTGAAAAGAAACGTGTATTATATAATTTAAGTTGCTTGGACTCTCCAAAATGACTGTCACATCCATAACAGATCCTCCAAAAATGCAACATTTTTGAAAAATCCGGGTGACATAGACAATAAATCAGTAAAAACTCAATGGAATTCATAAGTAAAACTCTCAAAATGACATATATAATATTGGTAGTTCATGAACTAGGATGACTACAAGTAGTGAATTGTGAGCTGAGTTTTGAATTCTGAACTTCATTTTGCAATAGGATATGAAGCTTGTATCTTACATTTAAACTACTGAATCTATCAACATGAGAAAATTGTTTGCATAATGCGACCCTATAATAATTCGTAAAACTATAGTATTAACCTCCTGATAATTTAATTAAGATTAGCTGCACGATCACCATTGTCATAAAGAAGTATGTAATGGATTAAGCAATTCATCAGTTAAGCCATGTACAAGTAATTGATCTTATTATAATAAGAACTGGACAATACTCATACTATAAATCACAATAGCAATAAATAAGCAGTCATGAATGTGCACGTTTTATCTTCAATTTATTACTATTTAAAGTGATATATTAATACAATTTTGCCTAAATAAAGGGATGAATGTGCGTGGGAGAGTGGATTTGATGGGTGGAGTTGCCGTTATGAAAGAAGCGCGTTTTATGGAACGTAAAATAACTGTTCCCATTGAGTTGAATGTGTGAAGAAGACAAAAGAGAACTCTCTTTTTCTGCTAGGCCTTGTTGTTCTTTTTGGCTTTTCGAAACAAATCATCAGCCATGAACGACAAGGCTTCCATTTCCAAGGAGCTTAATGCCAAACATGCTAAGGTACCCCCTCTTTCTTACCTCCGTAGGTGGATTCCCAATTTAATATGCCAAACGTATTCCAAATGCTTTGTTCCGGTAACCACCAATCATATCACTGCATATGCATATTTAAGGAACCAAAATCAGATTGATTTGGTGCTCCTATACAACCCATAAATACAAAGCCTCGAGGAGGCTGACACGTCCAAAAATATATACAGAGAGGGAGAAGAGAGAAGTCTTGAGAAAAAAATCTTGTTCACAAGGGTGAGATTTTTTAGAATGTTTGGTATTTATACTCCCATTAAAAAGTCCCACAAATTTCATTAAGAAAAAAAACTTTTGAAATCAGCAAATTTTTGAATATCAAAATACTTTTTGTTACTTGTTTAAAATACTGATCGAATACCACTAAATTTGGACATCATATTTAAAAAATTCTAATAGTCTTGATCGAATACCACAAGACTTGTTTAGATTATTTAAAAGTTTTAATTGAATACCACGAGACTTATTTATCCCAAAAAGTCTTTTAAAATTCTAATTGAATACACCCCGTTTAATGATTATTCTTACTATGATTCGCTTAATATTGTTGAACTTTTATTAATCTTAACTAAAACAGACAACCGCGAATCTCATTCGAAAGGTTAGAAATCAACAAAAGAAAAAGTAAGTGGATCTGACCTATTGAATCATGACTATATCCGCTATTCTGATATTAAAATTCGATAGAGATGAAATTGGAGCTTTGAATTGCATTTTTTTGTTTTTCGATATACACCAGTCAAGACGCGTAATTGTAACCTTAACTTGCGTACCACACCTATAATTTTTTAGCCTACTTTTGATTTAACCAAAGATTATTTCATAAAAGTGTTTTGGTCAAGACGTGTACCACCACGACCTTGTCATTCTATTTACATGTCCTTATCCGAGATGCATAGTTGCAATCTCAGTCAAGATGATATGTTATTTGCGCCCTCGTTACAACCTATCATTTTGCTGCAATTTATAAATTTATGCTTCGTGTCAAACTCCACATCCACCCTGTTTATTTGTAGCTATTTTGTGTTGGTTACTTTGATTTTTCAAAGGGTGTTACTCTGCTGTACCAATTGGAGTAGTAATACAATTGAATGCAATGGATTTTGCTAGCCCAACGACTAATATACAATTCATAAGGAGAAGAAATAGAAATTGTGCCCAATTTGATCATTAATTTTATCTGAGCTTATTGAGGAATTAGATTGGTAGTGATTTTTTTTAATCAGAGAGAACAGGTTCCAATTCAGGCTTGCTGGGAATTTCTGCTTTAAACAAGGTTATGTAATTAGCGTTATTTTTTCCCACGTAATTGATCAGCAGTTAGCTTTTGCTCAATTGCTTTAGAGCTAATTAAATATAGAGAAATTTGTATATATCCCCATCAAAATTTCTATTTTTAAATATATCTCCATCACAACTGGTTTGACTTCCATCAAAATTACGGTAGTAATAATCTCCCTCCCTTTCTTTCCCTTCCCGCTAATGCTTAAATCCCATGCTTAAAACTTCCCTTCCAAATCCTCTGCTGGTCCCTATCAACTGGTGCAGTGGATGCTAGTAAGTATTTTATGCAGGTTGGATTCTGGTGGGAAGTAAGTGGATTTGGATCGGCGATCGTGATACCTACACTCCAGTCCTTCATAGCATATAGCTATAAGGATGAGGTCAGAGGAACTGGATTTGGGTTTCTCAGTCTTGTTGGAACCGTGGGTGGGATAGGAGGTGAAGCTATTGCTACTGTTATGGCTGGCTGTGAATTCTGGGGCATTCCAGGGTGGCGCTTTGCCTTCGTAATGATGGCGATTTTGAGTACTTTTATTGCATTTCTTGTCTTCACATTTGTTGTTGATCCAAGAAGAAGAGTCAGTACCAATCTAGTATCATCAATGAATAAGCACAATAAAAGAATAATAACTCTATTAAAATTCAAATCAACAATGAAATATTCAGCAAATATAAAACAACACTAACTTGAGGTAGATAGAGGCCTGCTGTCGCAGTGTCCTAAGACAGAAATTCGTCTCCACTTGTGCCGTAGTTCTTCGAACGTCTATCTAGAGGATACAACTATCTAGGTGAAAGTTCTAGCACAAAAACTTCACCCCTGGCGAATTTACTTTATGTGTTTTCCAGAAATGTGTTTATGGAAGAAGAAGAAGATGATCAACAATCTTAAATCATTAATTGTGTTAAGTGATTGATTGTTTGTGTTGTATTGTATCTTGTCTTTTTAACCAAATGATCAACACTCTTTATATAGAGTAGCATATGAACATATTCATACCAAATGTTGTAATTGTTCTGAAAAGTTACAACATTTGATTCGAATTTTCTATCGTTATGCCCCGTAGCGACCGCCCGTCTTGGCGCGTGGCGCTACCGCGCGACCTAATGCATCTTGAATTCGGTGAGCTACCGCGATCAGCGTCGTGGCTCGGCTTCCAGTCACGCCTTACGACGGGAATTTTCCCTGGACGTGAGGCGCCGCGACGCTTCGGCAAAAATTTCCGAAACATAATTTGATCACTTTGTTTCTTCTTTATTCCATACAAGTTCCAACAATACCCCACATTTTCTATTCAAACATCTACAATACCCCACATTTGGATAGAAAATAAGATAGTAAGGAATTTTTCGTTATTTCTGAACAACGCGACATGACATGCATCGGAAAAGGTGTCTTTTGGACTTGAACCGTTCGTAGTGAATACTTATCGGATCTACTTTGTGAAATAGTGGACGTATGTATTGAACTATTCACGTTTTGTAGTAAATCAAGACAACAAGTATCACACATATCATATCAACATATTTCAATTCTTACGATTGTGTTCATTTCGGTCGTGAACAACTCCTTCGTGAGATTTTCTAGAGAACGTAGCCATATCGGTTCCCACAGATGCGACCCCACATCAATCTCATAAAGGTAATACTAAACAAAAATAGTTCATGCTATCCCACCATAAAGACTTTTAGTATTATTAAGAATAATATTCATCCCTTAATCATCAACGGAATAACACACTTAGTACACCATAGGAATGAGCATATGTGTGTTGTCTATGCTCCTTGAGTCTTCCCCAACTAGTTGTCCTATTGAACCTAAACCATGGGATCTCCAATTATGATAGGTTAGGCTGCCGCCAAGTAATGACTCATTGTATTGGCTTTAAGCCCATTCCCCTCGATGTAAATACGACTTGCTCTCTGTTAAGTCCTTTTGTCAAAGGATCCGCTATATTGTCCTTTGATTTCACATAATCAATGGAAATAATTTCATCCTTCAGCAAGCTTCGTATTGTATTATGACGTCGCCTTATATGTCTCGACTTGCCATTGCATATCTTATTCTTTGCCCTCGTCAGGGCAGCCATACTATCACAATGTATGCAAATGGTTGTCACAGACTTTGTCCACCAAGTGTATAATGCAACCACTTGTGGACTTACTTTCTGACCGGTTGGAAATCCAATTAGCATCACAATATCCTTCTAAAACAGGAGGATATTTTGTATAATGCAACCCATAGTTCATTGTATGCTTTAGAATCGGAGTGCCCTAATTAGTGCAAACCAATGATCCTTACCAGGATTATGTGAGTATCGACTTAGTCGACTCATTGTATATGCTAAGTCCGGTCTTGTACAGTTCATTATGTACATCAAGCTTCCAAGAACTTGTGTATATTCCAATTGAGACACACTTTCACCTTGATTCTTCTTAAGGTGACAAGACGGGTCAAATGGTGTAACAACCGGTCGATCATCATAGTGTCCAAACTTTCTAAGGACCTTTTCAACATAATGGGATTGAGTTAAGATGTAACCATCAGAATTCTTTTGAATTCTTATCCCAAGAATGACATCCGCTATTCCCATATCTTTCATATCGAAAGCGGCATGCAACATCTTTTTAGTTTGGTTAATTACATCTTTATCCGTTCCCATAATTAGCATATCATCAACATATACGCATATAATGACACATGCATTCTTACATTCTTTAATGTAGACACATTTATCACATTCATTTATTTGATAACCATTTGATAATAATGTATTATCAAACTTTTCATATCATTGCTTTGAAGCTTGTTTAAGTCCGTATAGAGACTTAATCAATTTACAAACTTTTCTTTCTTGACCTTTAACAACAAACTCTTCGGGTTGTTCCATGTAAATTTCTTCATCTAATTTACCATTCAAAAATGCGGTTTTCACATCCATTTGGTGTATTTCCAAATTGTGAATTGACGCTATAGCAATTAGTGTCCTTATAGACGTAATTCTCGTTACTGGTGAGTAAGTATCGAAGAAACCTACACCTTCTTTTTGACGAAACACTTTGGCTACTATACGAGCTTTGTATTTTTCTATAGTACCATCAGTCCTTAATTTTTCCGTTTGAAAATCCATTTATGGCCTATTGGTTTTTGTCCCGGAGGAAGATCAACCAATATCCATGTATTATTTTGCACAATGGATTCTACCTCACTTTGTATAGCCTCATTCCAATAAGGTGCTTCAGATGATTCCATAGCAACCTTATATGTTTGAGGTTCTCCTTCAACGAAAAAGGTCATGAAACTTGGTCCAAAGTCTTTGGCAGTTTTCACACGTTTACTTCTCATTGGTTCAGAATTTTCTTCTTGAACAGATGAAGTAAGATTATCATCATTTTGTGTGTTTTGGTTTGACTCATCTTGAGGCAGTGTCCTCTTCTTATGATTAAGAACACTTTTATCGTTGTCTTTGTAAGGAAAAATATCTTCAAAAAATTCTGCTTCAGCAGATTCCATAAGTGTGTTTTTGTGAATACCTTCAACATCGGAATGATACACCAAAAACTTATATGCTGCACTATTATTGGCAGGGCAAATATATATACAATCCACCGTTTTTGGTCCAAGTTTAGTTCTTTTTGGTAAGGAAACTTGAACTTTCGCTAGGCAACACCACACTTTCATCCTTTTGAAAGTAAGCAATCTTCCTTTCCACAGTTCATAAGGAGATTGATCACTTTTCTTATGAGGAATTTTATTTAGTATCATATTTGCAGTATGTAATGCCTCTCCCCATAAACTAAGAGGTGCGCCCTAACTAACCAACATCTAATTTATCATATTCTTCAATGTTCTATTCTTTCGTTCGGCAACTCCATTTTGTTTTGGAGTATATGGTGCAGTGGTTTGATGAACTATACCATGAGTAGAACATAATTTTTTGAACTAATTTGATTGATGTTCATCACCTCTATCAGACCTGAATTTTAATTCTCTTGTCAAGTTGATTTTTCACTACCGCTTTATATGTTTTAAACATGTTTAAAGCCTTAACTTTGGTATGTATTAAGTATACATAACAGAATTTACTGCAATCATCTATGAATGATATATAATAATTCTTTCCTCCACGAGATGGGGTTGCTTGGTAATTACACAAATCACTATGAATTAAACCAAGCACTTCATTTGATTTCACAACAGATTTATGAGGATGACTTGCATATTTTGATTCTATGCAAACTCCACATAGAGCATTTTGGCAACATGTTTATCTTTACCATTCTTTGTAGAGAGCGATAATTAACATGGCCTAATCGTGAATGCCATAAGGAAGGAAAATCAACCATATGCATAGAAGCAGTGCTAGTGCCTGCATTTTCATTAATAATGAAAATTGTCTTAGTAGGTACAACAGATAGTTTGAAGAGTCCCTCACTGAGGTAACCCTTCCCTGCATACATCCCACCCTTGGTGAGTACAAATTTGTTTGATTCAAATACAATTTTGAAGCTCTTGTTACTAAGAACAGGCCCAGAAATCAAATTCTTACAAATTTCAGGCACGTGCAACACATTAGTGAGCACAAGATCATTCCCGGAAGTGAGTTGTAAAATCATCTTCCCTTTCTCTTCCACTTTCACTGAAGCAGCATTCCCTACGTTCTCCATCCTTGATGGCCTGGTAGGATGGAAACATATCATTTTCAGAACATACGTGCATTGTAGCACCCGTATCCATCCACCAATCGGTTGAGTTAGTAACCAGATTTGCTTGAGCAGCCATAACCCCAATGAATTGGTTTTTAGTTTCAGCCCGGTTGGATTGGTTGACATTACTCAAACCTCCAACACCACCACCTTGATTCTTGCGAAGGCGACAATCTTTTGCTCTGTGTCCAGGTTTGCCACATACCCAACAGAGACCTGGTTGTGGTTTTTTGAATGCATTGGTCCTTTGTGGGGCGAGTGCATTCCTCCCGGTTGCAAAAGATGGCTTGGCACCAACAAATTTGCCCTTGCCTTTCTGAAACTTGTCCATGTTGGCATTAGACTCCAATGAAACAACAACTGCCTTTTCATTCTTCCGGTTATCCTCTTCAACTCGAATTTTAAGAACCAATTGCTCAAAATTCATTTCCTCGGTTAGATGCTTAAGATAAACTTTAAAATCCTTCCATGAATGAGGTAATTTCTCAATAATAGCACCAACAAGGAAATTCGGGTTAAGGCCCATACCTTCAACCTCTAATTCATGAACAATGACAACAGACTTGGCATCACTCATCTTGAAGTTTAGAAACTTGCCGATGACGAACTTCTTTGAACAAGCAACCTCAGTTTTGTACTTGTTTTCCGGTGACTGCCACAACTCCCTTGCCGTTTTGAACGTGGAGTAGATATCATAGAGAGAATAAGACATTGAGAATATAGTTTCTGCAAAGAAACTCCTGACTTTCCCAAGTTTGAATTGCCTTCAGATTTTCAGTCTTCTCCTCATCGGTCGGAGCATTCTCCCCTTCTCCTTCTAGCAAAGCCATATGAGCCTCAGCAATCAATACGTTTGCCACATGAAGAGTTGTGAAATAGAACAACATCTTTTGTTGCCGGCGTTTGAAATCAGAACCTTTGAATTTCTCAACATGGTTTTCACCATTGACGATCCAATCCATCTTTGCAAATCAGGAAAATGATTCTCTGAAAATTTTGCAAACAATCAGAAAAATGAACTTTTTCTGAATTTTCGTCTTAGATTGTTAGTACCAATCTAGTATCATCAATGAATAAGCACAATAAAAGGATAATAACTATATTGAAATTCAAATCAACAATGAAATATTCAGCAAATATAAAACAACACTAACTTGATGTAGATAGAGGCCTGCTGTCGCATTGTCCTAAGACAGAAATTCGTCCCCACTTGTGTTGTAGTTCTTCGGACGTCTATCTAGAGGATACAACTATCTAGGTGAAAGTTCTAGCACAAGAACTTCACCCTGGCGAATTTACTTTATGTGTTTTCCAGAAATGTGTTTATGGAAGAAGAAGAAGATGATCAACAATCTTAAATCATTAATTGTGTTAAATGATTGATTGTTTGTGTTGTATTGTATCTTGTCTTTTTAACCAAATGATCAACACTCTTTAGATAAAGTAGCATATGAACAACTACAGTCATTCATACCAAAGGTTGTAATTGTTTTGAAAAAGTTACAACCTTCGATTCGAATTTTCTGTCCATTATGCACCAGCGCCGCGGCCCTTCGTCCTTGGCGCTGCGACGCTTGCCCCTGGCGCCGCGGCCCTAATGCATCTTCGGAATTCCAGTGAGCTACTGCCAATCAGGCGCCGCGGCCCTTACGACGGGAATTTTCCCTCGGCTACTGGACATGAGGCGCCGCGGCGCTTCGGCAAAAATTTCCGAAACGTAATTTGATCACTTTGTTTCTTCTTTATTCCATACAAGTTCCAACAAGCATGATCTCGTGAAAAATAGTACTGACAGGTAGGAGTTGCTTGTTTAAGCGCCATTAGATTTGTTCGACTCTGTAGCTTCATTTCCTATGCTTTAGCTAGTTAAACATCCTTTACTCTTTTTGTGAATCTATTTCAGGGAGGACTTGATAGAGAAGTGAATATTAATTCAGTGTCGATTTGTATGGAGTCCTGGACATCCATGAAAGCTGTCATGAAAGTGCAAATGTTTCAGTTCATTGTTTTGCAGAATCAAAATTTGGTGTATTGTTACATGGTATTTAAGCATGACGTGAAGGGAAAGAACGACATAGAAAAAGGAAGGGAGGGAATTAGTACTGTAATTTTGATGGAGGGCAAAACAGTTTTTAAAATATTTATTATAAATTTTAAGAGGTCAAATGAAGAATTGGGGATATAAATAATACAATTGGGTTTTGATGGAGATATAACTAAATTTAGAGTAGTGATGGGGATATATCTAAAAGAGAAGTTTTGATGGGGATATATACAAATTTCTCTTAAATATATACTACTTGAAACTTTGTTATTCCACAGAAGGTTTGAATAGTATTGGCAATTTATGGAGGAACAAATAGAATTAAGAAAAGACTGAAGATTTATTACATCAGACATTGGTAGTAAATGTTTATATTAGTTTTAGGCTTGTTGCATTTCTTAATTGGACAAGATTGTTCACATCCTTGATCTAACACGCCCCTTCCCTCAGTCCATCTCACTGGCAGAAATATTCATTAAGTGTCGAGATGGTGAAATATTCTATAAAGAGTGTGACTCATAGGACAAGGTGGATTACCACGATCCACTGCATAATTATCTTGCATTAAGGGGTCTGATTTTTTGAAATTTCCGATGTACTAGTATTAGCTTCTATCATAACCATAGATACATTTTTAAGAGGAAGAAAGTCTGAAGTAAGAAATTATATGCGTATACAGTCTGTTTATTCGCAAAAGTCTAAATTATATCCTTTTGACTCAAAACTCTTTGTCATTAGTGATCTCTTTTTCTTTATTTTTTAGTTAGTTGGTTTTTCTGCACTTTCTGTATGATTTTCTTACTTAGTGTGTATTATTCACTACTTGCAGATATTGGAGGGCCTTTTTAAGCTTCCAGAAAATAAGGAATGTGCAGATTGTCGGGGAAGGTGCGTTTTCTGCAACCAGTTTGCAGCAATTAACGGAATATCATGACCATCTAGATTTGTAGTAGGTTATAAAAGGAGCCATATGTGCACCATTCCATTATGTTCGCCTTCTATGTGATTCTCTTTCTTTGTACTGATTGTTCTTCTGTACGACTGTAACTGCATAAGTCTTTCACAGTGTTCCAATGTTAAAGCATGTTCCTTTCATCTAACATATTAGTCTAATCGCTTTTTGATGATTTCTGATATTTTGTATCAGGGCCCCAAGGTGGGCAAGCATCAACCTTGGGATATTCATCTGCCTGCAATGTTCAGGAATTCATAGGAGTCTTGGGGTACATATCTCCAAGGTATACACTTTAGATGCTAAAGTTTTGAGTATCAAATATCAATAACAATAATTCTTAGTAATGTGTGTGAATGGACAAAATACATTACTCCGGATGATTTTAGTTTTATGTGTTACTGTTTGACTATCAAATGCATCCAGCCCTTGTTTTTAATAGTATTACAAATTGAACACTAATAGACCATTAACAGGTTAAACACAGTTTCATTTCTAGGTGCTAAAGAATTTTTGCAAAACAATCTGACGCGAAACAGTTTAATGTCAACAACTTATTAGTGGTTTAGGATGCATGTAAAGGGTCATCATGAAATTTCATAAGGGCCACCTGAATACCAAGTGAGGAAAGTGAAAACTAGCTATAAGCCTTGTGCAGCACTAAATGTAGAGTAACATGGGAAGATTCAGATGGTGAAGCATAAATTAACTTCTGTTGCATAAAGGGCTAAATCTGTTCAGTACCATTCTTGGGAACTATCTTCAAACACCTTTTCCCGTCGTTCTATAAATAAGTTGTAGCTGGTCTAGTTTAACTTGTTATAAACTTTCATATTTATTTATTCAATTACTTGCCTACATATACTTTAGTGAAATATACGAAGCGATTAGTATGAAATGAACTGCTTTTTTATTTTCAAGCATTTTTTCCCTTTAGTGAAATAATATTCATTGCCATCTCTGAAATGAAGTAGCTGGTTTCTTTAGGATATTCAGTTCTAGTTTAGGTGTACCTCTTGTTTTGTTTTTTCCTACTTTAGGAACAGAACAACAATTCCAATCAGATGGATTTGGACAAACATAATTCTATGGTTCAGGAAAATGGAGATTGGGTCATCTAGATGAGATGCTGCATATGTGTTGTCGATTTCAGTTTTTCTTCAATGAGCCTTAACTTTTTGTGGAGAACTTTTTGAATGAAAATAAAGACAAACCTTTCTTGTCATTGGATAAACATTATTTTCTGTCCTGATGCTCTCACTGATTTCTGAAAAGAGGGAAGCAATATATACACGAGACTACTACAACAAACAATTGTTCTGTACATGAAAGTTCCTATTTTATTGCTGCTCATAAACATTCTGCAAAGTTACTGAATCAAAGATTTGTAATGATTCCGTTGAATTGTCCAAGTAAAAATAAAAATAATAAAGAAGTCAGTGGCTCTGACATTCTATCCTTGAAGGTCTCAGTTAATGCCTTTACCTTTGTATTTGTATACATGCAATCGTGGAGTTGAATCCACTTTCAGAAGAACTAGGTAGTATTGTCACTCCGCTTTTCCTGAATACATCACAGAAAGCGCACACAGAATTTTGGATATGGACTCTGAATGCTTAATCATCTTTGTTAATAGCTATCTGACTTGACATGTTTCTTGCTTGTGATAGGTAAGGTCGACAACTTTGGACACATGGCTGCCGGAGCAGGTTGCTTTTATGCAATGTAACCCCTCCCTATCTCTCTCTCTCTCTCTCTCTCTCTCGCGCGCTCGATCTTGCTCTAGCTCTTCTGTAACAAGCACACATGTATCAAAATCCTTTAGGTATTCATGAACTGGAAAGTATTCTCCAGTTGAAATTTTTCCAGAGAAGCTTATTGTAAAGAATGGATTTTGGGCCTAACTCAACCCAAAAGCTAGCTTGTAGGGTGAGGATTGTCCAAGTCCATATAAGGAGTCCATGTTCCCATTCCATATCCGATGTGGAACATGCCCAGACATTGTTAACTGGAGCGTGGTATAATTTGGGGGCCCAACATCGGTGAACAAAGAATTGGAATGGGTCTGGCTCTGATACCATGTAAAGAATGGATCTTGGGCCTAACTCAACCCCAAAAGCTAGCTTGTAGGGTGAGGATCGTCCAAGTCCATGTTCTCATTCCATATCCGATGTGGAACTCTTAACACTTATAAAGCAAGACATAAGAAACACAGTAGTTGTCTTGGAGTAAATGTATTTCTTCATTCCAAATAGAGCCCTTTTATATTCTATTTGCCTTTGATATTCTGGTTGTTTTGTCCCCTTAAATTTCTTATACTTCTGAAGATATAGGATGATAACAAGGATAATTCTTGGCTCATGTTTTGTTGTGCAGGTGTAGGCAATGAGAAGTCGAACAATTATTGGGAGGCAGAACTACCAGCAAGTGCAGATAGAAGCGACATTGGAAGATTTATTCGGACCAAGTAACTCCGAACAAAAACTTATTATGCACTCACAAGTTTATATCAAATGAAAGCTACATTATAGTTCCTTTTGCATAAATTTCAATTGTGATTCCAGGTATCAGGACAAAAAATGGGCTTCTAGATATGCCTCTCAACCAGCACCATCTAATATGATTGTTGAAACAAGTGAAATCGGAGGAAAAGCTGATATTCCAAGGAAAGCAAGGAAATATTCCATGGAGGAGGATGTTTTTAGTGAACAACTCCCACAAGTTCCTACAACAACAAGATCTCGTGGGGTACTGCACATATTATACACTGTTTACATGTTTCTACTTTGGAAGCAAAGTTCTTTCTAGCTTTTAACTAACAGGACAATGTTAGTTAACTGCATCATGCTGATACTACATTCTCTGGTTGACTACATCTTTCGCCTGGACCCTTTTGCTGTCAAGCATGGCTCAGAAAAGCGTTTCATTTTCTCAGGTTTCTTTTGACACGATGGATGAAATTCTTAATTTACCTCCAAAAAATGGTCTCATCAGTGCCCCATCTGTGAAGCACAAAGAAGATACAAAAGATCTCTTCAGTTTGCTCTATGCTTCAGAGGCAAAACAAGATCGCACTATTGTGCCTCCATCTCGCTGGGCAACTTTTGAGTGTAAGTACACTCTTGCTAATGAGCTTTTGTGAATTACTTGTACAAGTTTATGAATTATGCAGCAGTATAAAGACTTGATACACAGGTTGAGTGTTAACATAGAGCCGGAGAAAACTAAAAGAATTGGGAAATTCTTCTTCTCTTCTCAGTTGGTTGAATCTTCGAGAACTATTAAGTTCTTATATTTCGCCATGAAAATAAACTTGTGTTCTATTGATTCCTGGCTATACCTATATTGGTATCCTAGCTGTTATCTTGTAAATACTGTTTTGCCATAAATAAAGGTCAGCTTTTATTACTATAAACTACCAACTTGTAAATTGATTTGTTTCTGGATATAGGAGCCAATGAAACCAAGAGAAGAACCAGTTGGGAGTTATATTTTAGCACTTTTGCATTGGATTAGAGTTCATTGATGATCAGTCAAGAAACAGAGCTGCACTTCAACATGTAAGCACATGTATTGCATTTTTGGTTTTGTTGTCTTATTCAACCGGCACTGTAGAAGCAGTGAAGATAAAATATTTGAGGTTTCTTGTGTAACTAGATTGCCCACCAAGTGCTTTGCGAAACACAATTTCCATTTGGTGCCCGTTCCTGAGTCAGAATTCCATTCTTCTTGTATCGAATTCAAATTCCTTCCTCTAAACCTTGTTCCTATTTAAAACTGCACCCAAGCTTGAAGGTGGCCCGTTGTATGTTTAATGATCTCATGCAATTGAATCCGTTTGACCACATTAGTTATAACTTTAGGCTGATACCGTCCTAATATCAGATTTCTCTTCTGGCATAATCAACTGCATTCTTCATGACATTGATGCCACAATTAAGTATCCCTTTGGTTCCTGCATCATTTCCTACCCTCTGGATGAACACATATCATATCTGCTCATTCCATCCGCTTCTCTGATCTTGTGAAATGAGTGGGCACCAGCATTCATTCCGAGTGCTGATATTTTGATTCATCATCCGATCAAGATCATATATGCACTATGGATAATGTGGAAAACTAAGAGTTTGAAATTTTTATTTTAGGAGTTCATTTGACAAATAGATTACTAGAGAAAATGCAAGTCTTGGAAGCAAAATCTTATTCTTTCTAAAACTGTGTTTATGTAGAACTTTTGCAAGAAAAAAAGGAAATTGTGTTTAGGTCGAATTTTTGAAAGAAAAAATAAGTCCTGTTTTTCTAGAGATGTCAAGATCTGAGACAAGAGAAGCGATGGAACTGGAAAGCTATTGATTCAATATTGGACCAAACCAGATTATACCCTTATCGTTACCTACTATTACACTTTCTGTGATACCCTTATCCTTACCTACTATTACAATTTCTATTTACTAAAAACCCTTCTATCTAGACGTCAAGATCCACTTAAGTATCTGGACAGAATACGTATTTCATTTCAATTTGCATAACAATTTGCAAACTTGGGTGGTCTTTAAAATCATCCTTTTTACCCTAAAATTGTTAAGGTGATTGAATGGCAGCTCTATGATGAACAGATACCTCTGTATTGCTTAGTTTTTCTTGAAAGGCAAAATGGATGCCATATTTGTGACATTTATTACAGAAAATCACCTTCGGATAGGAGATGTGATTGTTAGCTATTCACATTTGCATGGATCACATCAAATAACACTTTAAGCTACGATTAGAAAGTGATTACCAAACAGTACTGTTCGGGTTTCAGTACTTACAGTTTATCAGTATTTGTCCAATTGTAACTAGCAAATATGTCTGGCATGAATCAATACCTCTCCAAGTATCAGGATCCTGGAAGGCTGGAACTGGCTAGCCACTCGCTTCATTAATAATCTAGAGTAACTATTTAGCATAATAGAATGTCTTGTTCACTTCAAATGCAGTAATCAGTCTAGATTTCAAATATAGATTCACATGCTTTCGCTCATTTTATTCAGAAATACTGCGCTATGCAATAAGCACCAGAATTTCTACCTTGCTTTTGGTTCGGACAAATACATTTCGTACAAAAAGTCAATCAGACCATATTGCCTTATTTCCTTTTCTTGTTGTGTTGTAATATGTGGAGTATCTTTCTTGTTTTCCTTCTATTGTTATTATCAAAAAAAAAAAGTTTGATTCTTCTATTTTATAATCTTTGCTGTAATTCTTAGCAGGAGGGTCCTCTTTTCTTGTGAAGACTTACTGGGATTGTTATTTGGGCTGATAGTCTCTATCCATTGTTATTAGTTTTCATGGATCAAGCAACATGTATAGAGTTAATACTAGTTGCGTTCAATATGATTAATTAAAGAGTTGGCAACTGGATTCTACCACTTGTGTCTTAAAGACTAATGTATGGTTCCTTATTTTTTCTGTATAGAAAGTGATTTCCTTCATATAATACTACACTTATTTTGATCCATTTTCGTTTCTTTTGTCTTCCTAAGTTTGTTTACTGTTCTCACCCATAATTGAATGAAAATGAAACAATTCTTCCCTTCACCCCATAAACATCCAGCTCCCGGGCTCTCTATTGAGAAAAACCATTGCACAAGGGGTCATCCGAATTCCCTTTGTTGGAAAATCAAATTGTTACATAAGGTTCAAATAATTATTTCATGTATATATATAGTAGATGTTGAACTCTTAACTTCTTCATGTGTTTACTCTTTATATATTGAATCTCATTGGTGAAAATCCTGGCTCCGCTACTCTCTACGTGCATGTATATTCATTGTATACACACACAAAAACACACAGGTACAATGTATTCATTGAAGGGGAATGTGTACAATATATCTTCCTTGACTGATTTGACTGCTATAAATTCAATGGATCCAACTCCACAGTATTATGCTTGGCCTGGATGTCTTTAAAGGAGAAATAAATTGAGTAATTATCTATAGGATTAGGTATGTTTCTTTGTTTATTTAAAAATCAGGTAATGTTACATTTAAGTCTGAGATAAAACACGTTTATATTTGGTTAACCCTGTCTTATGTAAGCTTCTCAATTGATTGAGAGTTGGTATTTCAGTAATTATGCTGGAAAATTAAGTGTGTGTATTTTAGGGAATAATAGAACCCAAAGCATATTTTTTCTTGTAGAATTTAAAAAGATCACGTGCATAGTGGTTTGCTTTCAAGATGAGAATATAGTTATTTGTTTCAAGTTTCAAATACTTTTCCCAGTTCCATTCAAACGACAACACTTTCTACCCAATGTTCATATAAATACATGCTATTTTTCTTTGAATCTTCCAGAAATTTTGTAAGCTTTTTCCAAAATATTTGTTGGCGCCGCTCACTATCCTTGCAAATTTTCATTTTAATAAATAGATATCGAAAAGGCAAAGGGACATTCATATAATTTATTTATTTTTTCCTTTTAACGAAGGTCACAATATGAACTTTTGTTTTTCAATTTTCATTGATTAGTTCGGATATGCGTTGAGAAATTTCACTTTGTGTTTAAAATGTTTGAAGGGATATGTACCTCCCAAAAGTAATTTGTTCAATATTTATTTCTTCGCTAAAATTAATTTTATTTGCTTTGTATAGTTGATTGTATTGTTGTTTTATCTTGGAAGACTATTGCCCATTATCATAAAAACATATATACGGGACAATCTTATCTTAAAGACAAAGACTCAGCCAATTCTATTTATTTAACCTTTCGAATACACCAATTTTTACCTACAATTTGTTAGGTCTTGACTAGGAAAGTTTTTACGCCCGTGTCCCCTGCATAAACCTTCTTGGTTGAATCATGCACATTGGGCACGAGTGTGGTTAATCGGTGACGTGGTTTGCGGTATTGCGTCGGCCATGATTTCACGCGCTTGTGACTCGAAGAATAATGTGCATGGTTTCTTTGTCAACAAAAAATCATGACCATTTTTTATTAAATTATAAGCGGACTCCAAAAGTTTATCAAAACAAGCCAAAAGAGAAAAGGTCACCTTCAATATAGTTATATTTTTATAATTTAAGAAGTTGCAGTTTAGTGGGGAAGTGACAGGTGGTGGTATAGATTATGGTCATAACTCATACGAACCTTTTTAAATTTACTTTTTTTTAATACTATAGTTTGATGTTTACCTAAAGTCACTTATTTTTTGGAGCTTTTTCCTCGGGATGTATATTTTTAAGCTATTTTATATCCCTTAAAATTAGTACTACGTACAAAAGTTCCATGTAATTGCTCAGGTAACTGTACATGTTACATCTGGATTAACTTTTCGATGAGTAGAATCTGTAAACGTGTATAGTAGTATAATAAAATCTTTATCCATAATTAGAATATATTCTATATATTGTGTAAATATAATTATGGTAAGAGTAAGATTCCTCTTGTAATTAGGAGTAGGATTCCTTTTGTATAAGTGATGAATATTGTATACTATATATATTAATATTAATATTAATGAGAAAGACTCCCCAAGAGAGATTAATATCATCTAACATGGTATCAAGAGCCACAACTAAAGAACCCTAGAAATTCTTCAGCCGACGCCCCCCAGCGCCGCGACTCTCTCTTCAAATTTCTGGTTTCTTTTCCTCTGTTCTCTATATGGATCCTCCTACCTCTCCCACACATTCTGATGCTTCCGCTTCCACAACTCCCACCACCAATTCTTCACCATCTTTTCATCCGGCTCTCGCCGTTACAAACATCAAGAATTTCATCCATCTCATTCTTGATCAGGAAGATGGTCAATACTAGTCGTGAGTCGAACTCTTTAAAATTCATGCCTGTGTTTACAATGTGATTGACCACATCGACGAGTCTGTTCCTCGTCCCCCGGAGATTGATGACACAACTTGGCGTCGTCTTGATGCCGTAGTTAAACAATGGATCTATGACACTGTATCCAAAGACCAACTTCTCACCATCATGAAAACGGGGGCTTCTGCACGCGAATTATGAACAAGATTGGAGGACATTTTCCAAGACAACAAGAACACTCACGCGGTGTACTTGGAGGAGCAATTCAACAACACACGTCTGGAAAATTATTCCAATATGTCTGAATACTGTCGACAAATGAAACTTGTGGCAGACCAATTGACCAATATTGGTACGCCCGTGTCCGAAACAAAGATGTTGTTACAACTAATTGCAGGCCTCCATAAAGGGGAATATGACACCCTAGCCACGATGATTCAGCAGGCTGACCCTCTTCCGAGCTTCAACAAAGCTCGCTCTCAACTACTACTAGAAGAAACCCATCGTGCTAACCAGGATGAGCACAATCAGAAGGCGCTCGCTGTCGAAACGTAACCTCAGTAGCAGTTTCCCGCCGGCCAAATCCCGCCAAAAAATTCCCAACCGCGGCAGGGCCACGACGGGAAAGGGGGATGTGGTCGTGGAAAGGGTCGTGGTCAGCAGAACCAGCAGCAACAGTAGGGCCGCAGAATCGCTGGGCCGTGGCGCCGCCGCAATTCTAGTTCCAGCAGCCCCAGTTCCAGCAACCCTTCTCTCCATATTCTTAACACGGGTTGTTGGGCTCAGCTCCAGCCCTTCGACTAGCCCAAAGACCAACGAAGCCTCTTCATGCAAGGCCAATTCCAAGAACCGCCTTCCAGACGCCGCCTCTCGTCGGGCTTTGTGACCTCAACCTGCAACAACCGGACAATAATTGAATCATGGACTCTGGTGCCACATCTCACCTCACCTGGTCTGCAGGTAACATTCCTAAAATGTTTAGTTTAAAGCATCCTCAATTTATTACAGTTGACAATGGTCACCTCATTCCAATAAAGGGCTATGGTACATCCTACACACAACCTCCTCATCCACCCTTCTTTCTTAAAATGTCATATATGCTCCACACATCATTAAGAATCTGATTTCTGTCTGCAAAGTTACTCGTAATAACTTGTCTCTGTTGACTTTGACCCTTTTGGTTTCACTGTGAAGGATCTTTATACGGGGACACATCTTACGAGATGCAATAGCACGGGGGATCTCTATCCATTCCCATCCACCTCTGCTGTCGGATCTTGCTCTCCAGTCTCTCTAGCGGCTATCTCTTCATCCACATGGAATAATAGACTTGGTCATCCAGGAGCCCCAGTTTTTAATTTTCTTAGAGACAATAATTTCATTACTTGTACTAATGAAAAGTTTGCCCAACATTTTGTTTCTTGTTCTTTAGGCAAACATATTCTTCTTCCATTTAAATCATCTACTAGTGTTACCTTTGCACCATTTGATATTATACATGCCGATTTATGGACATCACCTATTACTAGTTCTCTCAGTCATAAATATTATCTTGTCTTATTAGATGATTTTCCCCACTATATTTGGTTATATCATCTCAAATATAAATCAGAAGTGTTTGTCAAATTTCTTGAGTTTCGAATGTTCATTCACACAAAATATATTAAATCATTTCAGTGCGATAATGGTCGTGAATTCAAAAATTGTATGTTTCACCGCTTTTGTACTAATAATGACATGATTTTTTACTTCTCCTGCCCTCACACTTCCCCACAAAACGGTAAAGCTAACGAATCATTCACACCATCAACAATATGATCCGCACTCTATTGATTCATGCCTCTATCCCTCCGTCTTTCTGGGTATACGCTGCTAAGATGTCAGAATACATTCTAAATATTCTCCCAACTAGCACCCTTCACAATATGACCCCTACCGAAATCCTCTATCATAGAGTCCCCTCTTACGATCATCTACGAATATTCGATTGTCTATGTTATCCTAACTTTTCCTCTACCACCCCTCACAAACTAGCCCCCCGGTCCACTCCATGTGTCTACCTAGGCTTCCCGCTGAACCATATGGGCTATATATATTATGACTTGTCCACTCGTCAAATCCACATGTTACACCCCGTATTTCCAAGAAAATGAGATGAGAACATCATTAAGGAATAAGATTCGGATATTGGATATTAAGTATGTTTATATATGCTAATTCGGAAGTTAGTATAAGAGGAATGTGATTCCGGAACAATTTTGGTGAAAACGAGTGTGACTATGAGAATTGTTAATAGTAGTTATATATTCCCGTCATGACTTAGTAACATATTATATAAGTTTCGACATTGAGAATACGAGACCCTATGGGATTTTTCGGGAATTAAAAGAAGCGGAACATAAGTTTTATTATTACTTGAGGGTTAAAAAGGAAGACTAATAAGAGTTTTGGACCAAATTGTAATTAGAGCAGGAAATTTTCAGATTTAGAGATTTAAATTACAAGCCTTTTTTCATTCATCCATTTTCAACACAAACACACTCCAATCTTTTTCCTTTTCTCTCAACTGGACCAGCCATATACCTACAAAAAAAGAATAGATTGGAGTTTAATTCCTCTCCCTATATTACATTGTTCATCTACAAATTAGAAGCCAAGAATTAGAGAAAGTTAGGGCAGAAATCGAGATTTGTTGGCAGATTTGCAGTCAATTTTGGAGGGGTATATCTCCTAGTATATTAGGAGTGTTTAGGTGTTTCAAAAGCCTAAAATGAAGTTCGTCGAGTCTAATTTCCAACGCAATAAACCGGTCGTCGATAGGACATAGTAGTAGAGAGTTATGGACGTTACAAGTTTAGCTGACAGAACAGTGAATTCCGCCACTGCTGGGCCGATTCAGGCCAGGAAATTTCGGATTTTTGGAGACAAATTTTTGGAAGGAAAAGGTGTATAAATGATGGGTTAACATTTTTAAATGGTTGCATGTTGAATTGGAGTTGAAGAAGTGAATAATTGGATAAGAAAAATTGACAAAACAGTGGGTCTTCAGAAGAGCAGATGGTTCGGTCTTAGGGACTGTTTTGGCATTAAAATTAAGGTAAAAATTCTTATCTTATGATTTAATTAAAGTTGTTGTCGCGCCCGTTTTTGACCTCGGGGGTCTGAACGGTATCCGCAACGTTGCTTTTTGGCGCGGTTCCCCTGGATGGAGCAATAATGCTGTTTTTAAGGAGTCGCCACCTAATTATTTAAGTGAATTAGAACACTTGATTTATTGCAGTAAAATACTGTAATTAATCTCCATTTAATGGTCTGCGAAATTAATGAGATTCTGGATCAGAGTTCTTTATTATCCTAAAGGGAAGGGGTTAGACATCCTTTAAGATCCGCTAACTTGCGGTTATTCGTTCAAACCTAGGTTAATTATTTATTGCCTTTTTATTCTACCTATTCTAAGCATTTTTTCATAATTTATAATTAAAATAAAGTGCGCTACAGAATAATAAAATTAAAATTAAATGCAACATAAAATAAAACTCCGGGACCTCTTTTAGCCCCTTTTAGGCTTTCTGCACAAGATGATCTCCATGTACCTGCATAAACACTTAGTAAAAGTGTTAATAGTAGAATAAATAATTTTAAAGCAATGACAAGAATTAATAAGTTAAGCAAAATAAACAAATCCGTCTTTTGCACAGAGGAGGCCTTGGAAATCAGACGGAGATTCCTTCATCGGTCAAACAAGTGTAGCATCTTGTTCAAAATCAGTAAAACCAGCCTAAAATCAATAGCAAAATAGCCTAAAAATCAGTCCAGCATCATAGCCAAAATCAGTGGGAGCAGTTCACTGGAAAATCAGTAGCAAATAGCCGAAAATCAGTAGCAAAATAGCCTAAAAATCAGTCCAGCACCATAGCCAAAATCAGTCCAAATAGCCGAAAATTAGTCTAGCAAACAATGACCAAAATTGGTCCATTAAAATAACCAAAAATAGTAATAACAATGACTGGAAATCAATAACCAGATAACCAACAATCAATCCAGAAAATGACTGAAATCAATCCATAAAATGGCGAAATGGTAGAGCAGTAGCCAAACATTCGCCGGAGTTTTTTAAACTCCGGCAAGATTCAAATCAAAAAATAAATCAGTCCATCCAAGAATATTCCACAGATCAAAATAGAACCGAACCAAATATCTAATGGAGTGGCATTACTACAACGGTGGTAAACACCGGAGCAACGCCGCCAGTGGTTGACGAGAGCAGTGGCAGTGTTGGGTGTCGGTCGACGGGAGCAGTGGGTATTGCGGTGGTGGTCTACTGAAGATGAGAGGGGTTGAAATAGGGTGTGGGATGTGCGCGGGTGTGGGTGTGTCGGCGGTTTAGGTTGAGGGAGAGAGACGGTGAGAGAGGGGATACGGGCAGTGGAGAGTAAAGGTTGGGGGAGAGTGATGGTGGTTATGTGGGGGTTCGCCGGAGCTCGTTGGAGCGGCGGCAGCGCGAGCAGAGAGGAGAGGTCGACGGGAATGGCGGCTGAAAGGGTTAAGGAGAGGGTGAGGAAGATAAAGTGGGGGTGAGGGTGATTTGTGTGTTGTGCGGCTGAGGTTAAGGAGTAGGGGGGAAATGTTTTGTTTTTATAGGGGTAGAATTAGGGTTTGGTATTTGGGGGAAAGAAATGAAAAGTGTGGTATTGTTTTGGGGGGGAAATAAAAAGATAAAAGTTTGGATGAAATTAAAAAATGGTGTTGGGTTGGACTGATTCAAATTATGTCTTGGACTGGACTGATTTGACAAAAATGCAAAATGGATTAATTATTTAAAGAAAAATTATTTCAAAAGATGCAACATTATTAAAATGCAACATGCCGACGCAATAATAATAAAATAAAACGATATTTAAGAAATGTTTAATGTCTAATTAAAAGTAAAAACGGAATGCCAATTAATTATTTAAAGAGATGCAAACATAATAATAGAAACATAATATTAACAAAAACATAATGCTTAATTTAAAATACAATTATGCAATGCCATTTTTGTGAAGAAATAAACATAGAATATTATGCGAAAAATGCAAAAAAATGATGATTAAAATGCGATGTCCTAAAACACATAAAATTGCAACAAATATACGAAAAACGGGTCAAAATTGATTGTCAACAGCATGTCCCTCTTTGTACGGAGATGCTGGAAGAGTCTTCGGACAAAGATGTTGACTTGTAGCCAATTTTGTCCTGTTTTATAAATTATAACTCAAAAGTAGGGCTGATGCAGACTCAAAATGTCCCAGTGTCGAATTATGATGACACTGGGTCGTTGTGATGCGAAAAAATAAAAAGCAAAGCTGACGCTGATTAAAAAATATCCCAGTGTCGAAGTATGATTGACGCTGGGTTGCAGGTGATGTGGTGCTGAAAAAGACACGGTGTTTGTAGATGTTGATGGCGTCGTTGCATAGACGCGATGCAGATGCTCGTCGTTGCATAGACGAAACATAGATGAAGCCGTTGTATAGGCTTAGATGAGATGGCGTCGTTGCATAGACGCGATGCAGATGTTCGTCGTTGCATAGACGAAACATATATGAAGTCGTTGCATAGGCTTTTAATGAAATGACGTCGTTGCATAGACGTGATTCAGATGTTCATCGTTGCATAGACGAAACATAGACGGAGCCGTTGCATAGGCTTAAATGAAATGACGTCGTTGCATAGACGCGATGCAGATGCTCATCGTTGCATAGACGAAATATGGATGAAGTTGTTGCATAGACTTATATGAAATTGCGTCGTTGCATAGACGCGATGCAGATGTTCGTCGTTGCATAGACGAAACATGGATGAAGTCGTTGCATAGGCTTAAATGAGATGACGTCGTTGCATAGACGCGATGCAGATGTTCGTCGTTGCATAGACGAAACATGGATGAAGCCGTTGCATAGGCTTAGATGAAATGACGTCGTTGCATAGACGCGATGCAGATGTTCGTCGTTTCATAGACGAAACATAGATGAAGCCGTTGCATAGGCTTAGATGAAAGAGCGTCATTTTCGGATGCAATGTAGATGCTCGTCGTTGCATAGACGAAACATGAATGAAGCTGTTGCATAGGCTTATATGAAATGATGTCGTTGCATAGACGCGATGTAGATGCTCGTCGTTGCATAGACGAAACATGGATGCAACCGTTGCATAGGCTTTTATGAAATGGCGTCGTTGCATAGACGCGATGCAGATGCTCGTCGTTGCATAGACGAAACATGGATGAAGCCGTTGCATAGGCTTAAAATGAAATAGCGTCGTTGCATAGACGCGATGCAGATGTTCGTCGTTGCATAGACGAAACATGGATGAAGCCGTTGCATAGGCTTAAAATGAAATGACGTCGTTGCATAGACGCGATGCAGATGTTCGTCGTTGCATAGACGAAACATGGATGAAGCCGTTGCATATACTTATATGAAATGACGTCGTTGCATAGACGCGATGCAGATGCTCGTCGTTGCATAGACGAAATATGGATGAAGCCGTTGCATAGACTTATATGAAATGACGTCGTTTTGGGACGCAATGCAGATGCTCGTCGTTGCATAGACGAAACATGGATGAAGCCGTTGCATAGACTTATATGAAATGGTGTCGTTTTCGGACGCAATGCAGATGTTCGTCGTTGCATAGACGAAACATGGATGAAGCCGTTGCATAAGATTTTAATGAAATGACGTCGTTGCATAGACGTGATGCAGATGTTCGTCGTTGCATAGACGAAACATGGATGAAGCCGTTGCATAGGCTTATATGAAATGACGTCGTTGCATAGACGCGATGCAGATGCTCGTCGTTGCATAGACGAAACATAGATGCGATGCAGATGCTCGTCGTTGCATAGACGAAACATAAATGAAGCCGTTGCATAGGCTTATATGAAATGACGTCGTTTTCGAACGCAATGCATATGCTCGTCGTTGCATAGACGAAACATGGATGAAGTTGTTGCATAGGCTTATATGAAATGACGTCGTTTTCGGACGCAATGCAGATGTTCGTCGTTGCATAGACGAAACATGGATGAAGCCGTTGCATAGGCTTTTAATGAAATGACGTCGTTGCATAGACGTGATGCAGATGTTCGTCGTTGCATAGACGAAACATGGATGAAGTCGTTGCATAGACTTATATGAAATGACGTCGTTGCATAGACGAAACATAGATGAAGCCGTTGCATAGGCTTATATGAAATAGGTTGGTTCATTGGCGTACCTGCTTTGTGACCCGTCTGGGTTGAGATAGCGTCATTGCATAGACGTCGTGCGTTTGTGACCCGCATGGGTTTATTGTTGTGTTCCTGCCTTTGCTGATATGAAGATCCTGCACTCAAAGAAAACTTGTGAGTTTTAGGAAAGGAGTGGTTGATTCGCGTCGACTTTGTAGCTTTGGCTCTTGACGCTTGCATGCTCAGACTGGTTTGGCCTACTTTTTTTTTCCCGTCTATTGCCATTTTCTTGCAGTGAATTCTTAAAATGTCTTAGTTTCTGATAAGTGAAGATGTTGAACTGGGTAAGGTTGCATCTTGACGCTATCAAGGCGATTAGGTAAGCATTTTTTTTTATAATGAATGAAAAGCTAATGCGAGAATATGGATAATGTGCAATTGAGTAGATGAGAATGCAACCCTCAAAATATGGCACAGTCATGTGTATGTAGTTATGGATGCAAAAAATATATGAGTATGCTAAACTCTCCCATGGACAAAATCGAGTCCTGTGCAAAACAAGGAAGAAATATTTCTAACGGTGTGACCGAAGCCGATGTGGCTGTCTACGTAACCCGCCGATGGAATCAGGTCAAGACGTAGTTCATGCTGCAAAATAAGAATTTTTTTTATGATTTTAAAATGATGTGGGACCGAAGCCGATGTGGCCACCTACGTATCCCGCTGAGGGAATCAGGTCAAGACGTAGTTCATGATGCCAAATGAGGATTTTTAAAATTTTAAAATGATGTGGGACCGAAGCCGATGTGGCCTCCTACGTATCCCACTGAGGGAATCAGGTCTAGACGTAGTTCGTGATACAAAATAAGGATTTTTTATGTAATATGCATTTTTTTTTGAAAAAGTAGAAGACAACATTACGTTCTGACTTCAGTTGATACTAACAATTAGTATTGTGCATAAGGATATTCTTTTATTGCTTTCAGTCTAACCGAGATTGACTCTGGTGTAATTCACACAGCCTCAGATAGTACCTCAGACATACCTGAGTGTCGACACACCTGCATGCATCCAGGGTTTCGAACTACACGTAATCTCACGTTTCAAATGCCCTTACTGAAAGAAAGTCCCTTTTGTCACGATCCAACCTCGTCGCGGCGGTACCTACCGGTACCACTGTCGGTATATGTCGAGAATAGAATAGCGTGAACATACATAACACATAACTTATAAAAGGGTAAACATCACTGGCCAGCCGATAAGGCTGCCTTCCATAAAACATACTTAACAAAAGTATAGAAGTACAACTTGTTCTTATAGCCCAAAACATATATGTGACCACAGACCTCTAAAGATAACAATCGTATGGCGGACAGAGCCGCCATACCCCGAATGTACAAAATACCTATAGCATCGGGGAAAGTCCGTACTAATAAACAAGCTTCCGAGGAATGGAGCTTCGACACCTAATAGTGATCCTAAGAACGAGGATCCTCAATCGCTACCCTACCTGCGGCATGAGCGGCCCCAGGAAGGGGGTCGACACAATATGTACCAAGTATGTAAAGCTGGAAAATCGTAATAATGATATCATAAGTCTAACGAAGTGGTGAGTCATGGAAGAATATCAAATACCTTTTATTGTGCCTTACTAACAATGATGAGAGTGACAAGTATATATATATAATCGCATAAAATAGGGGCCTTAGGATCAAAAGCAGGTACCTCGCCTGTAGTATCAATAAGCACCCTACTCCTCGGGACTATTTCACCGCATAGTCCCGTGGACCCGCATGAGGTATTCCTCGCATAGGTCAGACTACCGCACGGGACTATTTCACCCGCATAAGCCCATAAGGACTCACATGAGGTATTCCTCGCGTCGTGGGTAGCAAATCCACTAACAGGTGGTATAACGATCTTGGAGACTTTCCGCCGGATATACTCTTACCCCGAATCGGATGGTATAACGATCTTGGGGCTTGCCGCCGGATATACTCTTACACTGAAGCAGATGGTATAACGATCTTGGGGCTTGCCCCTCAGATATACTCTTACACTGAAGAAGGTGGTATGACGATCTTGGAGCTTGCCCCTCAGACATACTCTTACCCTGGAGTAGGTGGTATAACGATCTTGGGGCTTGCCCCTCAGATATACTCTTACCCTAGCTCAAACTGTCATCATATCATAATCATAAATAAGTTAAGAAAACTTATAACTTCTTATTAGTCTTGTTCATATACCCTCTCATTTTAGTTTACTTAAGGCACTTAATCATATCTTTAATAAAAGAACACCGGGAGTTTAACCCAAGTGCTACATGCTTTAACTCTTTTAAAAATGACTCTTCTTTATACATAAAACTCTTGGGCAATTGATGCCTTAAAACCAATTTGCCTCTCCATATACTTATCTTACTTAGAGTAAATCTCTTCTCATTAACCTTTTATGAAGCTAATAAACCAACTTTCCATAAAGTTGTTATATTAACTCTACACTTTAGTAAAATCATACTTTTCCCCTAACTAAGGGACTTATACATTCTTAAAACGAAACAAGTCATTATATACTTAAAACAAGTAAGAATACCAAATCTTGTACGTCTACCGTACTACATAGTTTCATCTATTCATGCTCAAGAGGTAGGAAAGCTTCACATACCTTTTTGATCAATCCACTTGCTAAGTCCAAACTACCTCAAGTAATATGTCAACCTAAAATAACCATGATACGTTTATTAACCTCTAATTTTAATGTAGAATAATCTAAACTCAAAGCCACTAAATTCTATGGAAAATTGGGCAGCATTTCCTTTGTTTCTACATACTTTGCCACCTTTCACAAGGCCGAATTTATCATCCAAACGCCACATTTAAGGCTCAACAATCCAACATTTCAAAGGGGATTACACACCTAACTTGGGTGTGTAAAATTCTGCCCCACAAGGTACAACAATTCACTTAACAATTCTAAGGTAGTTTTTAGGCTACAATATGCTTATAATATCTTCTTAACTAATTCGTTCACATCCAAACCATATTTCTTACATGCAATGACTCTAAGAGCATTATTTACCACCACAAGTTCTTGCTTCTTAACATGCAACACTAGAAACTAATTCTAAAGAAAGAAAGGTTACCTTAAAGTTTTAGCCAAACTTATTTCAAATATTTTGCTAGCTTCCTTGCCAAGAACACCACCACAACAACACCAACAAGCTAGCCACAAGCTTCCTTCTTGTTCTTAACTTTTCAGATTTTTCTTAAGGCTAGAATTTCTCTTGGGATTTTAGAGAGAAGGAGGAGCTTAAGCTTTAGAGAGAGAGAGAAACTGGAAGATGACCAAGTCTTCAAGACTTGGTCAATATATTTCATGCAAGAAATCAGATGGGGGGGACACTTGTCACCCTCCCAAGGTCTTTTAAAAGAAAAATCTGACTTTTCCTAAGTTTTTCCGCCCAAAAATCCCGTCTCGGCGCCGCGGCGCTGAAACCTCCGCAGCCTCTCTGAACTAACGGCGCTGCGGCCCTGCTGTCCCGGCACCGCGGCGCTGCAACTTCAGCGACCCCTCAGTACTTTTCGCGCGCGCCCGCATCCGGCGTCGCGCCTGCCGCTTTGTCCGAAACACATTCTGTCCGATCACGACCGAACTTGTAACTCTCATAACTTTCTACTCCGACGTCCTATCGACGAACGGTTGGTTGCGTTGGAATCTAGACTCCACGAACTACGCCCTAGGTCTTTGAAACACTTAAGAACTCTCAATGTACCGGGTCATAACCCGCCTTAAAGTTGACTAAAACCCGTCCGGAATGATCCGTCAACCTATCCTTAGAAAATTTTAAGTCTTACATGCTTTCGTACGCTCTCATACGTAGGGTCAGAACTATGGGGTATAACACCATTATCACATATATTCCAGTATTTTGAATTTTGGGACGTTTAGAGAAGTACACTCACACTCAAAAAGATATTCAATGCATGCAATTGTGATACCATAGGCTTGGCCGTCATGTAAGTATCCACTAATGTGAGAACCCTCAGTATAAGATCATATAGAGCTTGTCACGGGCTTGTAATATAGGTTTGGGAAAGGAATGGATATGTAAAAAGTGACTAATCCTTCCTCGAGAATTGGACTACGTCCGTGATTGATATTTGTGCGTTTTGATACTGACTTGCTTTCTTTTTGTCCCAGTTTTCTGTACTGACTTCTTTTGAATCTTTCATTTGGAGCCCCTTTTTTTTCGGGGTTATATATTCCCTTTTTTTTTATCGGGGCTTTTGATTTCCTCTTTGTGTGAAGTCGTCTCTGTTTTTTTTTTCTTTGACAATTTTTGTCTTTGCAAACTTCAGCTAGAAATTTATCAGTCATTTGCACATTTCTAAAGCGCTCGAGGAGGTCGGACCAAGAGAGGGATAATGCGTACGCACTCAGAAAGGGTATATGTGTAATATGTAGTTGTCGAAAGAAATAGGTTTAGGCTCAAAGGGGTGTACTAGTGATAATGTTATTTGGTAGGCTGAAAAGGCTCAAGCGCGTCAAAGAAAGCCTACGATCATTTCCTACACCGAGTGTAACTCAGGATTTCGCCTCAACAAACATTCAGGCCAAGTTCTAGATCACAATGAAATGCAATTGAACTTATTCAAATAACTCACCACACAATGCATATGAAACGATGAGGTCGGTTTCATTCTTATCTTGGAAACATGCAAGATAATGTCATTCACGGGTGTGAATAAGAGGTACCAAAAGAATTTATGGTTTACCACAAAGTCAACCCATACTGTTTTTATTTTTTTATTTTTTTTATGCACACTTGTAACTGTGTTGGTATCAACAAAGTCAAATAATAATACTTAAAAAATGTTTTTGTATTTTTGAATAACATTTTTTTTTGTATTTATGATTTTTTTTTTTGAATAAAGTCAGAACCGAATAGAAGTTCGCTACGTATCCGCCGGGAATCAGTGCAGTAGTTCATTCAAATATGTTATAAAATGTATGCTTGGAAAAAACAATTTATCAATGAAAGGATAGCAATATAAAGTTGTGCAAAAGAAATGATTGTCCACTGCGGACGAATGCAAAGTAAAAATGAATGTAACGAAAAATGAATGCCCGAGAACATGATGAATGGGATGCATGAGTGAGAAAAATATGTTTTTTTTTATTATTTATATTTTTTTTTGTGGTTTTTATTTTTGTGGTGTCGAACCCAAAATGAGTTGCCTACGTATCACACCGTGTGGTGAGAATCAGACACGCGTAGTTCGGAATAATTATACTGTAAAAATGCATGATATGAAAGAACTATGTAATCAAGGCTACACATATCAATTGAATTTGCGAATATGAATAAAAATACAAAGTATAGAAGAATTGAGAGAGATGTCTCGTTGAGTCTTGTATAAACTAACTTCTATTAGTCAACATAACTACCGCTCATTTTGTGATGATTTTTTTTTTGACCGCCCTAGGCTGATTGCGAAGACGACCTTCCTGCAAAAAATATGAGAAATAAGTGAGTAGGAAAATGACAAAAATAATAAAAATGCAAAGGTATGACAATATAGTCAAAGACTTCCCTGATTGGTTCGACCGGACTGGTGGTTGATGCTTCACAAAGTCCAAGTCGCGCTATTCAAGAGTGATTTACGCAGTAGAAGTCATGATTGCAATGTGACAGCGAAAGTGCAAAAATGCAAATGCTCGAGCCCGAAATCACAAAAGGGTAATTATTGCATTAAATAATATGTACAGAGTTGCTAGTTACAAAGAATAGTAAACAAAAAGCATGCAAATCAAGCGCATGCCCTAATATGCTTGAGACCTCCCTTATGCCAGAGGTGAGCCTAAACGCCAAATATGCGGGATTATGATAAATAAGTCCAAGCCGTTAAACTACAATGTTTTGTTGGAAATGGCGACCAAATGACGGTGCACTTTTTCCAATTTCGGCGTGTTATGATCAGGCTTGGATCCGTCTATCATTATCACGCTACACACATATGCTTATTGGTCGTCGGGTTGTGAAACCCAACGACGATTTGGTGGATTTCCTAATCGTGGAGACGATACCAAGGGTCGACCCACCTAAGATGTGTGCATGCATGACTTAAAAAAATGTGGTATAGCTCTATCCTAATTTTGCTAAGATTTGGTTTGACTAGACGCAAGGTTCCCGAGCGGACTACTCGAGTGAGAAGGCTACGCGGCCACCGGTTGGACCAGATTCTCCGCGCCTTTGCCAACTCTCCTAAAATTGGGTAATTGAAAGAAATTTTGCGGGTGCGTACAACACACCTCGTGTGTAGTGTGTGATAGTGTTAATTTTTCAGAATGGAGGAAATATGAACGGAATGTCAATTTAAGGAAAACAATAAAATAATGTAGCAATTAAAGTAGTTAATTACAAAATAAAAGCAAACAATATAAAATATTTACAACAAATATAAAAGCAAAATAAAGTGCAATATTTAATTAACCTGTGTTTGCTATGATCAAGAACCTGATATCCCCAGCAGAGTCGCCATGTTGTCGCGCCCGTTTTTGACCTCGGGGGTCTGAACGGTATCCGCAACGTTGTTCTTTGGCGTGGTTCCCCTGGATGGAGCAATAATGTTGTTTTTAAGGAGTCGCCACCTAATTATTTAAGTGAATTAGGACACTTGATTTATTGCAGTAAAATACTGGAATTAATCTCCATTTAATGGTCTGCGAAATTAATGAGATTCTGGATCAGGGTTCTTTATTATCCTAAAGGGAAGGGGTTAGGCATCCTTTAAGATCCGCTAACTTGCGGTTATTCGTTCAAACATAGGTTAATTATTTATTGCCTTTTTATTCTACCTATTCTACGCATTTTTTCATAATTTATAATTAAAATAAAGTGCGATACATAATAATAAAATTAAAATTAAATGCAACATAAAATAAAACTCCGGGACCTCTTTTAGTCCCTTTTAGGCTTTCTGCACAAGATGATCTCCGGGTACCTGCATAAACACTTAGTAAAAGTGTTAATAGTAGAATAAATAATTTTAAAGTAATGACAAAAATTAATAAGTAAAGCAAAATAAACAAATCCGTCTTTTGCACAGAGGAGACCTTGGAAATCAGACGGAGATTCCTTCATCGGCCAAATAAGTGTAGCATCTTGTTCAAAATCAGTAAAATCAGCCTAAAATCAATAGCAAAATAGCCTAAAAATCAGTCCAGCATCATAGCCAAAATCAGTGGGAGCAGTTCACTGGAAAATCAGTAGCAAATAGCCGAAAATCAGTAGCAAAATAGCCTAAAAATCAGTCCAGCACCATAGCCAAAATCAGTCCAAATAGCCGAAAATTAGTCTAGAAAACAATGACCAAAATTGGTCCATTAAAATAACCAAAAATAGTAATAACAATGACTGAAAATCAATAACCAAATAACCAACAATCAATCCAGAAAATGACTGAAATCAATCCATAAAATGGTGAAATGGTGGAGTAGTAGCCAAACATTCGCCGGAGTTTTTAAACTCCGGCAAGATTCAAATCACAAAATAAATCAGTCCATCCAAGAATATTCCACAGATCAAAATAGAACCGAACCAAATATCTAATGGAGTGGCATTACTACAACGGTGGTAAACACCGGAGCAACGCCGCCAGTGGTTGACGAGAGCAGTGGCAGTGTTGGGTGTCGGTCGACGGGAGCAGTGGGTATTGCGGTGGTGGTCGACTGAAGAGGAGAGGGGTTGAAATAGGGTGTGGGTTGTGCGCAGGTGTGGGTGTGTCGGCAGTTTAGGTTGAGGGAGAGAGACGGTGAGAGAGGGAATACGGGCAGTGGAGAGTAAAGGTTGGGGGAGAGTGATGGTGGTTATGTGGGGGTTCGCCGGAGCTCGTTGGAGCGGCGACGACGGGAACTGTGGCGAGAGGGGAGAGGTCGACGGGAATGGCGGCTGAAAGGGTTAAGGAGAGGGTGAGGAAGATAAAGTGGGGGTGAGGGTGATTTGTGTGTTGTGCGACTGAGGTTAAGGAGTAGGGGGGAAATGCTTTGTTTTTATAGGGGTAGGATTAGGGTTTGGTATTTGGGGGAAAAAATGAAAAGTGTGGTATTGTTTTGGGGGGGAAATAAAAAGATAAAAGTTTGGATGAAATTAAAAAATGGTGTTGGGTTGGGCTGATTCAAATTATGTCTTGGACTGGACTGGTTTGACAATAATGCAAAATGGATTAATTATTTAAAGAAAAATTATTTCAAAAGATGCAACATTATTAAAATGCAACATGCTGACGCAATAATAATAAAATAAAACGATATTTAAGAAATGTTTAATGTCTAATTAAAAGTAAAAACGGAATGCAATTAATTATTTAAAGAGATGCAAACATAATAATAATAATAGAAACATAATATTAACAAAAACATAATGCTTAATTTAAAATACAAATATGCAATGCCATTTTTGTGAAGAAATAAACATAGAATATTATGCGAAAAATGCAAAAATGATGATTAAAATGCGGTGTCCTAAAACACATAAAATTGTAACAAATATATGAAAAACGGGTCAAAATTGACTGTCAACAGTTGTATGTTGTTGTAACCTAAGTAATGAATGTGTGTTAAGAAGAAACTTGAGATTAAAGAGAATGCATGTGAGGTTTGAATGTGGTAAATAATTCTAGAATCCATTTTGTGTTCATTGGAATTAAGTATTATGTTGTTGATAATTGCATGTTAAAATAGAGGAGTCTTGATGTTAAAGAAGTAATGGTTTACATAAGAATGTTGGAACATGAAGTGTGTCGTAAGAAGTTAAGAAAGAAAGTATGGAAGTATATGTGTTGTTGGCCAAAAATTGGTAGAATTGTCGGACGTTGTCGCGTTGTAATTAAGGGTTGTTTTCATTGGATAATTTATGGCTTAGGGGCTGATTTTTAATAAGTTTAAATTCTGGAAATTCCATTTAGAAAATGCATGAACAGTATGGTAATTTTTAGCATAAGTCCTAAAGGAAGGAAAGTATAACAAGGTGTAGAAAAACTTCACATTTTTCTCTCGTTGTTGATTGAAGTAGGGGCTACTTTCATGGACTACTTTAGTATGGACTAAGGGATTGAATGAACATGGTAAATATGTGTGTTAATCATCTTGATTGTTGAATTGTTGTCTTTCATAAGTAAAGAGAAAGATGGTTGTATGATTGCGTATACGGAGTATATGGAGCCTAATTTGATTATATATTGGGATGGTAGTTGTTGTTGGTTTGATTGGCTTGTTGGTTAATTGTGGATACACACATAAACATGGGAAGTGCTGCCCAAATTTCCGTAGAATAAGAGGACCCTTACTTGGTATATGTGTCCTATACTAGTGAGTATGAAGTTGATAGACGTATTATTGTCAATATAAGTTGAAGTACATTGAGACGTATTCTAGTTATCAAGTTGGATTAAGCGTATAAGGTATATGAACTATCCTTCCTTCTTTGACATGATTTATTTTGAAAGTTATGAGACTTGACTTATTTGAATGTCATGAGACTTGATTATTTAAAAGTTAAGAGACTTGATTTATTTTGAAAGTTATGAGACTTGACTTATTTGAATGTCATGAGACTTGATTATTTGAAAGTCATGAGACTTGATTTTGAATGTTATGAGACTTGATTTATTTGAAAGCTAAGTGACTTAATTTTCAAAGTATATGAGACTTTATTTGAAAGGGTATGAGGTTTGATTATATGAAGTACAAGTGACATGATTCTATATGTGAGAGTGACATGATTTTATATGTATAAGTGACTTGATTTAAAGAGTAGAAGTTACTTGATCTTAAAGCCTTGAGTTGAATTTAAAAAGTATAAGTACTTGGTTTTAAGAGTATATGTTACTTGATTTAAAAAGTATGTTACTTGATTTTGAAAGCAGAAGTGTCTTGATACTACGAGTGTTAGTATCTTAGGGTGTATTACATGAAAGGAATCTTTTTAAAAGAAAGATGTGGTAGTGCCTTAGTTCTCTAAAATGAAAGTTGTTATAATAGGTTTTATGGAAAGTTTGTTATAACGGTTTTATGGAAAGTCAAGAGATGACTTAAAATATTATGAAAATCATGTGAGAATATCCATGATTACGACTTATATATTATATGAGAATCATGTGAGTATGTCCATGATTATTGTGAAAATTGTGTAGTTGGATCATGTGAGAATGTCCACGATTACAACATAAATCTTCTTGTGAAAATTGTGTAGTTGGATCATGTGAGAATGTCCATGATTACAACATAAATCTTCTTGTGAAAATTGTGTAGTTGGATCATGTGAGAATGTCCATGATTACAACATAAATTTTATTGTGAAAATTGTGTAAGTTGGATCATGTGAGAATGTTCATGATAACAACATAAATCTTATTGTGAAAATGGTATAGTGGAGATCATGTAAGAACGTCCCTGATTATGACATGAATATTATATGTGTATGATTCTACGGGCAGGTGTCTCTGATTTTGACATGGCTTTCATATTTGTGAAAAGGTATGGGTGATTTTGGTATTTTGAAAAGGTACTCTTCTGTTATATGGCACGGTAGGATCTGGTAGTTGATTTTCATACTTGTCCCTGTCATATTTGGCATGTTATGATTTTATTTACAGTACCTTACGTTCACATACTTGGTACATTATTGTTGTACTGACCCCCTTCTCCGGGGGCTGTGTTCATGTCTGCATGCGTAGGCACGCAGTCGGGTGATCCTCGCAGTTAGGATCTCTTTTCGGTATTTTGGGATAGCTCCATTGTTCCGGAGCCTATCATTTTAGTACGGAGTTTGTATTACAGTATTTTGTTTATTCAGAGGTACGACGGGGCCTTGTCCCGTCATAGTTGTTGTCAAACTCTTAGAGATCTGTATTCATATGTGAGGTGAACTTGGGTACAGTTGTAGTTTCGTTTGATTATATATATATATATATTGGCGGCCTTGTCGGCTTTGCCTTTGTTTGTTTTAAAAAAAATAGTGTTATTTAGCTTCCGCGGATTTCTTATGTTGTATGGATGGAAGGGTGCTCAGGTAGGGCACCAATCGCGGGCCTGGGGTTTTGGGTCGTGACACCACATTTCTCATCACGTCACATTCGACGAGACCACATTCCCGTTCTCGAATCCTCAGAAATTCCAGAAACCAGATTACTCCTTTATTGACGAGTCTGCCATCTCTCATCTCATTATCAGTCAACTAGATCATAGCACCGCTGAAAAATCACCTTCTCTGCCCAGTGATCCATCATCAGCGTCAGCGCCGCAACCTCAAGATGAGGCGTCGCAGTGCCAACCTTCCAGTGAGCAAAATATTTTTTTCTCGGTGTCAGCGCTGCGGCTCCAAACTTTCAGTGAGCAATAATTTTTCACCGTCGTCAGCGCCTCGGCCCCAAGGTGAGGCGCCGCGGCGCCAATCTTCCAGTGAGAACTGTACGCCGCGACGCCTTCAACGACACTTCCTCCACCCTCCCCTTATCCGACCTTACCCTCTGTATCAGATCCCACCACTCAGCTACCACAGACACTCACTGTTCCCACTTACTATATGGAAACTCATGCCATACACGAAATCTTCAACGCAAAGTCCAATTTAACTTGTGTGTCCAAACTATCTCTCCACTTTCCAAGAACCCCAAATTGGCCAAACAAGACCCTAATTGAAATGCGGCAATGTATGAGGAGTTCAATGCTTTGACTAACGTGAGATCTAGTATCTAGGTCAGAGGGGGGTGAATGTGATCGAATGTATGTGGCTTTTTCATCACAAATTCAGAGACAGTGGAGATCTTTAGAGGTATAAGACACAACTTGTGGCTAATGGCACAAATCAACAGGACGACATTGATTGTGGTGAGACATTCCGCCCGGTTGTCAAACTGGCTATCATTAGCACAGTTCTGAGCATAGCCATGGGCAAACATTGGCCGATACATCAACTTGATTTGAAGAATGCATTTTACATGGGGACCTGAGAGAAACAGTCTATATGCATCAGTCGTCTGGGTTCACCCATCCAGCAGTCCCTCACTATGTGTGTCGTCTCCGTAAGTCACTATATGATCTAAAGCAGGCCCCTCGTGCGTGGTATGATCGTTTTGTCAGGTATATTTTACAGATTGAGTTTGTATGCAGCAAAAGTGATACATCACTCTTCATTTTTTATCGAGGTAGTAGCATTGCTTACTTATTACTGTACGTGGATAATATTATTCTTACTGCCTCCTCCGATGGGTTGAAAAATGAGATTATTGTTTTGCTTAAGATCGAATTTGCAATGATTGATTTGAGCAAGCTGAGTTATTTCTTGAGGATATCAGTGACCAGGTCTGTCAACCACATGTTCTTGTGTCAGCGTAATTATGTATATGAGATTGTGTACAGGGTTAAGATGACGAATTGTAAAGTTATGTCTACTCCAGTTGATTCAAAATCTAAGCTCAGTGTTATGGATGGTGCTCTAGTCTCCGATCATACTCTGTATAGGAGTCTTGCAAGTGCACTTCAATATCTCACATTTACAAGGTCAGACATTGCATATGATGTTCAACAGATATGCCTATTTATGCATGTCCCCAGAGAGTCTCATTTCACTGCCCTTAAGCGTATCATCCGATACATTAAGGGCACACTTGATTATGGTTTGCACCTATACGCTATACCCCTCTGCACTAAACAAGTTGCTCTCGTATACAGATACAAATTGGGTAGGGTGTCCGGAGACGCGACCCTTCACCTCCGACTTTTGTGTTTTTTTAAGGGATAATCTAATTTCATGGTCTGTCAAGCGACATGTCACCCTATCTCGTTCCAGTGTCGAGGCTGAGTACAGAGGCGTTGCAAATGTGGTAGCTGAGATTTGTTGGCTCAGAAATTTACTGTTAGAACTTCAGTGTCCTTTGCGCCAGATATCTATTGTGTACTGTGATAACATCTATGCAATCTATCTTTCTCACAACCCGGTTCAACATTAGCGAACCAAGCACGTTGAGATGGACACATTTCGTTCGTGAGAAAGTTGCGCTAGGTCATGTCAGAGTGTTACATGTTCCCTCATCATATCAGTTTACAGATATATTTACCAAAGGACTTTCGAGACAGTTATTTCTTGACTTCAGATCCAGTCTCAGCGTCTGGCCTCCTCACGCTCTGACTGAGGGTGTGTGTAAACGTGTATAGTAGTATAATAAAATCTCTACTCATAATTAGAATATATTCCATATATTGTGTAAATATAATTATGGTAAGACTAGGACTCCTCTTTTAATTAGGACTAGAATTTTTCTTATATAAGAGATGAATATTGTACACTATATATATTGATATTAACGAGAAAGACTCTTCAAGAGAGATTAATATCATCTTACAGAATCCGCCCTTTAATTAAATTTCCATTTAATTTTAACTTTTACTTTTACATTTTAAGTATGGGAGATTATCTTGAGGTTGGGGTTGAAATTTGAAGAAATTAATTTACAATTATTAACATGGAAAAGTTTTATGTTACTTCTTTCGTGCTTTGTTTAATTTATAATATTCTTTAATACATGGCTAACTTGTAAGAAATTTTCCTTTTTTTATATTAATTAGATTGATGAGGTAATTTCAATCTTAGGGTATGGATGGAAGATGATATTTTTGACTGAGTGTTTGGTTCATTTTCATTGTCACGTATATATGTCGACGTGAAAGAGATCAATATGGTTAACTAATAGTGTGGTTTGAAGAAGGGATACTTTAATAATAGTATCAGAAGGAAAATAAATACTATTAATAATTTATGATTGACAGACCAGCATCACCATGAAAGGAAAGTGAAAAATTATCCTAATTTATCAAGGTTATTTGATCTCCTTTCAACTTGTTTGTGAGTGGTATAACTTTGAAAAATTAATATTTTCATCCAATATAAGATTACTTGGAACACTAGGGAAAGTACATCAGCAAACAAGAATAAGGTGGGTATGTTGACTGACTTTGGTGAACTATATCTACTTGAGTCATCTCTACTCGGTAAGACCGAAGGAAAGACTAGCAATTAACTTTTAGGTTTAACTTGCTTCATTCAGATTAAAATAAGCAGAGATGATGAGTAAAGTAATTTAAGTTTCCATAAAGTTGCATTTTTGTATCATTCTTGTCCATAAAATATCTTAAGCACCATAATCTATTTGGATTCGCTCAAACAACAACAATAATATCCTCAGTGAAATCTCACAACATGTAATCTGAATTTGCTCTCTTATACAAAATTTAGGATGAGATAACGAAATTTTCAAATATATAATGAGAAGTTGAGAAAAGATATATTATAAATATATGTTTGGTTATTTTAAATAAAATATCATCCTTATCTTTCCTCTTAACATTTAATTAACAACAGGGTAGCGAAAGTATATGTATGTCCTAGAGACAATCTGTATTAGGACAAAATGTACTTTATACACATTCGTATTTATATTAGTGATGATTAATATTATGACATTTGCATTTGTTGAATTATTAGTTGATTGTTTATAATATTCTATAAATGCATCCCTAGAATTTACGTGTTTATTAATAATGTGAGAATTAATGTTATAACGTAACTCTTAAATTACTTCGACTGATGATCATCGAGATTGGGATATCGATGATATGCGATACGTCGACATGTGGTCTGCATCATATCTTTAGGGGATGTAATATGTCTCACTTGCTACGAGTTATGACAACTCGTGATGGACACATGGATACTTGTTGAAGTATTGGTATACTCTGCTGATGTACTGTTTTGTTATATGTCTATAATGTCATTGGCATGTGAGAGATAGAAGTCCTTAGACTTGAGGTCAATATCACCTTATTTACGGAGTAATGTACTTTGATCCTGTCATAAGCTCAAATGCCTTATAGGTTGAGACGCGACTTGTTTTTGGTACATTTCGAAATAGATTAAAGGTGGTATGTGAGCCAAGATTAGGATTCATTCCTTGAATGTATATTCGAGTGAACACTCAGGTACTCATATGGTATTAGGTTGACTAAGTCATTAGTCAATGCAATGGACATGTCTGTGATATGGTCCTGTTGTCAAATAATATAGATGCGTTATAATGATCAAGTCATTTAGATAGACACTTGACAAATCCTAAGCTTGATTGAGTGTGTCGTGAATGAAAGAATTTTATCTTACCACATAGAGGTTCAGTTCACATGTTTCGTATAGCTAAACTTTACATATTGAGTTCGTCTTCCGGTGCAGTCTAGAAGTTCCGTGAAGAACCTAATGTAGTTAGTGTCGATATGTAAAGGCCTGAAAGGTAACACTAAGTCAAGTGTTCCGTCGATTGAAGAATGTAATTAGAGAGAGATTATATATATATATGTTCGGTTGATGACCGGGATATTAGAAATGGAAACAAGGCAGAAAATGGGACAGGACCGCGGCGCCATTGATTTAGGGTCGCGGTGCCGAAAACGCATGTCGGCGCCGCGGCGCCACTTATCCAGGGTCGCGGTGCTGAGACATCCAGTGGGTCCGACTCGCTGGCCCAGTCTGCTGACTTGTTGTATGGGCTGGACTATGGGGAACCCTAGGTTGTCTTTACAACTATAAATAAGAGGGTTCCCCCCCCCCCCCCCCATTTCACTTACACCAAAAGTAAGAGACTAATCTCTTCTAAAGCTCTGTCGGAATCTCTAGCATTCCAAGACTTAGCAATTACATCAAAGTTTCAGTACTTGCAAATCGAGGGACATTTGCGTGCGCACCCTCGGACTACACAAAGCTCCAGATTTCAAGTTGTTATCTACAATGTAAGTCTTCCATCGAAGTATTACATTATTGCTTTGTGTTTTTACATTGTATATCATCCTACAGTTTGACCGTCGTCGGGTTTGAAACATAAATTTTCAAAATCCGCTGCGTGTACGAACCCGACAAAACCCTACAGTGGTATCAAATCCTGGGATGTTTTGTGTGATTATACAATGAATATTAATGATAATATGAGTTAGGATTTATTTAAATTTGATTTATGTCGTTTAAAAGCTTTGAAACCTTAAAATCCCAAGAACACATAGTTTTGTATCCAGATCTGTTAAACAGTGATGTAATCGAGGAAGCCATTCAAATCTAACTCATCTAAGTTAATATTCGTAACCGGTTCGAGTCGAACATGGTGCATTGAGACAAAGAACGAGAAGGGATTTGATGATGGTCGATGAACGTGCTGTAAAATAGTGAAAAGGGTACGAAATGGATCTGCAAATCTGAGCCTAAACCAGTTTTAGGATTTCAGAATTGCAGAATTATGTTTCTGGGATCGAGGCACCGCGACTCCACCATGGAGTGTCGCAGTGCTGACTAGGGTTTTGCGGCGGCGCCGCAGCTCTGTTCAATAGGGCCACGACGCTGTTCATCCAGAAGCTTAAAAATTAATTTTTGTGCTCACTGCCTCTGAGGCGCCGCGGTGCCACCTGTTAGGGCCGCGGCGCCGACGACGATGGTGATTTAAGAAAAATCAAAATCAGAAATTGAAGTTTTAAAAGTTTCAGAATCTGAAAATAAAATTTTAAATTGAACAGATTTGGTCCTTTCGGGCAGATATGTAATTAAAGAAACTTTCTGGAAATTTGATTTTAAGTTCTGGAAACTGCAAGCAGGTCCCTAAAACTTGAAAATATTTTCTAAGAGTCAAAATTATATTTTCTGAATTTAATGGGATTCGAATTAAACATTTAAATTCTTGAGGGACTAAACTATAAATTTTAATAATTTGCAGAATTCTTGAAAATCAGAATTTTAAAATCAGAAAATATTTAGGGACTGTTTGACATAGACATAGATTTAGAGTTTAGACAAATAGACTCATGATTATCATTAATGGTATATTATTCTATAATATACAAATGTGCTAAGTGTTTGAATGTGATGCATTTAAATTATTAGCATAACGTCCGCAATTATTGTCTGAGTAGGCGGCGCCCAGTAATTGCTTACTTTCAATGACTGCTATAACTATATGGGTAGACGGTGACCAGTATATGATTAAAACCATCTTATATCATGCATATTGGGTTTGATGAGTTTCCATCTAAATGTGTTTAGAAATTGAATGATAGGATGTCATATGATGTATGACATAATTGTTGATCTTGGTTGAAATCCCCAAAACTGAAAATGTTCCCCAAACATTAAAATACAAGTCTAATTAAAACGCGTCGTCCATTATAATTGTTAGGGTGTAAAATCTTTTTCGGCGATACGAGTATTTATGCCAAAGCATTTGCTCTAAGTCTATGAGCACTCAGGCCCTTTCATAGATGTGTTAAAGTAAAAGTAGAGGATAAACTTTTGTAGGTATTTACACCAAAATGTTTGCTTGCAAAGACTAAATTTACTTAGGTACTTAAACGCAGTCGCATAATGAGGTTGACTTGTTTAGATGGATCTTGGCGCCAAAGTGTCAGACTAATCTAAAGACGTAAGATTAAAATGAAAGATATTTAATCAAATCAAGAGTTGTGAATAAGCTTTACAATTGGTTGAGAACCTACCGAAGTGTGCTATTGAAGTTATCAGCCAAAGCAAACGCGAATATAGCATATGTTTGGATCTTGGCCCATTATGACCTTAAAATGTTTTAGGTCCGTATTCTACCTTGGGGTCGTAGAAAAATGCAAAATAGTGGGAGCTAATTAAATAAAAGGCCATGTTAAATTAACATATAATGAATGTGTATAATTAGGAGAATGAATTTTTGATTGCATTTTTCCTGTCTACCTATATCTTCAGATCTTCAGAATGTCGAACTTCTCAATGAAAATGCTAATGGAATCCAATAGATTGTGTTACACCCCGTAATTCTAAGCCATTAAGTTGGAAACGTAATTAAGAAAATAAAATTAGGATATTGGATATAAAGTATATTTACATATGACATGGAACTTAGTATACAAAGAATGTAATTCCGATTTTTTTTTGAATACTACAAGTGTGACGATGGGTATTAGTACTTATAGTTGTATATTCCTAATAAGGTTGGACTAAGTGTCATATTATGAGATTAGGACATGAAATTTTCATATTTTATATATAAGATTGATTATGTGGGAGATTAATTAATTGTGGGATTAATTTTAGTGGAGGGAATGATGATAAGTGGACAAAATTTGGGAACTTGTGTCTCTCTTTCTCTCTCGATTTTTCAGCTCATGCTCACTAAGACCAATACTCCACTTAATTCTCTACACTTTAGTTCAAACTTCATCTTCACCTATCCCTTCTCTCACCCCCCCCCCCCCCCCAACTGATTCTCACCATTTCCATAGCCAAGAGAAGCTCTAATTAACTCCCCTTCCAAGAGCAAGTTCTCTACTAAGTTCCAAGCCATAATAAACTCCCCAAAATAGTGGGGAAATCAGCAATGCTGGACCGAATTGGCTCCAACAACTTTGAGTTTTGGAGATGAACATTTTGGAAGAAAAAAAAAGTAAGTAAGATGGTCTCAAACTTGTAGAATGCATGCATGTCATTATAAGTTGAAGGAATGGTGAAAATGGTGAAGAAATTGGAGCAGTGAATGTTGTGACTTGTAGGGACTGCTTTGGCTAAACTAAGGTAATATTTCTTCTTCTTATTTGAGCTATTGAAGTTAAATGGTGTTGTAGTTAAGAGATGAACTTATATTAAGAAGAATTGGAAGTAAGAAAATGCATGTGGTTGTTGTTGATGTTGTTGAGCCAATTTTGGGGTTGTTTTGTATACATTGGTTTGATTGTTGTTGTTGTTATTATCGTCACTAATTGCATGTTAAAAATTTAAGGAAGTATTGAAAGAAATCTTGTTATTTAAAGTTGTAGTTGTTCATATGAAATTGTTGAAATGTGAATTGGATTTTAAGACTTCAATTGGATTTTAAGGAATTATGAGAAGGGTTATGGTATTATGTGTTGTGGCCGAGACCTTCATGAATTTATTGGACATGTTGTGTTGTATTTAGGGGTTGTTTTGTGGGGTTAGAATGCTGAAAATTTAGTTATGAATATGCATGTACATTGTGGTAATTGCTAACGTATGTCCTAAAGGAAATAAATATGTAAAAAGATGTTACTTTGAATTCTCGTTGTTGTTGGTATATTGTCACGACCCGATCCGACGGGCCGCGACTAAATGCCCTTATAACGCCATTCTACTAACATGTCACACACAATCCAATTAATACTAAGGAAAGTATGAAATCCGGCAGCACAACACCGTAACAACAAAATATGCCAGAATAGGCAAGCCGACAAAGATGCCTTTACACAAGACTGTACCTGCCTCCTGAGGAGTCACAACTAGCCAATATATTATAATAAGCAAGTCGACAAGGCTTCCACTAAATAATATCACGTATACACGGGAACATCCCAACACAGAGTACAATGACATAGCTGACCAAAACAGATTTACAAGTCTACATACGTACAACCCACAACTGTCTACATACCTCTATGAGAAGACTAACAACATATGACGGGACAGGGCCCAATCGTGCCCCTAAATATATACATAAGTCTAAATAGATGTTATGTACCAAAAATGACAAAGCTCTGGACCAAAGGAGCTTTCCAACCAGCTGAGTAAGAGTCCTAAGCCTGAAAGTCACCAAACTGAGAACATGAACCTGCGGGCATGAACGCAACCCCCCGAGGAAAGGGGGTCAGTACGAAATAATGCACTGAGTATGTAAAATAAGAAATACTGTAAATAAGATCATAAGTAGCCAACAAATAACAGGAGACCAGTATAAAAATCAGAATCCAAATCTAACTGTGCCATAAAAAATAAGAGTCAGCTGTGCCTTATGAAAATGAGAGTCAAGTAAAAAAAAACATAAATGCCTGTCCATATGGTCATCATATACATATATACATATAACGTAAGCCGACCCTCTAGTGTGGGACTCGGTGGAGTCATATCATAAGTCGGCCCATACTGGGACTCGGTGAAATCACCATCTCATCTATGGATGCATCCTAGGTAAGTCGGCCCTCTAGTGAGGGACTCGGTGAACCATGCAAGACTGTGCACGAACATAAGCCGGTCCGGAACTCGGAGAAGTGGAATAATAATACTTAGCACGAGTAGATATCATGAGTAACCATATACAAGTAGAAATCATCATTTGACTCTCAATAAAATCATTACATTACTTTTTACTGAAAAATCATAGGCATTTCTCATAACTAACATCTTTAGGAATTAAATCGTATAGAAACCATGTACGTCCGCCGTACATTTACTTAATAAAAATCATGTCAAAAGAAAGAAGGAATAGTTCACATACCTCGTCGTCTATATCAACTCGAATATCTAATAATCGTCTCGACTAACACATTGACCTATAATAACAACAACATGCCCCGTCAACTCTATGATTTCTAACGTGAGTTATATTGAAAGACGACTCTTTTATTCTATAAAAATTCGGGCAGCACTTTACCTGTTTATATGTACCTCCATAATTTACAAAAAATGCCAACCAACCAATAACCAAGCATAATTCCAAGTTATAACCAATTTAGTCATATGTACTTCATATACGCTACCATAATACATTCTTTTCCTTCTACATGTATGGAATATAACCAAACATCAATCAAGGTGACTAACACACCTATTCATCAGGTTCATCCAATCCTTTAGTCACGTTAAAACAGTCCATTCAAGCAGTCCAATCTTCTAGCAACATCGAGAGTTCAAGAATGTGAAATAACATTTTTCTACACCTTAATTCGTTCAAGACATGAATAGGTAACTACCTCAACATATATACATGTTTATACTTATATTTTAAGCACTAAAACAACCTTTAATACATTACAATAATGTTCAATAATTTCCATGCCAATTTCGGCCACACCATGTCACAACTCTTCTAACTCTTTTCTTAATTCTTAATCCAACTCACCTTCCAATTATTCCATTTAACAAATACATCTTTAAATATCAAGGTTTCCTCCAATTGCATCATGTAATTAGTGACAATAATAACAACACAAAAATCAAAGCCAAGGTATACCAAAACAGTCCCAAAATCGGTTATAGCAACAATTTAGTCACATGCATTGTCTAAATTCCATGTTTTCTTCAACACAAGTTCAAGTCTTAATTTACAACAACATGCGACTTCAATTATATCTTAAGGAGAAGAATTCTTACCTTAATTTAAGCCCAAAAACATTCCCAATTTCTGTCCACTACCCTTGTCCGAATACCCACTATTTTATCGATTTTTCTTGCCCAATTCTTCAAATCTTCAACTCCAATTCAACATGCATGAATCCCACAATATTAACCCATCATTTATACATGTTTTTCTTGTCAAAACTTCATCCAAAAATTAGAAAATTGGGGCCTAGGTCACGACAACAGTGACGTTTTTCTCACTATTTTTGGTGTGATTTTTAGCTTAGATTGTAGACGAATTAATCTTGTAATGGGGTTGATACAATTCTTGAATTTGGCTATGAAAAATGGGGTGTGTTTTTGGTTGAAGAGGAGAAGAGATTTGAGTGAAAGTGGGTCTTGAAATGAAACGAAAGATAAAGGATTTTTGTTAATAAAAATCTGAAAGTTATTTTTTTTTTAATTTACACATTGGTCCCAAGTCCCCCAATTAATAAATCTTAATCCCACTTCTTTTAATTTCCGAAAATTCCATAAGGTCTCGTATCCTTTTGTTTACTAACTTATATAATACGTTGCTAATCCACAACGGGAGTATATGTACAACTAACATTTTCAATCTCCATTGACACGCTCGTAGTAATCAAAAAAAATTCGGACTCAGATCCCTTGAATACCAACTTCCGGATTAGCATGTATCTAAGTATACTTATATCCAGTATTTGAATCTTATTTTCTTAATGACGTTCTTAATTATAGCCTTAAAATTACGAGGTGTAACATATATGGACTGTTTTAGGGGCTGTTTTGATATGGATTAAGGGGATGGATTAACATGAGAAATAGGTGTATTAATCACCTTGGTTGTTGTGGTTGTTGTAGTTGTTGTATTACATGAAGGTAAAGAGAAAGAATGTATAACGATGGCGTATATGGAGTATATGAGATTGTTTTGGTATACCCTTAAGTTGTACCTTGTTATTAGCATTGTTGGCCTTGTTTGTGAGTTGTGAATATGTGTATAAGTAGGGGAAGTCTGCCCAATTTTATATAACAAGAGAGTCAACATTCGATAGGTATAAAGTATACTAGTAATCATAGAGTTGACGGACAATGTTATTATTATTATAGGTTGAAGTGCTAGACGAGACGTAATTTAAATATTGAGTTGGTTAGTTCGACAATAAGGTATGTGAAACTATCCTTTCTTCTTTTTGGCATGGTTTAAAGTGAGTGTACGACGGACGTACATAATTCCATTGAATCATAATTCTTAGTGACACTTGATATGATAGTTGCCTTTGATTTTACAAGTGATAGTTCAGTCTATTTATTCCATTGAGAGTCAAATGATGATTTAAATTGCATATGGTTACTCATGATAATCTATTTGTGCTTGATGTGATTATATCATTTCACCGAGTCCCGGGCCGGGTATGTTCGTGTGCAACTTTGCATTGTTCACCGAGTCCCTCACTAGAGGGCCGGGACACGTTATATGTATATATATAATGATTCCATGGACAGGCATCCATGATGATGATGAGCTCACCGAGTCCCAGAATGGGCAGGGTATGTTATGTGGACAGGTATCCATGATTATGATGATTCCACCGAGTACCTCACTAGAGGGTCGGGACACGTTATATGTATATATACATGATGATTTTATGGACAGGCATCCATGATTTTAATATGACTAATTTTTATAAGGCACAGTTGACTCTCATTTTTAAATGACACAGTTGTATTGGTATTTTGGTTATCATATTTGTCTCCTGTTATCTTTTGGCCAGTTATGATCTTCATTCTGATTTTACGTTTTATATACTCGACATTATTTCGTCGACCCGCTTCTCCTGCGTTTCATGCCGCAGTCTGAGATATTCAGTTTGGTGATCCTCCAGTCTAGGATTCCTGTTCAGCTATTTGGAGAGCTCCATTGATCCGGAGCCAAGTCATTTTGGTACAGACCCTTTTGTTATAGACTTATGTATATTCAGGGGTACCCCTGTCCAGTCATGTTTCACTATCATACTCTTAGAGGTCTATAGATAGGTGTGGGTGGTAAACGTGTTTGGACTTGTGTGGATTGTATGTGTGTTTTGGTCAGCTGTGATGTTGTACTTCATTTTGGGATGTTCCTGTATATAATGGTAGCCTTGTCGGCTTGCCTATTTTGATATGGTTTACAGATTTCTACATTATCCTTGGTATCTGTGTGATTATATGTGACAGGTGGGTATAAAGGTGCCGTGTAGGGCCTCGTCATGACTTGTCGGGTCGTCGTGATGATCGATGGACCCAACTTTATAGATTGGCTCAAGAATGTGAGAATAGTCCTGAGACAAGAGAAAATTGAATATACATTGGACCATGTATTCCCTACAGTGCCTGCGGAGGACTCTACCGAATATGCAACTTTTGATAAAGTGGCTTATCAAAAACACTATGATGATGCCATTTCAGCTCAGTGTTTGATGATGTCTTCTATGTCACCTACATTACAAAGATAACATGAGAACATGGGGCCCAATGAAATGCTTGTACATTTGAAGAGTCTATATGACTCTCAGTCTCAGACAATGGAGTATGAGAGAACTCTTTAAGTGTAAACTCATTGAAGGGGGCCAAGTGTTACCACATGTGCTGAAAATGATTGAGTTGATAGAAAGGTTGACATCCATTGAAATAAAGTTTCACGATTGAGTTGCTACCACACTCATCCTCCATTCACTTTCACGTTCGTTCGAGAGTTTCATTATAAATTACAATATGAATGGAACTAAGGCGAAGTTGCCAGAATTGCACAATATGCTGAAAACTTTTGAATCATCGGTCTCCAAAAAGAAACCTATTCTGATGGTTGGCTCCTCTAGTCATCCCAAACCGAAAGGTAAGGGACAACAGAAGAGGAAGGGCAAAGTTGTTGCTCCGGCAACAGCAATGAAGCCCAAATGAGGGGCGAAGAAGAAGAAACTTCCAGCATCAGATGTGTGCATGAACTGCAACAGGAAGGGGCATTTGTTATACCCCGTGGTTCAGGTCGTGCGTATGGGGCCGTGCGAAAGGAGTTAGGACTCGAAATCCGAAAATTTTGGTCGGGGCCTGTGTAGCGGCTCCGGGCGAGGCATGGCGCCAGCTGAAATCGGGGCATGGCGGAAGTTCCGGAGTCCGCAGTTGCGGCGGCGCCACGGGCGGAAATCGACGAAAAACTTAGGAAAATCTGATCTTTTCTTTTAAAAAGGCCATGGGAGGGTGACAAGTGTCCCCCCCATCTGATTTTGCATGCATTATATTGACCAAGTCTTGAAGACTTGGTCATCTTTCATCTCTCTCTTAGACAAAAGCTCTTCCTTCTCTCTTAAAATTCCAAGAGATATTCTAGCCTTAGGAAAAATCTGAAAAGAAAAGGCAAGAAGGAAGCTTGTGGCTAGCTTGTGAAGGTTGTTGTGGTGGTGTTCTTGGAAAGGAAGCTAGCAAGTTGTTGGAAAAATTTGGCTAAAGCTCTAAGGTAATGATTCTTCCTTTATAATTAGTTTTTAGTGTTGCATGTTAAGAAGAAAGAACTTGTGGTAGTAAATAATGCTCTTAGAGTCATTGCATGCAAGAAATGTGGTTTGGGTATGAAGGATTTGGCTAAAGAGGTTATGTGAGCATGTTGTAGCCTTAAAAAATTACCTTAAACTTGTTAAGATTAATTGTTATAACTTATGGGGCAGAATTTTACACACCCAAGTTTAGGTGTGTAATCCCATTTGTGTTGGTTTGGATGTTGGGCCTTAAATGTGGCGTTTGAGTGTTAAAAATCGGCCTTTGAAAAGGTGGCAAAGTGAGTAGAAACAAAGAAAATGCTGCCCAATTTTCCATAGGAATTAGTAACCTTGAACTTGGAAATATTCTACTTTGAAACTAGAAGTTAATAAACGTATTATGGTCATTATAGGTTGACGTATTACGTGCGATAGTTGGAATTAACAAGTGGATTGACCGAAGAGGTATGTAGAGCTTTCCTATCTCTTGAGCATGAGTAGTTGTATCTATGTAGTACGGTATCGTCTGAGATTTGATAATCTTCACTTGTTTTGAAGTATATGATACTTGTTTCGTTTTAAAGGTATAAGTCTCTTGGACATAGAGAAATGTGTTTGACTAACGTAAAAAGTTAATATAACGGCTTTATGGGAAGTTGGTTATATTAGTTGGGAAAAAGGTAAATAAAGAAGGGTTTACTTTACATAAAATAAGCAAGGGGAAAATGAGTTGAATTTGTGGAAGGTAAATTGTTTTAAGACATTAATGGCCTAAGGTTTTAAAGGAAATGAAGTCACTTGATTTAGAAGCTTGGGATATTTTCTAAATGGAAAATTGTGACTTGTTTTGAAAGTGGTTGTGACATGATACTATGGATATTAGTATCTTGGAAGTTTTATATAAAAAGGAGTCATTTCGAAAAAGGTTTACGGTATGTGATACTTGGGTTAAATCCCCGGATTTCTCTTAAAAGGACATGTAGTTCCTTAATGAGCTAAAATGAGAGGATTTATATTAATAATGTTCATAAGAAGTTAGAAGATTTTTTATCTTGTTTATGTTATGATAAGCCGGTAGTGCTTATGTTATGTATACTAGCCGGTTGTGCTGATTTATGTATTATTATTGTTATCACTGAGTATTCTGATAAGCCGGTAGCGCTTATGTTATGTATACTAGCCGGTTGTGCTGATTTATGTATTATCATTGTTATTACTGCGTATTCCATGGATTTGCTACCCATGATGCGAGTGCGACGCTTGTACTCATGCGGGTCCATTGGGCCCATGCGGGTGAAATAGTCTCATGCGAGTGAAATAGTCCCATGCGGGTCCACAGGATCCATGCGGGTGAAATAGTCCCATGCGAGGCGGATGGCCTTATGCGGATCCACAGGATCCATGCGGGTGAAACAGTCCCAGGAGTAGGATTGCTTAATGATACTACGGGCGAGAGATCCTGTTTTGATCATGAGCCTCCTATTTTTATGTAGTATTATACTTATACTTGTTACTCTCATTGTTAGTAAGGCATAGTGCAACCTAATTTGATTTTTATCTATAACTTCCCTGTATTTTGGACTTATGAAATTACTACAGTATTTTCCAGTTTTACATACTTGGTACGTTGTGTCTTGACCACTTCTGGCCGCGTTAATCATGCCGCAGGTAAGGGAAAGCAGGTGGTAGATCCTCATTCCTAGGATCTTTTACTCAGGTGGTAGATCCTCATTCCTAGGATCTTTTACTCAGGTGTCAGGAGCTCCATTTCTTCGGAAACTCGACTTTTGGTATGGTTCTCCCTGGTGTTGTTGATGTTTTGTACATTCAGGGGCATGACGGGGCCCTGTCCCGTCATAGTGTTACTCCTTCTTAGAGGCTTGTAGTCTTGTCATAACTTGGTTTGTTTAAGGATGTAACTGTTCGGTTTTATGTACTTTTGGGGTAGCCATTTTGGGCTAGACTATTTTATATCATTATGGTTGTTTATTGTGAGTTTATATTCCACCGTTTTCTCCGATGTTGTGTCACAGCGGTGCCCGTTAAGGCACCGGTCACGATCCGGTCGGTCGTGAAAAAGTGGTATCGTGAGCGCTAATCCTCGGAAAGCGGTCTACAGCCGTATCTAGTAGAGTATTGATTATCGGTGTGTTGTGCACCACATCTATAATCGTGAGGTCGCAGGATATTTAGGTTGGTTTCCATTCTTTCACTCTAAGATCGCAATAGAGCCGTGTTATAGGTTGAATTTCCTCCGACGTATTTTTCCTCAGACGCTTATGCCTCCACGCAAGGCAACCGCGCCCGTATGGCAAGGCAAGAGAGGAACTACTAGTAGGCACCGAGGTTACCAGGCATAGCCCGCCCCACGGATGAGGTGTTTTGACGAGAGTTCTACAACGCCACCAACCCCAAAGAGAGTCCGAGGCAGCAGCAGCTGCCATCGAGACCGCGGACCGAGCCTCCACCAGCAGAATGTGACAGAGGATATGGGCTACGCGAGATGGCCCGCCATCGCCGTGATCGCGGGCTGCATACGAAGATAGCCGAGATGCAGCTCCATTGCATCCGTAGTTCAAAGACAGAGCCGCTAGCTTGAGACCGAGGACTTTTTGAGTCAGCCTCACCGTAGTTTTATGGGTCGAGGCTCGAGGATGATCTCGTGAGTTTATCCGACAGCCATTCACGGATCGCGAGGGTGACGGGCTTCGAGACCGAGTCGGTGGTACTAGGTTCGCATCGGCCGCGGACACCGCAGCTGATCGTATGATTCATGGAACTGCCCCGGGAGCATGCGCCTTCCAGTTTGGGACGAGTTCTCGAGGCGCATTGTCCATTTCTTGCCTCCGCATGGCGAGGGCTCGCCGATAGATTTTTGACATCGAGACAGAGCCGGCGACGGCCCCGAGTACAACGTGGAGTTTGACTCATCGATCGGTATGTGCCCGCTTGCAGCGTATACGAGGACAGGTGCACCGCTATATCACAGACTCGATGATCACTTGGCCGAGAGTTGCACGGAGTGGCTCTTCACCGGCATGGACATTGCCCGCACGCAGCATACGCACTGGGTGCGGTGAACGCAGGGCCGACGGATCGGCAGTATCGCCAAGAGGCCGTGACAGCAGGTCCTCTGGTAGTTTTAGGGTAGACAACCCCAAAGAAGCAGACTGCATTTGCACCACGCTCGGCCCAGAGCGCCTCCACCATCTTCGGACGCAGAGTATTCGTGAGCAGACAAGGTTCCGTGGCTTCGTTCCTGCAGGACCAGTTCCGGCCGATAAGGCCATCTATACCTCGGTGTGGTCGATGTGGCGATTGCCATTATGGGGGTTGCCGTGTTACTCCAGGAGCTTGTTATTCTTGCGGCCAGGCCATTTGAGGAGAGATTGTCCGACCAGAGGCGGCGGGAATATGATGGCTCACCGATGTGGTCGGGTCGGATCTTCGCCTTCGGTGGCAATGCGCCCGAGGCGTGGTGTTCACGCCAGCCAGGCCGCGGCAGGGTCGTGGCAGGGTTCCAGCCTCCACGGCCTCGAACCGCATCTATGTGATGTCCAGTCGTCAGGACCAGGAGGCGTCACCCGATGTCGTCACAGGTACATTATTGGTTTCTTGCTGTGATGTATATGCTCGATAGATCCGTGTTCTACCTTGTCCTATATATCTCCTCATATTGCTGGTAGAATAGGGATAGAGCCCGAGTCCATAGAATCTTTTGAGGTGGCTACGCCGGTAGTGCTTCGCTTTAGCCGAGCGTATATAAGGCTTGCCAAATGACTATAGATAGTCGCCGACTCAGCCGACTTGATAGAGTTGGATATGACAGACTTTGATGTGATTATGGGTATGGATTGGCTAGCGTCTTGCTATGCCAACGTGGACCGTAGAGAGACTAGTACGGTTCCAGCTTCTGGTGAGCCGATCGAGTGGAAAGTGGAATATCGCATCGCCGGTGGTAGATTTATTTCTTACCTCAAGGCTGGAAGATGGCGCGAAAGGGTATATTTACCATTTGGTTCGTGTTTGATATCGAGGTCGAGATACCGCACCTTCACGGTTCCGTTGTTAGCGAAGTTTCGCACGTATTCCCGCACGAAGCTCGCATCCTCCCGAGAGGAGATTGAGTTTTGCATTGATTTGGCGCGACACTGACCGATATCTATTCCGCCATACGTAATGGCACCGCCGAGTTAAAAGAGTCAAGGACCACCAAAGATTTGCCGGAGAAAGGCTTTATCGTGCCTAGTGTTTCTCCCCGGGAGCGCCAGTGTTGTTTGTAAAGAAGAAGGATGGAACGTCAGATGCGTGTTGATTACAGCATGAATAAGGTAACTATCAAGAATGATATCCTCCCGTGATTGATGATTTGTTTGACCATTGCAGGGTGCGAGATGTTTTTCCAAGATAGACATGCTCGTTATCATCAAAGTCGAAGTTAGAGAGGCGATATCCCAAGATCGCATTCAGACCCTGTATGGGCACTATGAAGTTTAGGTGATGTCTTTCGTTGACCAACGCCCCAACAGTTGTTCATGGATTTGATGAACCGTGTTCGTGCCATTCTTGGATATGTTCGTTATAGTATTCATTGATGATATCCTCGTTTATTCGCGCACAGCAGCAGAACACGCGATCATTTGAGGATGGTATCGAGTCCTCCGAGACCGGCGGTTGTATGCCAAGTTCTCGAAACGCGAGTTTTGGTTGGCTTTCGTGGCTTTCTTAGGGCATGTTATCTGGGCCGATGGTATTCGTTGATACATCAAAGATCGAGGCGCCAAGACTTGGCCTAGACCCACTACACCGACGGAGTGCGCCTTTGGGCCTTGCAGGTTATTATCGGAGGTTTGTGGAGAAGTTTGCTTCCATGTCAGCGCCTTTGACTAGGCTGACTCAGAAGGCAGCTATATGTCAGTGGACAGATTCTTGTGAGGAGAGTTTCCAGTTACTAAAGGAGAAATTGACGACCGCCCACCCTTACTCTTCCGCAGGCTTAGATGGATACGTGGTTTATCGACGCGCCGTGTGTCAGCTTGCGGCTGACGCAAAGACGACAGAGTTATAGCTTACGATCTCGGCAGCTTAGGAAGCACGAAAAACTATCCCACACATGATTTGGAGTTGGCGCAGCGATTCATGCCTTAAAGATCCGAGACATTATTTGTATGGGTTCATGTGGATATTTACACGCACTACAAGAGCCTCCAGATATCTTCAATCAGGAGTCGAACTTGCGGCAGACGGTGGTTGAGCCGCTAAGGATTATGATGTTGATATTCTATACCACCCAGGAAGGCCAATGTAGTTGCAGATGCGCCTTAGTCGCAGATCGACGGGTAGTCTATCCGATGTACACCGGGAAAAGGATACGGTCCGAGAGATTCGCCACCAGCGAGCCTCGGGGTTCGCTTATTTGATTCTCGATAGTGATGGAGTTCGTTCGAGAGGTTGCCGAGCCTTCCATCGCCGGCGAGGTGAAGAGGCGGCGATGAGGATCCGATTACGCGCGGTATCGAGATGCCGCTCTTGAGAGAGAAGAGTCTATTTGAGGTAGCGCTGACGGGTGCTAAGGTTTGAGGGCCGATTGTGTGTTCCCGATGTGACAGACTTTGTCGCCAGATTTTGGGAGGCACACAAGGCTCGTTATTCTATTCACCCGGTCGACTAAGATGTACCATGACCTCAGTGTGTATTGGTGGGACGGTCCAAGAGGACGTGGCGGTTTTGTTGCACGCTGTCCTAATTGTCGCCAGGTCAAGATTAAGCACCAAAAGCCCTGGGCTATTGCAGCTATTGATATTCGACTTGGAAGTGGGAGGTGATAAATATGGATTTTATTACAGGCTACCTACCACTCGAGGAAGCATGATTTCATTTGGGTGATTGTCGACAGTCGAAAATCAGCCCATTTTCTTCCTGCCGAACGACGTTCTCACCGGTGAGACTATGCCGATTATATATTAGAGAGATTGTGAGACCGCACGAGTCCCTGTCGATTATATCCGATAGAGAGCCCGCTTCGCTAACTTCCGAGGTCTTTTCGAAGGGATTAGAGACAGTGAGTCTCGATCGCATTTCACCCTCGATCGACGGACAGCCGAGCGCACTATCCGCATACACGAGGATATGCCGCGGCTTGTGTTATTGATTTCGTGGGTAGCCGGAGGATCATTTACCTCTTGTGGAGTTTGCTTATAACAACGGCTACCATTCTAGTATTCGATGGCGCCTTATAAGGCCTTATACGGGAGGAAGTGCAGTCACCGATAGGCTGGTTCGAGGTAGGAGAAGTTCGATTAGTCGGGCGCACTTGGTTCAAAGCGATGGATAAGGTGAAGCTTATTCAGAACGGTTATCGCGCCCCGTAGCCGGCAAGTCATATGCAGATCAAGCGCCGACACTGGAGTTCGAGGTACATGATTGGGTTTTCTGAAGGTGTCACCCATGGCGGCGTGATGAGATTTGGGAAGAAGGGAAAACTTAGCCCAAGGTACATCGGGCCTTACCGCATTGTCCGAGGGTAGGAAAGGTTGCCTATGAGTTGGATCTGTCGTCCGATCTAGAGGCAAGACATCCAAGGTTTCATGTGTCTATGTTGCGGAAATGTATCGAGACCCATCTAGAGTACATCCGATTCATGAGGTTCAGTAACAGAGGAGTTATCGTACAGGAGAGTCCCATAGCGATACTCGATCGTCAAAGTTAGGCGACACGGACAAAGGACGTGGCTTCCGCAAGGTCTTATGGCGAACGAGAACGAGAGGAGATGACGCGGAAGCAGAGGATGACATGATGAAGAAATATCCTCACTTATTACCTATACCTCCAGTAACCCACGCTCCTAAATTGTTGGTCTTTAAATTTAGTAATTATGCTTGAGTTTTGTTGTGCCGTGCGAGCGCCTTTATTTGAAATAGTTAAGAGAGTCTATGTCGATATTGTGATTCGAGTAAGTTTGGCGAACATTCGACGAATGTTTCTGGCGAGGGAGAATGTTATACCCGTGGTTCAGTCGCGCGATGGGCCGTGCGAAGGAGTTAGGACTCGAACCAAAATTTCGGCCAAGGGCCTCAAAGACCGCGCCCGGAGGCAGGGCGCGCGCGGGAATTGTGGTCGCGCGCCGAATCGTGGCCGCGCACCGGATGTTCCGAGTCCGCAGTTGCGCCGCGCCGAGGCGGAAATCGCGATAAAACTTAGGAAAATCTGATCTTTCTTTTAAAAAGGCCATGGGAGGGTGACAAGTGTCCCCATCTGATTTTGCATGATTATATTGACCAAGTCTTGAAGACTTGGTCATCTTTCATCTCTCTCTTAGACAAAAGCTCTTCCTTCTCTCTTAAAATTCCAAGAGATATTCTAGCCTTAGGAAAATCAAAGAAAAGGCAAGAATGAAGCTTGTGGCTAGCTTGTGAAGGTTGTTGTGGTGGTGTTCTTGGAAAGGAAGCTAGCAAGTTGTTGGAAAAATTTGGCTAAAGCTCTAAGGTAATGATTCTTCCTTTATAATTAGTTTTTAGTGTTGCATGTTAAGAAGAAAGAACTTGTGGTAGTAAATAATGCTCTAGAGTCATCAGACGCAAGAAATGTGGTTTGGGTATGAAGGATTTGGCTAAAGAGGTTATGTGAGCATGTCAGAGCCTAAAAATTACCTTAAACTTGTTAAGATTAATTGTTATAACTTATGGGTAATTTACACACCCAAGTTTAGGTGTGTAATTCCCTTTGTGTTGGTTTGGATGTTGGGCCTTAAATGTGGCGTTTGAGTGTTAAAAATCGGCCTTTGAAAAGGTGGCAAAGTGAGTAGAAACAAAGGAAATGCTGCCCAATTTTCCATAGGAATTAGTAACCTTGAACTTGGAAATATTCTACTTTGAAACTAGAAGTTAATAAACGTATTATGGTCAGTAGAGGTTGACGTACACGCGCGATAGTTGGAATTAATGTGGATTGACCGAAGAGGTATGTAGAGCTTTCCTATCTCTTGAGCATGAGTAGTTGTATCTATGTAGTACGGTATACGTACAAGATTTGATAATCTTCACTTGTTTTGAAGTATATGATACTTGTTTCGTTTTAAAGGTATAAGTCCCTTGGACATAGGAAAATGTGTTTGACTAACGTAAAAAGTTAATATAACGGCTTTATGGGAAGTTGGTTATATTAGTTGGAAAAAAGGTAAATAAAGAAGGGTTTACTTTACATAAAATAAGCAAGGGAAAAATGAGTTGAATTTGTGGAAGGTAAATTGTTTTAAGGCATTAATGACCTAAGGTTTTAAAGGAAATGAAGTCACTTGATTTAGAAGCTTGGGATATTTTCTAAATGGAAAATTGTGACTTGTTTTGAAAGTGGTTGTGACATGATACTATGGATATTAGTATCTTGGAAGTTTTATATAAAAAAGAGTCATTTCGAAAAAGGTTTACGGTATGTGATACTTGGGTTAAATCCCCGGATTTCTCTTAAAAGGACATGTAGTGCCTTAATGAGCTAAAATGAGAGGATTTATATTAATAATGTTCATAAGAAGTTAGAAGATTTCTTATCTTGTTTATGTTATGATAAGCCGGTATTGCTTATGTTATGTATACTAGCCGGTTGTGCTGATTTATGTATTATTATTGTTATCACTGAGTATTCTGATGTTCTGAGCGCTTATGTTATGTATACTAGCCAGGTTGTGCTGATTTATGTATTATCATTGTTATTATCACGCGTATTTCATGGATTTGCTACCCATGACGCGAGTGCGGCGCTTGTACTCACGCGGGCCCATCGGGTCCACGCGGTGAAATAGTCTCACGCGGTGTAATAGTCCCACGCGGGTCCACAGGATCCACGCGGTGAAATAGTCCCACGCGGGTGAAATAGTCCCACGCGAGGCGGATGGCCTTACGCGGATCCACAGGATCCACGCGGGTGAAACAAATCCGCGAGTAGGATTGCTTAATGATACTACGCGCGAGATCCTGCTTTGATCACGAGCCTCCTATTTTTACGCAAGATTATACTTATACTTGTTACTCTCATTGTTAGTAAGGCACAAAGGCAACCTAATTTGATTTTTATCTATAACTTCGTGTATTTTGGACTTATGATATTACTACAAGATTTTCCGCTTTACATACTTGGTACGTCAGGTATCGACCCCTTCCTGGGCCGCTCACGCCGCAGGTGAAAGCAGTGGTAGATCCTCATTCCTAGGATCTTTTACTCAGTGTCGTGAGCTCCATTTCTTCTGAGGCTCGACTTTTGGTATGGTTCTCCCGTGTTGTTGATGTTTTGTACATTCAGGGCATGTCGGGCCCCGTCTGGCCATAGTGTTACTCCTTCTGAGGCCTGTAGTCTTGTCATAACTTGGTTTGTTTAAGGATGTAATCGTTCGGGTTTTATGTACTTTTGGGGTAGCCATTTTGGGCTAGACTATTTTATATCATTATGGTTGTTTATTGTGAGTTTATATTCCGCTGGTTTTCTCTGATGTTGTGTCACAAGGGTGCCCGGGTTAAGGCACCGGTCACGGATCCGGGGTCGGGTCGTGACAGCATTGGAGGAAGGACTGTACAGCTCCAGGAGGAGGGATGGCACCCGGTGCACCATCCTCTAGTGGACAAGGTATGTCTGTTATTGAAATTAATCTATCTATATGATTCTCATTCCTGTGTACTAGATACCGCTTGTGGCTCACACATTTGTACTAATGTGCGGGGCTAACTAATATCGTGGCGTCATACCTCAGAGCGGACTCAAGGCGTAAACGAAGCACGCTTTTGATCGCCGAGCGTGGAGATTATAAATTAGATTTACCTTCCGTTAATATTTTAATGTTAAACAATTGTTATTATGTTCCTTCTTTGACAAAGAATATTATTTCTATTCCTGTTCTTGACACTGAGGGCTTTTCCTCAAGCATTAATAATAGCAATATGATTTTGGCTTATGATAATGTTGTGTATGGAATTGCGCATCTTGTGAATGGATTGTATACATTAAACTACTGCAGGAAAATTTTCAATGTACAAAATAAAAGAGCTAAGTTAAATGAAAGAAATTTTACCTACTTGTGGCATTGCAGACTTGGTCATATCAATCAAACGAGGATAGAACGGTTGAGGAAATTAAATTACCTTGAACCATTTGATTTACAATCTTATGGTAACTGTGAATTCTGTTTGAAAGGTAAGATGACCATTAAACCTCTTTCTGGAAAGGGGATCCGTGCCAAAGATGTGCTTGAGTTGGTACATACTGACGTATGTGGACCATTTTCGACTCAAGCTAGAGAAGGTTTCTCTTACTTCATTACTTTTACAGACGACTTATCGAGGTATGAATATATGTATCTTATGAGACACAAATCTGAGGCCTTCGAGAAGTTTAAGTGTGAAGCTGAGAAACAGCTCTCAAAGAGTATTAAGACTCTCCGATCTGATCGTGGGGGGAATACTAAAGTAAAGAATTTCTCGAATACTTAAAGCTACATGGAGTTCATTCCGAATGGACACCTCCTGGAACACCTCAGATGAATGGTGTTGCCGAGAGGAGAAACCGAACCTTGCTTGACATGGTTCGATCCATGATGAGCTTTTCAGCTCTTCCAACATACCTTTGGGGATACACTATTCTAACCTCAATATATGTTCTAAACAGAGTTCCTTCTAAATCAGTTGAAAAGACACCATATGAGGTATAGTGTGGAAAGAAGTCATCACTTAGACACATGAGGCGCTGGGAGTGTCCTGCTTATGTCAAGAAGTTGATCACTGATAATTTAGAGTCTAAAAGTGAGAAATGTTACTTTGTTGGGTATCCAAAGGAGAAAAAAGGATACTATTTCTATCTTCCTGGAGAACATAAGATATTTGTTTCTAGGAACGCAACTTTTCTTGAAGATGAATATGTCTACAAGGAAGGGAGTTGCACAGAGATAGAACTTGAAGAAATCAAGAAAAAAGTAACATAGAAGTTGAACCCTTGCCGAGTGAACAAGGCAAGGATTCAGTGGGAGCTTATGTCGAAGATTGGGTACTCAGGGTATGCCCTTCGGCCAGTGGGAGTGCTACAAGGAGAGATGTAAAATGCAAGATCATCCTGCACAGACCTTGGAGCAAGTGCACCAGTTGCACCTTCTCCCATTCATGAAAGACATGCTGAAAGCTCTAATGTTGGTGGATCAACCAGCGCACAAAAACCTTCTCACAATCTGAGCATAAATGTAACTGAACTACAAGACACTCAACTCTGTAGGTCTGCTAGAACTCATCATCCTCCGGAAATAATAAATCTACTTGTGGAAACACAAAATGAGCTAGATATTCCAGATGATGACGAGCCTAGAACCTACAGTGAAGCAATGCTAGACATTGATTCGAAGAGATGGCAAGAAGCCATGAAATCCGAAATAGAATCTATGTATATCAATCAAGTGTGGAACTTGGTTGATTTGTCGAATGGGGTTAAACCCATATGATGCAAATGGGCCTTCAAGAAGAAGATTGATGCATCTGGCAAGGTTCAGACTTATAAAGCTAGACTATTGGCTAAAGGTTTTACTCAGCGTCCTTGCGTAGATTATGATGAAACCTTTTCACTGGTGGCTAAAGTAAAGTCTATTCGGATTTTGCTTGTTATAGCTGCACATTACGATTATGACATTTGGTAGATGGGCGTCAAGACTGCATTCCTCAATGGTAATCTAATTGAGAAAGTGTATATGAAACAATCCGAGGGTTTTTCATTTGAGTCCAGGCCAAATGTTGTGTGCAGGCTATAGAAGTCCATTTATGGACTTAAGCAAGCCTCTATGAGTTGGAACATTTGCTTTGACAAGACTATCAAATCTTTTAATTTCGTCAGAAGCAAAGATGATCCTTGTGTTTATATCAAACGCAAGGATGATGATATTGTCTTTATTATTATATATGTTGATGACATATTGATAATGGAATACAATAAGACTCTCATGCAGTCAGTTAATGATTAGTTGTCCAAGACCTTCATGATGAAGGATTTAGGTGAAGCCTGCTACATTTTGGGAATTAGGATCTATAGAGATAGACCTAATAGATTGTTGGGGCTGTCACAGTCAATCTACATAGACAAAGTGCTTAGACGCTTTTCAATGGAGAATTCCAAGAAAGGCGGTCTTCCAATGGGTCAAGGCATCAAGTTAAAATGGGTTGCCCCTCTAGTGCTGTAGAACTTGAGCGTATGAAGAGGATCCCATATTATTCGACTATAGGATCAATCATGCATGTCATGACCTGTACTAGGCCAGATGTGGCCTTTACACTTAGTATGACTTGCAAATTCCAGCAGAATCCTGGTGAGGAACACTGGAAGGCAGTCAAGAGTATTCTTAAGTATCTCAGACGTACTAAAGATTACTTCTTAGTCTATGGTGGATGAGATAAGTTGGTTGCCACTGGGTATACCGATGCTAGTTTCCAGACAGGTGTTGATGATTTCAAATCTCAGTCTGGTTACACGTTCATTTTCAATTGAGGAGCAGTGAGCTGGAAGAATTCCAAATAAGCTACTACTGCTGATTCGACCATCGGCGAGTACATTCTTTGGATCTAAGTCGCTAAGGAAGTTCGCGATTTCTGAGTTCCTGAAGGAACTAGGGGTTGTTCCGAGTGCTAGATGTTCAATAACCATTTATTGTGACAACACTGGTGCCATTGCACAAGTAAATGAACCAAGATCAACTAACAAAAACAAGCATGTACCGATGAAGTACCACATTCTCCGAGAGATGGTGGAGGATGAAGATATTAGGATAGATTATGTTTCCACAGACAATAATCTAGTAGACCCGTTTACTAAACCATTAAGTTTGGTTAAGCATAATGGTCATTTTGAGAACATGAGTATTAGATATGTTAGTGATTGACTCTAGTCCAAGTGGGAGATTGAAAGTATATATATGTCCTAGAGACAATCTGTATTAGGACAGAATGTACTTTATACACATTCATATTTATATTAATGATGATTAATATTATGACATTTGCATTTGTTGAATTATTAGTTGATTGTTTATAATATTCTATAAATGCATCCCTACAGTTTACGTGTTTATTAATGATGTGAGAATTAATGTTATAACGTAACTCTTAAATTACCTCGACTGATGATCAACGAGATTGGAATATCTATGATATGTGATACGTCGACATATGGTAAACTTGGAAGTCTAATCAGCTTGTTTCGTTTTATTTTACTTTTGCAAACCTTATTTCACTCTTCACCTTCAACTCCCTTGACTCATCCCCGACCCCACTCCACCTCACACAAGTAAAAAAGAATAAAATTTCTGTTATATATGTAATCAAGTCATTTTAGAGTTAATTACAAGCTATTTTTTACAGCAACCGTAAACATATGAGATGCTATTTTTTAAGTCGGGCTCTTCAATCGAAAAAGGATGGTTATTGTGTGCAATCAATGAGTGGTCTAGTGATCAATTAAATGGATTAAAAATTATGAGGTCTAACGTTTAAATATTAGAGGAAGTAAAAATACTATGTGATTTCTTTTGTAATTTGACAAAATAAGATATTGCCGAGATAAGATTTGAACTTGTGACCTTAAGATTACGAGCCTTGCTCATCTTCTAACTCTTAATGGATAAAATTACTTGAAACTTGTGTTGATAGGAGATAGCAAGTATCAGACATCACAATTAAAAAAAATGAAAATTGTGTGTGATCCGGCACATTGTTGGGGTAACATGTTACAATTATAATTATAATGATAGCTCAATATTTTTTACATTATCAGTATATATTAAAATCCAATAAGGGAAAAAGGCATTCATATGAATGATTGAGATCAAGTTAAAAGTATATCAGTGGGACATTCATTTGCCACCATTATGTGTATTTATATAAGGGCTTCCATTAGCCTTACTCGATTGCTCTGTGGGTCTATGGTGTAGTGTTGTACCCAATATATATCTGTTCCCATTTCTAGTGGCTAGGCTGTAAAGATCATCTCTCCACCAAAACGATAATCCCAAGTCTTATCAAAAACTTATTAATTCCACCTTATTGTCGTTACACTTTGCAATTAGCCTTAAGAATAGTGATTTATCAGTCTTTTTTCTCTGTCGATGGCAACGTTGATAGCGAATAGATTATCAGAGAAGAGAGACAAATTGGTCAAAACTGCAATATTAATCATGGAGCTTCTTCTTTTATCATCAGGACTTGTTTCTACTTTCTTCATGCTCAAAAAAACTATTAGTCCTCGTTACTTATTTAACATGTTCCTCGTTAATTTAAGTGAAATCTTGAATTTCTTGAAGAGCTTCTTGTCATCCCCACTTTATATTTGCATCTTCATCAACTGTGTTGTCATCCTTATTTTAACTTTCTCCAAATTTCACCACCCCACAATGGACTTTCTCAATGTTTTTCTAGATGAAAAACATGTTGAACATGATGATATTCAGATTCAGCCACAAGCACCAGCACATAATGAGATTAAAGAGGACAATATGCCAAAAAGAACTAATTCTGTTATTGCAATGGACGCGGTTATGTCATTCTTCAACCGTTATAATTCGGATCCTTTCTCAGAAGATATAATTGAAGATGAGATCCCTTGTAGTGTGAGAGACATTGAAATTGATTGTGTAACAAAATTGTCAGCTCAGTTGACTGAGGCCCGTGAAATCGTAAGGTCACGGTCACAAAATCAGTAGGGTTTTACCGGGTTCGTACACGCAGCGGAATTTAAAAATTTATATTTCAACGACGGTCAAACTGTAGGATGATTATACAATGTAAAAGCACAAAACAATAATGTAATACTTCGATGGAAGACTTACATTGTAGATAACAACTTGAAATCTGGAGAGTCCGAGGGTGCGCACGCAAATGTCCCTCGATTTGCAAGTACTGAAAACTTTGATGTAATTTCTAAGTCTTGGAATGCTAGGGATTCCGACATAGATTTAGAAGAGAATAGTCTCTTGCTTTTGGTGTAGTGAAATGGGAGGGAAACCCTCTTATTTATAGTTGTAAAAGGCAATCTAGGGTTCCCCATGGGCCAGCCCATATAACAAGTCGCCAGATCGCCAATGAGTCGACTCCATCGACGCCTCAGACCGCTGCCCCGATAAGTGGTGCCGCGGCGCCGACATGCGTTTCCGACACCGCGACCCTAAATCAATGGCGTCGCGGTCCTGTCCCATATTCTGCCTTATTTCCATTTCTAGTGTTCCGGTCATCAACCGAACATATATATATAATCTCTCTCTAATTACATCCTTCAATCGATGAAATATTTGACTTAGTGTTACCCTTCAGGCCTTTACATATCGACACTAACTACATTAGGGTCTTCACGGAACTCCTAGACTGCGGCCGGAAGACGAACTCAATATGTAAAGTTTAGCTACACGAAACATGTGAACTGAACCTCTATGTGGGAAGATGAAATCCTTTCATTCATGACACACTCAATCAAGCTTAGGATTTGTCAAGTGTCTATCCAAATGACTTGATCATTATAACTCATCTATATTAGTTGACAACAGGACCATATCACGTATACGTCCATCGACGCCAATGACTTAGTCAACCTAATACCATATGAGTACCCGAGTGTTCACTCGCATATACATTCAAGGAATGAATCCTAATCTTGGCTCACATACCATCTTTAATCTACTTCGTAATGTACCCAAAACAAGATGCGTCTCAACTTATAAAGCATTTGTGCTTATGACAAGATCAAAGTATATTATTCCGTAAACAATGTGATATTGACCTCAAGTATAAGGACTTCTATCTCCCACATGCCGATGACATTATAGACATATAACAAAACAGTACATCAGCAGGGTATACCAATACTTCAACAAGTATCCATGTGTCCATCACGAGTTGCCATAACTCGTAGCAAGTGAGACATACTACATCCCCTAAGGATATGATGCAGACCACATGTCGACATATCGCATATCATCGATATCCCAATCTCGATGATCATTAGTCGAGGTAATTTAAGAGTTACGTTATAACATTAATTCTCACATATTAATAAACATGTAAACTCTAGGGATGCATTTATAGAATATTATAAACAATCAACTAATAATTCAACAAATGCAAATGTCATAATATTAATCATCATTAATATAAATACGAATGTGTATAAAGTACATTTTATCCTAATACATATTGTATTTAGGACATATATATAATTTCAATCTCCCACTTGTCCTAGAGCCAATCACCAACATATCTAATACTCATGTTCTCAAAATGACCATTATGCTTCACTAAACTTAATGGTTTAGTAAACGGGTCTGCTAGATTATTGTATGTGGGAACATAATCTATCTTAATATCTTCAGCTTCCACCATCTCTTGGAGAATGTGATACTTCCTCGGTACATTCTTATTTCTGTTAGTTGATCTTGGTTCCTTTTCTTGTGCAATAGCACCAGTGTTTTCACAATAAATTGTTATTGAACAACTAGCACTCGAAACAACCCCTAATTCCTTCAGGAACTCAGAAATCGCGACAACTTCTTTAGCAGCTTCCGATCCAGCAATGTACTCCGCTTCAGTAGTCGAATCAGCAGTAGTATCTTATTTGGAACTCTTCCAGCTCACTGCTCCTCTATTGAAAATGAACGTGTAACCAGACTGAGATTTGAAATCATCAACACCTGTCTGGAAACTAGCATCGGTATACCCAGTGGCAACCAACTTATCTCCTCTACCATAGACTAAGAAGTAATCGTTAGTACGTCTGAGATACTTAAGTATACACTTGACTGCCTTCCAGTGTTCCTGGCCAGGATTTTGCTGGAACTTGCAAGTCATACTAAGTGCAAAGGCCACATGTGGCCTAGTACAAGTCATGGCATACATGATCGATCCTATAGCCGAAGCATATGGGATCCTCTTCATGCGCTCAAGTTCTACATCACTAGAAGGGCAACCCTTCTTAGATAACTTGATGCCTTGATCCATTGGAAGACCGCCTTTCTTGGAATTCTGCATTGAAAAATGTCTAAGCACTTTGTCTATGTAGATTGACTGTGACAGCCCCAACAATCTATTAGGTCTATCTCTATAGATCCTAATTCCCAGAATGTAGCAGGCTTCACCTAAATCCTTCATCATGAAGGTCTTGGACAACCAATCCTTAACTGACTACATGAGAGTCTTATTGTCTCTCATTATCAATATTTCATCAACATATATGACAATGAAGAAAATACCCTCATCCTTGCGTTTGATATAAACGCAAGGATCCTCTTTGCTTCTGACGAAATCAAAAGATTTGATAGTCTTGTCAAAGCAAATATTCCAACTCCTAGAGGTTTGCTTAAGCCCATAAATGGACTTCTATAGCCTGCACACAACATTTGGTTTGGACTCGGGTTAAAAACCCTCGGGTTGTTTCATATACACTTCCTCAATTAGATTATCATTGAGAAATGCAGTCTTGACGCCCATCTGCCAAATGTCATAATAGTAATGTACAGCTATAGCAAGCAAAATCCAAATTGACTTTATCTTAGCCACCGGTGAAAAAGTTTCATCATAATCTACGTCAGGACGCTGAGAAAACCTTTAGCCACTAGTCTAGCTTTATAAGTCTGAACCTTGCCAGATGCATAAATCTTCTTTTTGAAGACCCATTTGCATCCTATAGGTTTAACCCCATTCGGCAAATCAGCCAAGTTCCACACTTGATTGATATACATAGATTCTATTTCAGATTTCATGGCTTCTTCCCATCTCTTTGAATCAATGTCTAGCATTGCTTCGTTGTAGGTTATTGATCGGTGTATTTTATATACACCTTTTGAGTAATTTTTAGTTAGTCTTTTGTCCATTTTTGTACAAATATGTGTCGTCTTAGGATATATTTTCTTTCTTTTGAGTCATATTGGTTTAAAGTGGTTCATTGGCGGAAAAGGAGCAAAAAGATGGCAGAAACAGAGGTTCCAGAGCTCAAAAAACGAGAAAGTTGGCGAACCGGGCACACAACAGGGCAGCGCGCCCAAACAAATAGGTCGAGCGCCACGGCGCCCAATGTTCGAGAGAGTCGCAGATTTTCAGCCGCGCGCCAGCAGGTCGCGCGCCGAGGCGGAAAAATCAGCAAATTCGAATGACAATGGGCCAAGGCCTGAAGGAAAACCTGCATCACGTTTTGGAGACTATAAAAAGAGGACTTTAGGTCAGATTTAAGGGTTCCTCTTCTTGTCAAATCACACAACTTTTGGAGATCAAGATTGGAGACCTATTCTTAGTAATTTCTTGTTTCTTGTTTTATTTCTTTACAGTTTATGTTGGATATTAATTTAGTTCTTGTCATGTCTATGGCTAGGAACTAACTTAATCTAGGGGTTTTCATGTCAATTCACTTGAAACTTATCTTTATGAATTAATGCATGTTTTGGTTCTTCTTGTTGTTGTTGAGATTTATTCAATATTTGTCTTGATTGCTTGGTAATTACTTGATCACTAATTATCATAATCCTTATGATTTCTAATCGAAAGCCGAAAGGGGAGATTGTGAATATGCTGTAGTTGAATAAACATAGGTTAAATCGTGGACGAAAGTACCCCCATACTTGTGTAGTATTAATAGGTTATTGTTTTTAATCCTCCTTTATAGTCAATCTTATCACCGAAAGGTAGAAGGGTTCTATATTGGGGTTGAGTGTTTATATTACCTTAACAGGAGTATAAAACGGTTTAGTTAACCTGCTATCTCAAAACAGAAGAAGAACCATAATTAATTGCATTAATAAGTAAGTTAAGCGGATAGTTGAGGAGATTTGGAAGCCCTATTTCCACCATTACTAAAGTAAAACAACGTAGTTTAATTAGCTTTCATAATTATAGTCATAAACAACTTATCAATCATCGGTTACCAAATAGATACCACAGAATAGAATTTGAGCATTGAACACTAATCCCTGAGGACGATAACTCGGTCTTCTAAGACTATATTACTTGACACGACACGTGCACTTGCGTTAAGTGTGTGCATAAATCGCGCATCAAGTTTTTGGCGTCGTTGCCGGGGATTGGCGTAGTTCAATATCATTTTACCTATTCTTAATTTCTAATTTGGTTTTTATTTTTGTTTTTATTTATTACTATTTTTTTTATTTTGTGAAAATCAGTGTGCCGTAATCCATTTGTTTATTTTGATCTGTTTCAGGCATCTAGTTTATGCGAAGGAGAAGAGGAGCAGACACACTTGTTCCCTTCAACCCAGAAATTGAAAAGACTTGCAAATGTAGCAGAGAAACCAACGAGTTTCGGCCTTAATAGAGATGGGAGGCTTACAAAACAACAATGAGATGAACGAAGGGTTAGGTGATCATCAACCTAACCAAATGATGCCCCGGAGATTGCAGATGGATGTAGAAGAGAGGGTCCATGTCCAAGCTGAGAGAAGCTTGGGAGATTATGTGATGTCAAGGGTGAATGGAGCACAAACTTGCATCAGGCTCCCAGTAATAGGAGCAAACAATTTTGAAATCAAGTCTGCAATCCTAAGCATGGTGCAAAATACTCGCTTCGGAGGTTGCCATCTAAGATCATCGACGCAGCGCAGTGGAACTTTTACGAAAAATCTGACACGGCTCATGATTTATTGGAAGACATGGCCACCAATAATCATGTAACAGAGATGAGGGGTGAGTGGCGTAAGAGCAATAAGAGTTCATGAGATTGATGCCATCATCGCACTAAATGCCCAAGTTGCTCTCGACCAAGCAATCGCAACAAAATACAAATGTCTCAGAAATGTAGTGCAAATGTCGTTGAGTTGTGAAATGTGTGGAGGTCCACATACCTTTGATAGGTGCCCATCAGCTGATCCTAACAATATTTCGATCGAGCAAGCAGGGTGCCAAGCAGTAGGAAATTATCAAAGGCCCCAGAACAACCTCTATTCGAATACCTACAATCCAGGGTGGAGGAATCACCCTAATTTTCATGGAGGGGTGAGCAAGGGCAGCAGAACCAATTTAGAGGCCAGTACCAAAATCAGCAACCATTCACTCAGGCCTCATCTTCACAACAATTCGGCACCTGCTCAACAAGCAGGCTTGATGAGCTGAGAGCAGCCCTGTTGACACTCACCAACTCTCAGACCCAGTTCATGGCAGAGACCAGATCCTCTATCAGGAATTTAGAGACACAGGTGGGGCAACTAGCGAAGATGGCAAACAACAGGCCACAGGGTACCTAGCCTAGCAATACAGAGATGAAACCCAGAGAACAGTGCCAAGCGGTGCAGCTGAGGAGTGGAAAACAGTTAGAACAGCTTACACCCCAGCCTGTGGTTGAAAGGAGAGTAGATGCAGAGAGGGAGAGGGTTGTCGAAGACCGCCCGATATCAGAGAAAGCTCCAACAGTCCCAGTGAATGAGTATACTGAGAGGATTCCTTTCCCGCAAAGATTGCAAAAGAAAGTGGTTGATAAGAAATTCTCCAAGTTTTTGGAGACATTCAGAAAGTTACACATCAACATTCCGTTCATTGTGGCATTGGAGCAAATGCCTACGTACTTTAAATTTATGAAGGAAATTCTGGGAAAGAAGAAGAAGTTGGCGGAGTATGAGATGGTGGCACTGACAGAGGAATGCAGTGCCATCTTACAGAAGAAATTGCCCCCTAAACTCAAGGATCCAGGGAGCTTCACACTGCCTTGCACAGTTGGCAGGGTAACATGTAATAGGGCCCTTTGTGACTTGGGGGCTAGTATAAATCTTATGCCTTTGTCTGTTTTTAAAAGGTTGGAGTTAGGTGAAGTCAAACCAACCATTGTGACTCTGTGAGCTTGCAGTTAGCAGATAGGACGGTGGTGCATCCCAGGGGAATGATTGAAGATGTCCTAGTTAAGGTGGGAAAATTCTTCTTTCCTGCGGACTTCCTCATCCTTGATATGGAGGAAGATGAGGAGATCCCCATCATATTGGGAAGACCGTTCTTGGCAACAGGGAGAGCTCTAATTGACGTAGAGAAGGGGGAGCTGACACTTAGAGTGGAAAGTGAAGAGATGGTGTTCAAAGTGTTCAAACATATTATTGAACCCCCAATCATGAGCAGGCGCTTTGCAATTAGCACTGTCAGAACTTCGTTTGAGCAGCGTATGAAGCCACAAGGAGATAAGCCCGCCAAAACAGGTAAGTGATACTGAACCTCCTCTTGAAAATAAATATAAAAAGAAAAACAGAAGGAGAAAGCGGAAAATGTTGATGAAGTGGATTGGTTGTGGGGTTAATCTACCCCACGCCTCTTGATTAAAGAACTTGCGTCCGGCTAAAAGACGTTAAAGACAGCGCTACTTGGGAGGCAACCCAAGGTTATTTTAATTTATTCAATTTAATGCAGTTTAGTTTTTACTTAAAACAGTCTCACTGAGGTATTGTTTATATGTTGTGATAGCAGTGCGAGCGAATTGGGAGGACGGAAACTGAAAAGAAACCAAAAGAAAATCGGCTCGCGCACGCCAGGGAAGCGAACGCGCCAAAAGATCGAAAGCGCGAAGATTCAGCGCCATGCGCTGCGTAATTCTGAAATTTGAAGAAGCCCTAATCCGATTGTCCTTTCTCCAAATCAAAAATCCAGAGCCCTTCCCCTCTCACGGGATTCCTGATATTATCCGCCGCCACCGCCACCACTTTGAACCAAGTCTGTAAGTTGTCCTGTTTTCTTTTATTTTTTTATCTTTTTTAGTCTTGCACACATTGGGGACAATGTGTGATTTAAGTTTGGGGGGGGGTGTCTCATGTCTTATTGTTTTTGAGTTTTTTTTTATTTGTTTTAAGTACTTTTTTAGTCATAATTTTTTTTAGATCATGCATGCTGTAGTTACTGGAATCGCCTAGTGAAGTAAAGTTGAATAATGTAATGGAATTAGAAGCAACCATCTAAACACTTAGGTTAGATATGCCAAAAACTCATGAAATCTGTCTATTTGGGGTATCTTGCTTGATTTGGGCATTGTAAATGATTAAACCTATGTGTATGATTTCTTGCTATTTGAGGCGAAATAGTTATGATATGCATGTTAGGGAGATGACTCAGGAATTTCTTTGTTAGCCTTTCTTACCACTTTTACCTATCCCTGACATTCAAAATATCCCTAGTCAGCCCCTTTGAGCCTAAAAAGTAGACTTTTTCTTTGACACCCTACATTTCCACTCTTGTGCCATAAGTGAAAAATGTGAAATGATTGGAATAGAAAGTGTTAAAAAAGAGACAAAAAGAGTGAACAATTTTGATGCACCCAAATAAAAAAGTAATAAGAAATAGGGAAAAGCCTAAGTTTGGGGGTGCCTGTTATTCATAATACACTTCACTCTCTCAAAACAAAAGAAGGGAAAGATAGATATGAAGTGAAAAAAGAAAATCAAAAGAAAAGGGAAGAATTGAAAAGCAAAAGAGCTTATGGTACATAAAATGAGCCTAAATGCCTATTTTTACCTACCCATGCCTAAGCCTACATTACAACCCTGAAAAGTCCTGAAGATCTATTACATGTGTATCCATGATTAGTGGAGAATAGCAAGTAAACATGCCATAGGATTTTGAAATTGACATGCATAATTCAGTATTCTTACTTCCATTAAGCATGATTAAAGTGAGTTTGCGAAATATCTAGCTTGATGTGTTTAGAATGCTAAAAATTCATGTTATATGTTCCTGCATATTATTTGGCTAATATTCATGCTTTTCTAAGTAATGATGATGCAAAGAAAGTGATTAATGTCTTTGAGTCATTCTATTTTCTTTTTCCTTGTGTCTTTATTTCTTTCTTTTGATCTTTGCTCGAGGGCGAGCAAAGATTAAGTTTGGGGGTGTTTGATCGGTGTATTTTATATACACCTTTTGAGTCATTTTTAGTTAGTCTTTTGTCCATTTTTGTACAAATTCGTGTCATCTTAGGATAGATTTTTTTTTTTAAGTCATATTGGTTTAAAGTGGCTCATTGGCGGAAAAGGAGCCGAAAGAGGGCAGAAACAGAGGTTTCAGAGCTCAAAAAGCGAGAAAGTTGGCGAACCGGGCACCAACAAGCGACGCCGCCAGCCCAGCGAGTCGAGCGCCACGGCGCCCAATGTTCAGAGAGTTGTAGTAGTTCAGCGCGCCAGGCTGATTCTGGCCGGCGGAAAAATCAGCAAATTCGAATGACAATGGGCCAAGGCCTGAAGGAAAACCTGCATCACGTTTTGGAGACTATAAAAAGAGGACTTTAGGTCAGATTTAAGGGTTCCTCTTCTTGCCAAATCACACAACTTTTGGAGATCAAGATTGGAGACCAATTCTTAGTAATTTCTTGTTTCTTGTTTTATTTCTTTACATTTTATGTTGGATATTAATTTAATTCTTGTCATGTCTATGGCTAGGAACTAACTTAATCTAGGGTTTTCCATGTCAATTCACTTGAAACTTATCTTTATGAATTAATGCATGTTTTGGTTCTTGTTGTTGTTGTTGAGATTTATTCAATATTTGTCTTGATTGCTTGGTAATTACTTGATCACTAATTATCATAATCCTTATGATTTCTAATCGAAAGCCGAAAGGGGAGATTGTGAATATGCTGTAGTTGAATAAACATAGGTTAAATCGTGGACGAAAGTACCCCCATACTTGTGTAGTATTAATAGGTTATTGTTTTTAATCCTCCTTTATAGTCAATCTTATCACCGAAAGGTAGAAGGGTTCTATATTGGGGTTGAGTGTTTATATTACCTTAACAGGAGTATAAAACGGCTTAGTTAACCTGCTATCTCAAAACAGAAGAAGAACCATAATTAATCGCATTAATAAGTAAGTTAAGCGGATAGTTGAGGAGATTTGGAAGCCCTATTTCCACCATTACTGAAGTAAAACAACGTAGTTTAATTAGCTTTCATAATTATAGTCATAAACAACTTATCAATCATCGGTTACCAAATAGATACCACAGAATAGAATTTGAGCATTGAACACTAATCCCTGAGGACGATAACTCGGTCTTCTAAGACTATATTACTTGACACGACACGTGCACTTGCGTTAAGTGTGTGCATAAATCGCGCATCAGTTATAGGCTCGTCATCATCTGGAATATCTAGCTCATTTTGTGTTTCTACAAGTAGATTTAGTTTTTCTGGAGGACGATGAGTTCTAGCAGACCTACGGAGTTGAGTGTCTTGCATTTTAGTTACAGATATGTTCAGATTGTGAGAAGGTTCTTGTGCGCTGGTTGATCCACCAATATTAGAGCTTTCAGAAATATCATTTGCATGTCTTTCCTGAATGGGAGAATGTGCAACTGGTGCACTTGCTCCCAAGGTCTGTGCAGGAAGATCTTGTATTTCTACATCTCTCCTTGTAGCACTCCCACTGGCCGAAGGGCGTACCCTGAGTACCCATCTTCACCATAAGCTCCCACTAAATCCTTGCCTTGTTCACTCGGCAAGGGTACCTCTATGTTACTTTGTTCTTGAATTTCTTCAAGTTCTATCTCTGTGCAACTCTCTTCCTTGTAGACATATTCATCTTCAAGAAAAGTTGCGTTCCTAGAAACAAATATCTTATGTTCTCCAGGAAGATAGAAATAGTATCCCTTAGTTTCCTTTGGATACCCAGCGAAGTGATATTTCTCACTTTAGATTTCAACTTATCAGTGATCAACTTCTTGACATATGCAGGACACCCACAGGGCCTCATGTATCTAAGTGATGGCTTCTTGCCACACCATACCTCATATGGTGTCTTTTCAACTGATTTAGAAGGAACTCTGTTCAGATCATATATCGAGGTTAGAAAAGCGTATCCCCAAAGGTATGTTGGAAGAACTGGAAAAAATCATCATGGAACGAACCATGTCAAGCAAGGTTCGGTTTCTCCTCTCGACAACACCATTCATCTGAGGTGTTCCAGAAGGTGTCCATTTGGAATGAACTCCATGTAGCTTTAATTATTCAAGAAATTTTTTACTTAAGTATTCACCCCCTCGATCAGATCGTAGAGTCTTCGTACTCTTTTAGAGCTGTTTCTCAACTTCACACTTAAACTCCTTAAACTTCTCGAAGGCCTCGGATTTGTGTCTCATTAGATACACATATCCATACCTCGATAAGTCGTCTGTAAAAGTAATGAAGTAAGAGAAACCTTCTCTAGCTTGAGTCGAAAATGGTCCACATACGTCAGTATGTACCAACTCAAGCACATCCTTGGCACGGATCCCCTTTCCAGAAAGAGGTTTAATGGTCATCTTACCTTTCAAACAGAATTCACAGTTACCATAATATTGTAAATCAAATGGTTCAAGGTAATTTAATTTCCTCAACCGTTCTATCCTCGTTTGATTGATATGACCAAGTCTGCAATGCCACAAGTAGGTAAAATTTCTTTCATTTAACTTAGCTCTTTTATTTTGTACATTGAAAATTTTCCTGCGGCAGTTTAATGTATACAATCCATTCACAAGAGGCGCAATTCCATACACAACATTATCATAAGCCAAAATCATATTGTTATTATTAATGCTTGAGGAAAAACCCTCAGTGTCAAGAACAAAAATAGAAATAATATTCCTTGTCAAAGAAGGAACATAATAACAATTGTTTAACATTAAAATATTACCAGAAGGTAAATCTAATCTATAATCTCTCACGCGCTCAGCATCAACACGTGCTACGTTTCCGACGCGCAGGTCCACCTCTTGAGGTATGACCTTCCTGCTATTAGTTAGCCCCGCACATTAGTACAAATGTGTGAGCCACAAGCGGTATCTAGTACCCAGGAATGAGAATCATATAGATAGATTAATTTCAATAACAAACATACCTTGTCCACTAGAGGATGGTACACCAGATGCCATCCCTCCTCCTGGAGCTGTACAGTCCTTCCTCCAATGCCCCTTCCTGTTGCAGTTCATGCACACATCCGATGTTGGAAGTTTCTTCTTCTTCTTCGCCCCTCATTTGGGCTTCATTGCTATTGCCGGAGCAACAACTTTGCCCTTCCTCTTCTCTTGTCCCTTACCTTTCGGTTTGGGATGACTAGAGGAGCCAACAATCAGAATAGGTTTGTTTTTAGAGACCGATGATTCAAAAGTTTTCAGCATATGTGCAATTCTGGCAACTTCGCCTTAGTTCCATTCATATTGTAATTTATAATGAAACTCTCGAACGAACGTGAAAGTGAATGGAGGATGAGTGTGGTAGCAACTCTGTCGTGAAACTTTATTTCTGTTACACCCCGTAATTCAGGTCATGCTTATGAGAACGTACGAAAGGAATTAAGTTTTAAAATTTCGAAAGATAGGTCGACAGAATGTTTCGGACGGGTTTTAGTCAACTTTGGGACAGTTTTTGTCCAGTGGCATTAAGAGTTCCTAGGTGTTTCAAAGGCCTAGTACGTAGTTCGTTGAGTCTAGTTCCCAATGCAACAAACCATTCGTCGATAGGACATCGGAGTAGAAAGTTATGAAAGTTGCAAGTTCAGTGCGCTGTTGAGCAGAAATGAATTTTCGGTCAGGGGACGCAGCGCCGCGGTGCCGGATGCAGGGCCGCGGCGACGGACACACTGAAAATTCTCTGAAGTTGCAGCGCCGGAAGTTCCGAAAGTTCGCAGAGGTTTCAGCGCCGAGGCGGAGTTTTTGCGAAAACTGAGGGAAAAATCAGATATTTTCTTTTAAAAAGGCCATGGAAGGGTGACAAGTGTCCCCCCCCCCCCATCTGATTTTTGCATGTCCTATTTATTGACCATGTCTTGAAGACTTGATCATTCTTCAAAGCTCTCCCTTTTCTCTAAAATTAAAAGTTCTCCCTTCTCTCTAGAAATTCAAGAAGAAACCAAGGCCTAGAGGAAAATTTCAGAAAAGTGGCAAGAAGGAAACTTGTTGGCAAGCTTGTAGGAGTTTTGTGGAGGTGATTGTGGAAATAAGACAAGTGAAATTTGTTGGATTGATTTGGGTAAGCTCTAAGGTAACAATCTTTTCTCTTTTGCTAGTAAATTGTGTTGCATGTGTGGAAGAAAGGATTTGTAGTTGTCAATATTGCTCTTAGATATATTGCATGTAGGAATTGGATAAGAATTCGGATTAAAAAAGAATTGGATAAGAATTTATGTTGGTATACCTCAAAGTTGCCGAATTGGACCTTGTAGTTTGTACTAGTTTGTTATCAATTGTGGGGCAGAATTTTACACGTCTAGTAGGCGTGTAATCCCATATTTGTTACCTGCATTGTTGAGCCTTAAAGATGGCATTTTTTATTATTGAATTCGGCCTTGAAAAAGGTGGCAAAGTATGTAGAAACAAAGGAAGTGCTGTCCGATTTTCCGTAGAATTTAGTGACTTTGCATTTGGAATATTCTACGTTGAAGCTAGAGGTTAATAAACGTATTATGGTCATTATAGGTTAACATACTACGTGCGGTATATTGGACATGCGAGTGGATTGACCCGAAGAGGTATGTGGAACTTTCCTATCTCTTGAGCATGAATAGTTGTACCTATATAGTACTGTAGACATACAATACTTTGATATCCTTTACTTATTTAAGAATGGCCAAGTTGGGCGAGTTAGGAGATTAACCCACTTCTTTAAAACTATTAAGGATTTCTTAAGTTTTCAAAGTTAAGGGACTTGAAGTGTTTTAAGTATATGATACTTGTTTTGTTTTAAAAGTTTAAGTCCCTTGAATATAGGAAAAATGTAATTGACTAAGGTATAAGGTTAATATAACGACTTTATGAGAAGTTGGTTATATTCGCTTTATGGAAAGTTAAAAGGAGAGATTTACTTTAAGTAAGATAAGTAAGGACAAGTGACTTGATGCTATGGTTATTAGTATCTTGGAAGTTTTATACAAAAAAGAGTCATTCGTTTTAAAAGAGTAGAAGTATGTAGTACTTGGGATTAAATTCCCGGATTCTTTTATTAAGACATGTTAGTGCCTTAGGTGAACTAAAATGAGAGGGTATATGAACAAGACTAATAAGAAGTTAGGGGATTTCTTAACTTACTTATGTTATGTATGATGGCCGGTTGAGCTAGGGTAAGAGTATAAATGAGGGGTAAACCCCCAAGACGTTATACCACCTTCTCCAGGGTAAGAGTATAAATGAGGGGTAAACCCCCAAGACGTTATACCACCTTCTCCAGGGTAAGAGTATAAATGAGGGGTAAACCCCCAAGACGTTATACCACCTTCTCCAAGGTAAGAGTATAAATGAGGGGTAAACCCCCAAGACGTTATACCACCTCCTCTAGGGTAAGAGTATAAATGAGGGGTAAACCCCCAAGACGTTATACCACCTTCTGAGTATGATTGCGGGGTAAACCCCTAAGACATTATACCACTACATGGATTTGCTACCCATGATTTGATCGTGAGTCTCCTATTTTTATGTTGTAAGTATACTCTTATTTACTCTTATTGTTAGTAAGGCACAGTGAACTGTAATTTGATTTTCATACATGTCTCCGGCTCTGTTTTAGACTCATGATGTAATTACAGTATTTTCCAGTTTTACATACTTAGTACATATTGTGTATTGACCCCCTTCCTCGGGGGCTGCGTTCATGCCGCAGGTAGGGGTAAGCAGATGGTGGATCCTCATTCTTAGGATCACTGATCAGGTGTCAGAAACTCCATTTCTCCGGAGGCTTATTACTTTTGGTACGGTTTTTCCCTGATGTTGTAGACATTACGTACATTCAGGGGTATGGCGGGGTCATGTCCCGCCACTGTTGTTTATCCTAGAGGTCTGTAGTAACATTTGTGGTTTGGGCTGTAAGAACAAAGTTGTACTGTCTTACTTTTGGGCTATGTATATTTTATGGAAGGCGACCTTATCGGCTAGCCTGTGATGTTATTGTCTATGCATGCTTATGTGTTGTGTATGTTCCGCTGCTATTCTCTGATGAGCGGAAGGCCGGTAACGAAACTAAAGCTTCACACGGGTCTTACTTCTTTTTTTCCAAACGGCATTCTCTTCTTGATCACCGGATATTGATAGAAAAACACAGTCGCGGCCCGGGGTCGGGTCGTGACAAAAGTGGTATCAGAGCAGTTAGTCCTCGGAAAGTCTCTACAGACCGTGTCTAGTAGAGTCTTGATTATCGGTGTGTTGTGCACCACATCTATAATCAGGAGGCTACAGGATATTTAGGATGGTTTCCATTCTTTCACTCTAAGATCGTGCAATAGAGCTGTGTTATAGGTTGAACCCCCTCTGACATATTTTGATGTATCAGTTATGCCTCCACGCAAGGCAACCGCGGCCCAGAAGGGCAAGGCAGCTGAGGGAGCTGCAAGTAGGATGCAGAGGGTTACGAGGGCACAGGCCCAGTCCCTACCGGAGGTGATGTTTCGGACGGCGAGTTCCACGACGTCGCCACGGCCAGCGAGCTTCGGAAGCAGCGGCGGCCATCGAGACCGCGGTACACGAGCTCAGATTCCACGGCCGGTGAGTATAGAGATTACAGGGAGCAGATCCGGTTGTTGACCAAAGATAGTAGCGTGGCAACGGACAGCGATGGCGGAATCCCTAGAGCCAACGGTTTACGGATTCGGGATTTTCTGGGTTGTCATCCACCCGAGTTCTATGGTTCGAGATCCGAGGAGGATCCTCAGGAGTTTGTTTGGCAGTTGCAGCGGACTATGCAGGTGATTAGGGCCTCGGAGGCTGAGTCAGTCATGCTAGCCTCTTACCGGTTACGCGATATTGCGTTGAACTGGTTTGAGTCATGGGAGCGGCTTAGAGGTGAGGGTGCTCTTCCAGCTGGTTGGAAGGAGTTCACAGAGGCCTTCCTCGATCACTTTTTGCCTCCTGAGATGAGGAGAGCCCGCGTGGATAGATTCTTGACCTTGAGGAAGAATGGGAGGACTATCAGAGAGTACAGCCTGGAGTTTGACTCATTGGCCAGGTATGCGCACACCATTGTAGCTGACATGGCAGACAGGGTTCATCGCTATGTGATGGGGCTAGACCGTCATATGATTACTGCATGCTTGGGGGTGGCTCTTCAGCCAGGTATGGATATTGCCAGGATGCAGGCGTATGCGCAGGGGATAGAGGTTAGAGAGAGGGAGGATCGGCTTCTCGAGCCACCAAGAGGCCGGGACAGTAGGGTCTCGAGGCGCTGAGGTGGACAACCTCGGCAGGCGAACTAGATCCACATTTCACCGGCACGAGTGCCCTTCCTTTCTGGCAGGAGGGTTGATCAGTCGGGACTTCAGGGAGGCAGAGACCATCATCGATCGGGACCACCCCCATCTCGGTGTGTACGGTGCGGTAGGTTCCACCCAGGCGAGTGTCGTATGACTTCGGGAGCTTGTTACTCTTGTGGCCAGCAGGGCCATTTGAAGAGAGATTGTCCGACCAGAGGCGGCGGGAGTGTTATGGTTCAATGCGAAGTCGATTCTTTGGATCTTCATCTTGGTGGTTAGCGCCCGCAGGCGAGTGTTCATGGACGGCAGCGCGGCAGGGGTCGTGGTGGGGGTCCCAGTTCCAGCGGTCCTCAGAACCGCATTTATGCTATGTCCAGCCGTCAGGACCAGGAGGCGTCACCAGATGTCGTCACAGGTACATTATTGGTTTCATGTCGTGATGTATATGCTTTGATAGATCTAGGTTCTACCTTGTCCTATATATCTCCTCATATTGCTGGTAGAATAGGGATAGAGCCCGAGTCCATAAAACCTTTTGAGGTGGCTACGCCAGTAGGTGATTCGGTGGTAGCTGAGCGGGTGTATAAGGCTTGCCCAGTGACTATATACAGTCATCAGACCCTAGCCGACTTGATAGAGTTGGATATGACGGACTTTGATGTGATTATGGGTATGGATTGGCTAGCGTCTTGCTATGCCAATGTGGACTGTAGAGAGAGATTGAGTGCAGTTCGGTTTCGGGAGCCTAGTTATCGAGTGGAAGGGAAATACTGCGTCTCCGAGAGGTAGGTTTATTTCTTACCTCAAGGCTAGGAAGATGGTGCGGAAGGGGTATATCTACCATATGGTTCGGGTCTTCGATACTGGGGCCGAGATACCAGACCTTCAGTCAGTCCCGGTTGTTAGAGAGTTTCCAGACGTATTCCCAGACGATCTCCCGGGTATTCCTCCTGAGAGGGAGATTGAGTTTTGCATTGATACATCGTCAGACACTCGACCTATATCTATTCTACCCTACAGGATGGCACCTGCTGAGTTGAAGGAGTTGAAATACCAGCTGAAGGATTTGCTGGAAAAAGGCTTTATCGGGCCTAGTGTTTCTCCCTGGGGAGCGCCGATTTTATTTGTAAAGAAGAAGGATGGGACGCTGCGTATGCGTGTTGATTACAGGCAGCTGAATAATGTAACTGTCAAGAACAGATACCCCATCCCCAGGATTGATGATTTGTTTGACCAGTTGCAGGGTGCGAGGTGTTTCTCCAAGATAGACCTGCGGTCTGGTTATCATCAGGTGCGAGTTAGAGAGACAGATATCCCAAAGACTGCATTCAGGACCCGGTATGGGCACTATGAGTTCAGGGTAATGTCTTTCGGGTTGACCAACGCCCCAACAATATTCATGGATTTGATGAACTGGGTGTTCAAGCCATTCTTGGATATGTTCGTTATAGTATTCATTGATGATATCCTGGTTTATTCGCGCACAGAGAAGGAGCATGCAGATCATTTGAGGACGGTACTGGGAGTCCTCCGGGACCGGCAGTTGTATGCCAAGTTCTCGAAATGCGAGTTTTGGTTGGCTTCAGTGGCTTTCTTAGGGCATGTTATCGGGGCCGATGGTATTCGGGTTGATACAAAGAAAGATCGGCGGTCAAGACTTGGCCTAGACCCACTACACCGACGGAGGTGCGCAGCTTTTTGGGCCTTGCGGGTTATTATCGGAGATTTGTGGAGAAGTTTGCTTCCATCTCAGCACCTTTGACTAGGCTGACTCAGAAAGCAGCTATGTTCCGGTGGACGGATGCTTGTGAGGAGAGCTTCCAGTTACTGAAGGAGAAATTGACGACCGCCCCAGTTCTTACTCTTCCAGAGGGTTTAGACGGATATGTGGTTTATTGTGATACGTCGGGTGTCGGGCTTGGGTGCGTGCTGATGTAGCACGACAAAGTTATAGCTTACGCATCTCGACAGCTCAGGAAGCATGAGAAGAACTATCTCACACATGACTTAGAGTTGGCAGCAGTGATTCATGCCTTGAAGATCTGGAGACATTATTTGTATGGAGTTCATGTGGATATTTACACAGACCACAAGAGCCTCCAAAGATATCTTCACCAGGAGAGTGAACTTGCAGCAGACGGTGGTTAGAGCTACTTAAGGATTATGATGTCGATATCCTATACCACCCAGGGAAGGCCAATGTAGTTGCAGATGCCCTTAGTCGCAGATCGATGGGTAGTCTGTCAGATGTGCAGCCAGAGAAAAGGGGCATGGTCCGCGAGTTACATCAGCTAGCAAACCTTGGGTTAGTTTGGTTGATTCTGATAGTAATGGAGTTCGGGTTCGAGAGGTTGCCGAGTCTTCCATCGTCGAGGAGGTGAAGAGGCGACAGTATGAGGATCCGATTATGGTACGGTATTGAGATACGGCTCTTCGGGAAGAGAAGAGTCTATTTGAGGTAGCGCCCGATGGGGTGCTAAGATTTGAAGGCAGGTTATGTGTACCCGATGTGGCAGACCGTCGCAACAGATTTCGAGGAGGCACACAGTGCTCGTTACTCTATTCACCCGGGGTCGACTAAGATGTACCATGACCTCAGGTGTATATATTGGTGGGATGGCTTGAAGAAGAACGTGGCGGAGTTTGTGGCGCAGTGTCCGAACTGTCAGCAGGTCAAGGTGGAGCACCAGAAGCCTGGTGGGTTGTTGCAGATGATAGAGATTCCAACATAGAAGTGGGAGGTGATCAATATGGACTTTATTACAGGGTTACCTCACACTCAGAGGAAGCATGATTCCATCTGGGTTATTGTCGACATGCTGACGAAATCAGCCCACTTTCTTCCAGTCAGGACGACTTTTTCGGCCGAGAATTATGCTAGATTGTATATCCGAGAGATTGTGAGACTGCACGGAGTTCCTATATTGATTATTTCAGACAGAGGAGTCCAGTTCTCAGCTAACTTCTGGAGGTCTTTCCAGAAGGGATTAGGGACACAGGTGAGTCTCGATCGCGTTTCATCCTCGTGACCGACGGGCGAGCGTACGATCCAGACACTCGAGGATATGTTGCGGGCCTGTGTTATTGATTTCAGGGGTAGCTGGGAGGATCATTTACCTCTTATGGAGTTTGTATATAACAACAGCTACCATTCTAGTATCCAGATGGCGCCTTATGAGGCCTTATACGGGAGGAAGTGCAGGTCACCGATAGGCTAGTTTGAGGTGGGAGAAGTTCAGTTAGTCGGACCAGACTTGATTCAGCAAGCAGTGGATAAGGTGAAGTTTATCCAGGAGCGGTTGTTGTCAGCTCAAAGTCGACAGAAGTCGTATGCGGATCATCGGCGTCGACACTTGGAGTTTGAGGTGGATGATTGGGTCTTCCTGAAGGTATCACCCATGAAGGGCGTGATGAGATTTGGGAAGAAGGGGAAACTTAGCCCAAGGTACATTGGGCCTTATCAGATTGTCCGTAGGGTAGGCAAGGTTGCCTATGAGTTGGATCTTTCGTCCGATCTGGAGGCAGTACATCCAGTTTTTCATGTGTCTATGTTGCGGAAGTGTATCGGAGATCCATCTAGAGTACACCCGATTTGTGATGTCCAGGTGACATAGGGGTTATCGTATGAGGAGAACCCCATAGCGATACTCGATCGTCAGGTTAGGCGACTGCGGACAAAGGATGTGGCTTCCGTCAAGGTCTTATGGCGGAACGAGAACAGGGAAGAAATGACATGGAAAGCAGAAGAGGACATGATGAAGAAGTATCCTCACTTGTTCCCTACACCTCCAGGTAACCCACTTTCCTGCGTATTAGTTTTAATTTGGCATATATGCTTAAGTATTGTTGTGACCATGTGGAGCGTCCTTATTTGCAAGGAGAATAGTTAAGAGGGTCTATGTCGATATTATGATTTGAGTAAGCATAGAAGGAACATTCGGGACGAATGTTTTTAAGGGGAGAATGCTACACCGTAATTCAGTCATGCTTATGAACGCATTTAAAGGAATTAAGTTTTAAAATTTCGAAAGATAGGTCGACAGAATGTTTCGGACGGGTTTTAGTCAACTTTGGGACAGTTTTTGTCCAGTGGCATTAAAAGTTCCTAGGTGTTTCAAAGGCCTAGTACGTAGTTCGTTGAGTCTAATTCCCAACGCAACAAACCATTCGTCGATAGGAGTAGAAAGTTATGAAAGTTGCAAGTTCGGTCATTGTTGGCGTAAATGAATTTTCGGTCGAAGTCGCATGGCGCGGCCGGATGCTGAGGTCGCGCGGACACACTGAAAATTCTCTGAAGTTGCAGCGTGCACGCCGAAGCAGCATGGCGCGGATTCCAAAGTTCGCAGAGGTTTCAGTGGCGCCACTGCAGTCCATGCGCCGAGGCGGAGTTTTTGCGAACAGTGAGGGGAAATCAGATATTTTCTTTTAAAAAGGCCATGGGAGGGTGACAAGTGTCCCCCCCCATCTGATTTTTGCATGTCCTATTTATTGACCAAGTCTTGAAGACTTGGTCATTCTTCAAAGCTCTCCATTCTCTCTAAAATTAAAAGCTCTCCCTTCTCTCTAGAAATTCAAGAAGAAATCAAGGCCTAGAGGAAAATTTCAGAAAAGTGGCAAGAAGGAAACTTGTTGACAAGTTTGTAGGAGTTTTGTGGAGGTGATTGTGGAAAGAAGACAAGTGAAATTTGTTGGATTGATTTGGGTAAGCTCTAAGGTAACAATCCTTTCTCTTTTGCTAGTAAATTGTGTTGCATGTGTGGAAGAAAGGATTTGTAGTTGTCAATATTGCTCTTAGATATATTGCATGTAGGAATTGGATAAGAATTCGGATTAAAAAGGAATTGGATAAGAATTTATGTTGTTATACCTCAAAGTTGCCGAATTGGACCTTGTAGTTTGTACTAGTTTGTTATCAATTGTGGGGCGGAATTTTACACGTCTAGTAGGCGTGTAATCCCCTATTTGTTACCTGCATTGTTGAGCCTTAAAGATGGCATTTTTGGTTATTGAATTCGGCCTTGAAAAAGGTGGCAAAGTATGTAGAAACAAAGGAAGAGCTGTCCGATTTTCCGTAGAATTTAGTGACTTTGCACTTGGAATATTCTACGTTGAAGCTAGAGGTTAATAAACGTATTATGGTCATTATAGGTTAACATACTACGTGCGGTATATTGGACTTGCGAGTGGATTGACCCGAAGAGGTATGTGGAACTTTCCTATCTCTTGAGCATGAATAGTTGTACCTATATAGTACGGTAGACATACAATACTTTGATATCCTTTACTTATTTAAGAATGGCCAAGTTGGGCGAGTTAGGAGATTAACCCACTTCTTTAAAACTATTAAGGATGTCTTAAGTTTTCAAAGTTAAGGGACTTGAAGTGTTTTAAGTATATGATACTTGTTTTGTTTTAAAAGTTTAAGTCCCTTGAATATAGGAAAAATGTAATTGACTAAGGTATAAGGTTAATATGATGACTTTATGAGAAGTTGGTTATATTCGCTTTATGGAAAGTTAAAAGGAGAGATTTACTTTAAGTAAGATAACTAAGGACAAGTGACTTGATTCTATGGTTATTAGTATCTTGGAAGTTTTATATAAAAAGGAGTCATTCGTTTTAAAAGAGTAGAAGTATGTAGTACTTGGGATTAAATTCCCGAATTCTTTTATTAAGACATGTTAGTGTCTTAGGTGAACTAAAATGAGAGGGTATATGAACAAGACTAATAAGAAGTTAGGGGATTTCTTAACTTACTTATGTTATGTATGATGGCCGGTTGAGCTAGGGTAAGAGTATAAATGAGGGGTAAACCCCCAAGACGTTATACCACCTTCTCCAGGGTAAGAGTATAAATGAGGGGTAAACCCCCAAGACGTTATACCACCTTCTCCATGGTAAGAGTATAAATGAGGGGTAAACCCCCAAGACGTTATACCACCTTCTCCAGGGTAAGAGTATAAATGAGGGGTAAGCCCCCAAGACGTTATACCACCTCCTCTAGGGTAAGAGTATAAATGAGGGGTAAACCCCCAAGACGTTATACCACCTTCTGAGTATGATTGCGGGGTAAACCCCCAAGACATTATACCACTCCATGGATTTGCTACCCATGATTTGATCGTGAGTCTCCTTTGTAAGTATACTCTTATTTACTCTCATTGTTAGTAAGGCACAGTGAACTGTAATTTGATTTTCATACATGTCTCCGGCTCTGTTTTAGACTCATGATGTAATTACGATTTTCCGCTTTACATACTTAGTACATATTGCGGTACCGACTTTCCTGGGCCGCGTTCATGCCGCAGGTAGGGGTAAGCAGGTGGTGGATCCTCATTCTTAGGATCACTGATCAGGTGTCAGAAGCTCCATTTCTCCGGAGGCTTATTACTTTTGGTACGATTTTTCCCTGATGTTGTAGACATTACGTACATTCAGGGGTATGGCGGGGCCCTGTCCCGCCACTGTTGTTTATCTTAGAGGTCTGTAGTAACATTTGTGGTTTGGGCTGTAAGAACAAAGTTGTACTGTCTTACTTTTGGGCTATGTATACTTTATGGAAGGCGGCCTTATCGGCTAGCCTGTGATGTTATTGTCTATGCATGCTTATGTGTTGTGTATGTTCCGCTGCTATTCTCTGATGTTTACCTGAGAGGGGTGCCTAGGTAGGGCACCAGTCGCGGCCCGGGGTCGGGTCGTGACAATTTCAATGGATGCCAACCTTTCTATCAACTCAATCATTTTCAGCACATGAGGTGATACTTGGCCCCCTTCAATGAGTTTACACTTAAAAAGTTCTATGAGCAGCTCATACTCCATTGTCTGAGACTGAGAGTCATAGAGACTCTTCAAATGTACAAGCATTTCATTGGGCCCCATGTTCTCATGTTGTATTTGTAATGTAAGTGACATAGAAGACACCATCAAACACTGAGTTGAAATGGCATCATCATAATGTTTTTGATAAGCCATTTTATCAAAGGTTGCATATTCGGCAGAGTCCTCCGTAGGCACTGTAGGGAATACCTGATCCAATGTATATTAAATTTTCTCTTGTCTCGGGACTATTCTTACATTCCTGAGTCAATCTATAAAGTTGGGTCCAGTCAATTTATTGGATTCCATTAGCATTTTCATTGAGAAGTTCGACATTCTGAAGATCTGAAGATATAGGTAGACAGGAAAAATGCAATCAAAATTTCATTCTCCTAATTTTACACATTCATAATATGCTAATTTAACATAGCCTTTTGTTTTAATTAGATCTCACTATTTTGCATACTTCTACGACCCCAAGGTAGAATACAGACCTAAAACATTTTAAGGTCATAATGGGCCAAGATCCAAACATATGCTATATCCGCGTTTGCTTTGGTTGATAACTTCAATAGCACACTTCGGTAAGTTCTCAACCAATTGTAAAGCTTATTCACAACTCTTGGTTTGATTAAGTATCTTTCATTTTAATCTTACGTCTTTAGATTAGTCCGACACTTTGGCGCCAAGATTGATCTAAACAAGCCAACCCCATTATGCGACTGCGTTTAAGTACCTAAGTAAATTTAGTCTTTGCAAGCAAACACTTTGGTGTAAATACCTACAAACGTTTATCCTCTACTTTTACTTTAACACATCTATGAAAGAGTCTGAGTCCTCGTAGACTTAGAGCAAATGCTTTGGCATAAATACTCGTATCGCCGAAAAAGATTTTGTACCCTAACAATTATAATGGACGACGCGTTTTAATTAGACTTGTATTTTAATGTTTGGGAAACATTTTCAATTTTGGAAATTTCAACCAAGATCAATAATTGTTCCATACATCCTATGACATCCTATCATGCAATTTCTAAACACATTTAGATGAGTAACCATCAAACTCATTAGGCATGATATAAGATGGTTTTAATCACATACTGGGCGTCGTATACCCAAACAGTTATAGCTGGTCGTTGAAAGTAAACAATTACTGGACGTCGCCTACCCAGACAATAATTGCTGACGATATGCTAATAATTTAAATGCATCACATTCAAACACTTAACACATTTGTATATTATAGAATAATATACCATTAATGATAATCATGGTCTATTTGTCTAAACTCTAAATTTATGTCTATGCCAATTGCCAAACATTCCCTAAACATTTTTTGATTTTAAAATTCTGATTTACAGGAATTCTGCAAATTCTTAAAATTTACAGTTTAATCCCTTAAAAATTTAAATGTTCAATTCGAACCCCATTAAATTCAGAAAATACAATTTTGACTCTCAGAAAATATTTTCAGGTTTCAGGGACCTGTTTGCAATTTCCAGAACATAAAATCAAATTTCCAGGAAGTTTTTTTAATTACAGATTTATCCGAAAGGACCAAATCAGTTCAATTTAAAATTTTATTTTCAGATTCTGAAACTTTTAAAACTTCAGTTTTTTATTTCGATTTTTTTTAAAATCACCGTCGTCGGCGCCTCAGAGGCAGTGAGCACGAAAATTAATTTTTAAGCTTCTGGATGAACAACGACGTGACCCTATTGAACAGAACCGCGACGCCGCCGCAAAACCCTAGTCAGCACCGTGACGCTCCATGGTGGAGCCGCGGTGCCTCGACCCCAGAAACATAATTTCTGCAATTTCGAAACCCTAAAACTGGTTTAGGCTCAAATTTGCAAATCCATTTCGTACCTCTTTCACTATTTTACAGCACGTTCATCGACCATCATCAAATCCGTCCTCGTTCTTCGTCTCAATGCATCATGCTCGAATCGAACCGGTTACACATATCAACTTAGATGAGTTAGATTTGAATGACTTCCTCGATTACATCACTGTTTAACATATCTGGATACAAACTATGTGTTCTTGGAATTTTAAGGTTTTAAAGCTTTTAAACGACATAAATCAAATTTAAATAAATTCTAACTCATATTATCATTAATATTCATTGTATAATCACACAAAACAGCTCAGACTCTGATACCACTGTAGGGTTTTGTTGGGTTCGTACACGTAGCAGAATTTAAAAATTTATGTTTCAAACCCGATGACGGTCAAACTGTAGGATGATTATACAATGTAAAAGCACAAAGCAATAATGTAATACTTCGATGGAAGACTTACATTGTAGATAACAACTTGAAATCTGGAGCTTTGTGTAGTCCGATGGTGCGCACGCAAATGTCCCTCGATTTGCAAGTACTGAAAACTTTGATGTAATTTCTAAGTCTTGGAATGCTAGAGATTCCGACATAGATTTAGAAGAGATTAGTCTCTTGCTTTTGGTGTAGTGAAATGGGAGGGGAAATCCTCTTATTTATAGTTGTAAAGAAAACCTAGGGTTCCCCATGTTGACACCCAATTTTGACCCTCCCGTCCAGTCAGTAACTATAAAATTACACTAATTTTGTAAAATAATTTTTAGGATTTTTTCAATAAAATGCAGCAAATAAACATTAAATACAGGCATAAATAATTAATTTAATAATGACATCGCGTCTTGCGTAGAGTTTTAAGCACTTAGAGTCTCGCGTCCGCATTAATTAACTTTAAGCTTTGTCGTAATTCTTAAATAATTAATAAATGCATAAAATAAATAATTTAGCGATAACGTCGTGTCAGGTAGCATAGCCGCATTTATTAGTAATCATTTGTAATTTAAAATCAATTTTAATCTGATATATGCATTTAATAGCACCGCATTTATAAAGCTTTAAACGATTCTTAAATATCGTACTTGCATTCAGCATTTAAGTAATTTAATATAAAACTCAATTCAATTTTAATTTAACTTCGCAATAATGCAATAATAAGATTTTAATAGCGCCGCATTCTAAAGCATTAAGCATTAATTAAATAACACACCCGCATTTATTTTATAACAATTAGATAATTTAATCACAATTAATTAATTACTTTGTCATTAAATAACTAGCCTAAAACTATTAAATAAATAGCTAATTAAATTAACTAAACTAACACTTAGTTAAATACCTAACTAATACTAACTACCCAGCCCAATCATCCGCGACCCGCAGCCCACACCCGCGTAGCCCAATACCCGGCCCACGCCCTTACCCCTTTAACATTCAGCAGCCCATAAGCCCTCAGCATTTTCCCTTTCGCCCATCTCCCTCAAACGCCCACTACGAATAGCCCTAAAAACAAAAACTGAAGAAGCCTTCAATCGCCGCCTTCACCCAACCCCGATATTCTCGCCGGATTTTCGGCTGAAAATCCGGCGACACTTTCCTTACCCACACACACGTCTCTAACGATTTCTTACCATAAACCAGCACCCAAATATCACACAAAATCAGCACAAAATCGAGTACGAATCTTACGAAATCTCAGCCTAGAATCAGCCCTAATTGCTTACCAATATTAGAACCTAGGGTGAGGCTATTTAAGAGCATGCAAAGACAGAGCGTATGGGGAGAACACAAAGAAGGCATCGAGTCGTGAGTCAAGACTCAGAGAATTAGCATCGCAAGAATAAGGTTCGAATCCCTTTCTGTTAGTCCCACCGTAACCAAAGAACAAAACCTTGCCCTTTCATGGGCATTGCAAGCCCAAAACCCGAAACCCGAGCGAGTCGACGACTTGATACGCTGCCTCGGTTCGCTGCTCGGAGAAGGTAAATTCAGAATTCTTCTTGTGTTTCGTTTGTGTGTCATACGTGTTTACTTTGAAATGAATCGTCCTCGATTATGCTGGTGTAATTAGATTTGTCAAAGTGTCAAGCTTTCGACCAGCCTGTTTTATGTGATTAGCAATGAGACGAATATGAGTCGACGATGTTTGTTATCATAACTGCTCATAAATCTGATTTAATTAAATGTTTAATGTTTGGACATGCTTGAGAGATTATGATGTTAAGAAGTTGGGAACTTTATAGCATTTGCACGTATATGATCATTTGTTATCCTATCTAATTAACTGATGAGATTTGAATATGATATGTTAGGACATGATATGATACGCATTATTTTGGTACTGGTTTATATGTCAAGGGAGATTGATACTGGGCCTTACCATGATATCATGATCAGTCAAGGGTTGAATGTGCTTACCCCCTTTATATGCTAGAAATACACGAGAATAAGAGTTAGAACCCTGTTTCAGCTTGAGACAGCTTCCAGTATGAAATCATGTTTAACCTATGAGTTATTTCACCTTTAGAATAAGAAGATGATAATGCTAGAATGGTTTCACGGGTCCAATTTGTGCCTTAACGATCTGTATTTATACTTAAGACCAATATTGAAGTATATGTGTACCTGTCGAGTGTTCCGGAATGCATCCCAGCATGTTCTTGGTGTGATTTATATTATGAGATGTTCTGTTTTGTTATCTTCGGTCCAGTTCAGCCACCATGTCTATTTAAAAGGTTTAGTATGACCAGTTAGGCTCGAATCATAAGGTTATGAAGCACGTCGTATGGTTTAATAACTCTACTTTCAACTCGTATCGCCTTTTCTCATGGCTGTTTAAAGTATGAAACTAAGCGGGTAATGTAGATTTTGTTTAAAGAGTTAGACTTATCACATAGACTAAATCGCCATCAGATTAAGCCCAAAACTCACCGCTTCGAGTGTTATTGGTCGAATGGCATCTTAGGCTTCCCATTGAATCTGTCATCTTGTTGAATATAGTAATTAAATCGCAAGCATGCTTGACTATGTGATTATCTTGACAAGCTATTTTATGCCATACGAAGTCACGCATCATGAAGCTCATCAGATGCTAAAATTGGTTATGCTAGCGTATATCGTGTCTCGCATCATGTATAATTATACTCTGCCTCCATCCACGTATGCTAAAAACTTGCTTAAGATTCTATCAAGTATGTTAGTCTGAATGCATAGAGCATTTAGGAATTTCGTATTATGTCATGACTGCCCATCTGGATATATGTTGTACTTGTTTCTCCCTTCGACCTGAAAATTGCATGTTTAGGATATCTGTATATTCTTCTTTGGTATGTCTGGCTTTATCATACTCCGTCGCCTGATGTGTTTCTCTTGAAATGGATTTGTCATTTGGTCAATTTTTCTTATGTCTCCCTACCTAATTTGCTGAATTTGTAGATGATAGAAGTATATATATATATATATGGCGTATGACCGTAATAATACCTCAAGGGTGTACCATAAATCTATTGGGTCTCTCTTCTTATTCACATTCTCTTAAATAACCTGCAAATTATAATTATGGGTTGGTATTTTGACAAGCCTGAGTATGCACGAATTTGGGCTTATATGTCCTCTTTGGGTTCTTAATTTAATTTGCTGGACTTGTCCTTCTTTCCCCCCTCTGTGCTTCGTGTTGCTTTACCAAAACATAAGTAGTTTCAACTTAGGGCTATGCATGTTTAAACTGTTGGTGGTATACTGTGTTTAAGTCTTTATCAACGTTTGCTTTATGCATTTTATATTTGATAAGTCTCGATTATGTTTTAATTCCCTGCACAACTTTCTCCTCACTGCATACTCGTGGGCCTGGTGGTTCTATACTTATATTTTTTTATTTAATATCTTCTAATTTTTTTCTTTTCTTTCTTTTACATGAAACGCATCGGAGCAACAAAGAGTCTCATGGCGAGACTCATCGTAGTAAACGCGAAAACCCACATATATGTGCATCTATGTTTGTGCCAGAAATTCCAAGTCGCCGGCGAAAAGACATCGCCATTCTTCGAGTCATCCTTATTTAATTCATATCCTTTCCTCATTCATTTGTTGTAATTATTTATCTAACATTTACTCTAACATTAGTATATTTAGAATAGTTCGAGTCATCGCCCTTAGTAGGAGTTTAACACTAGAAATTTACGTGCCTCTCTAGGTAAATCATTTTAACTTAAGTTATAATTAAACCATTTAGTCGCATAATTATTCATGTAGTCTAGATCTTATTTTGTCATTTAATCTTAACTTGCATAATTAATCATATAGCTACGACATTATTCTTAACCCATTTGCTACAAAATCTATATAGAAATCTTATTACACTAAGAAACCCCCTTAAGCATGTGGTATATTAATCAAGGCAAAGAATGTATACATTTAGTCAATTAATCTATTTTGCATTTTTATAAGGCATGCTTTAAACTTTACATGTATTTTTATAACACTAATCTTATTAAATCCTTGAATGAAAATACCTCTTATTAAACATCTTTCAAACATGCATTTCTCACAGCATAAATAATTACCCTAGGTTTGGCAGGACAACCGCAAGTTAGCGGATCTTAGAGGGTGCCTAACCCCTTCCCTCTAGATTAATAAAGAACCCTTACCCAGAATCTCACTAAGTTTAGCAGACCATAAAATGGAGTTAATGTTTTACTTTAAACTAGTTAAACATTTAGGTGTCCTAATTCACCCAATTAATTAGGTGGCGACTCCGCGAACCCTTAGCATTCTAGCAACTCTTTAGCATTTTAGCACCCTTTTAAACTTTAGCATCTTTTGCAATTTTAGCATCCTTTTAGCATTTTTAAAACCTTTAAGCCTCTTAAACTTTATTAGCATTTTATTATTTGTTTATTTTCTAACATTTGCATTTTGAGCAGGGCTCGCTATTATTTAAAAATGCCACTAAAAAGGCGCGACACCCTACGGTCCAAATTTATACAACAAGTCAACAGATCGGCCGAAGTCGGACCCACTGGCGCCAAAGATCGCGCCTGGATAGGCGGCGACATGCGTTTTCGGCACCGTGGCCCTAAATCAATGGCGTTGCGGTCCTATCCCATATTCTGCATTGTTTCCATTTCTAATGTCCCGATCATCAACCGAACATATATATATAATCTCTTTCTAATTACATCCTTCAATCGACGGAACATTTGACTTAGTGTTACCTTTCAGGCCTTTACATATCGATACTAACTACATTAGGGTTTTCACGGAACTCCTAGACTTCGCCGGAAGACGAACTCAATATGTAAAGTTTAGCTACACGAAACATGTGAACTGAACCTCTATATGGAAAGATGAAATCCTTTCATTCATGACACACTCAATCAAACTTAGGATTTGTCAAGTGTCTATCCAAATTGTTTGATCATTATAACTCATCTATATTAGTTGACAACAGGACCATATCACAGACATGTCCATTGCAATGGCCAATGACTTAGTCAACATAATACCATATGAGTACCTGAGTGTTCACTCGAATATACATTCAAGAAATGAATCCTAATCTTGGCTCGCATACCATCTTTAATCTACTTCGTAATGTACCCAAAACAAGCCGCGTCTCAACCTATAAGACATTTGAGCTTAAGACAAGATCAAAGTACATTATTTCGTAAACAAGGTGATATTGACCTCAAGTCTAAGGACTTCTATCTCCCACATGTAGGTGACATTATAGACATATAACAAAACAGTACATCAGCAGGGTATACCAATACTTCAACAAGTATCCATGTGTCTATCACGAGTTGCCATAACTCGTAGCAAGTGAGACATACTACATCCCCTAAGGATATGATGCAGATCATATGTCGACGTATCGCATATCATCGATATCTCAATCTCGATGATCATTAGTCGAGGTAATTTATGAGTTACGTTATAACATTAATTCTCACATATTAATAAACACGTAAACTCTAGGGATACATTTATAGATTATAAACAATCAACTAATAATTCAACAAATACAAATGTCATAATATTAATCATCATTAATATAAATACAAATGTGTTTAAAGTACATTTTGTCCTAATACAGATTGTCTCTAGGACATACATATACTTTCAAAATCAACCTAATGAGACAACTACAACAAGAACCAATTACCAAGAAATGGTGATGAATCAAGAAAATAATGGTGAAGAGGAATTATTAGAGGATGATGACTCATTGGACGCGACATGGAAGGCTATAACAGGAGGAGGAAACAATAAGAAAAAGAAGAAACAAGTATTGAAGAAGAGCGAGACATGGCCAATGGAGCCGGTGACATCGGCACAGAGCATTGGATCAAAGGATTTGTTGCCATCAGTAGATGCAGCATGGAAAGACTTGAGAAAATCAGTGACTTTTAACGATGCTTTATCGGTGTTTCGAAGAGGGGATTTTTCTGTTAGTGCAGAGGAATCTAACAAGAGATTTGATGATTTTATTAAGAAGATTAACCGTGAGAGGATGTTGCAGAGACAAGAATCTGATCAGCGTGCCTTCAACAATATGCTAAATTGGGCACGTTAACTAGCTAGAATTATAATAAACACTCGTAGTTTATTAAATGTTGTACAGGGCAAAGTAAACATGTCTAACGGGCTGAATCGGTCCGGACCGGTAGCCCCTTACCGGGTTTAACCGGTCCGGTTCACGGACACGCCAACCTGGCCCGGTTCATTACCGATTTCAGTCGACCACTGTCTGAACCGGGCCTACCGGTCCGTTTTTTTTTTTTTAAATTTCTAGTATTTATTTTCTATAATGTAAACTAAATTCAATTTAAATATATAATATAATAATATAATATATAATTTAATTTTATATATTAAAATTGAAACTTTAAAGTTAACTTTCTATTTTATAGTTTTGTGGGCTACCTTGTTTTGTGTGTGTGCTTTTTGGCAAAAAAATAACTGCCAAGTTTTAATATATTTTTATCAAACTATCACTATTTTACATTTATATATCAAAATACCATTTCTTTCTTTCTTTTCTTTTTCATAATTACTTTTTTGTTTTTTTTATTTGTTCAACATATTTTGTAAAGAAGGTTTTGTTTTAAATTAATTTTTTATTAAATAAATTCATGTTTTGTATTAGATAGTCAACTAAAATTTTAATTTGGCTCTACTCTTCTCATATATCCACATTTCAATAATTACATTCTTAACTAAATAAATAATTAATTGTGTGAATATTTTTTTATTTAATTAGATTATTAATTAAGTAGCTAATTATTTAATTAAAATTTTAGTTGACTATCTAATACAAAACATGAATTTATTTAATAAAAAATTAATTTAAAATAAAACATTCTTTACAAAATATATTGAGCAAATAAAAAAAAGCAAAAAAGTAATTATGAAAAAGAAAAGAAAGAAAGGAGTGATATTTTGATACATAAAGGTAAAATAGTGGTAGTTTGGTAAAAATATGTTAAAAACACGGGACAGTTGTTCGTACTTTTTCACTTGAATTTGTATTCCACGCGCTGCATTGGCAGCCTTTTTGAATGACTGTTCTAAAAATGTGGCCCCCATTAAACATTTAAGTGGAAGACACACTGACTGATGTTCACGCGGAGTCATCCCCACAAAGGAGAAATGAGTCTCATACTTTTCTCTCCATAGCTCTTTTAGTACTCTTCTCTGTAATTAATGTTAAATTAGATAAAGAAAGTACAAGATTATTTTTTCAAAAGTACTATTTTATCAAGCTTCATTTTGATAAATAAGTTACTACATTTTGATATTAGTTACTACAACGGATTACATTTTGTAGTTCCATGGGCAATACCTTATTACTAAATATTGAAATAATAATGTTGGGTTCTGTGGGCTACGGATTCGTAAAACGTAAGATAAAAATCGCAAAATTACGAACAACAAAAACAGTCACTGGATGTTGCCTTCAATGTTGGGTCAACATCTGAGACAACATTGTAATAAAACAGAATAAACCTTGTTAGAGTAAATGCAGCGAAAAAGTGAAAGAACACAAGGTTTATATTTTCAAAGGTATATATAAATATATCCCTTGATGGCCGATGACCAAACGAATTGTATAAATTATATACAATTACAAAGAATTTCTTTTTACAAATTGAGCGTTACAAACGAAAAAGAAATTACATACAAAAATGAAGTCGCAGATGACTTCGCCTAAAGTTACAAAATCTAAAAGATAAAAGACAACATCTTCATTACAATCACTTGAACAATAAGCTTAATCTAGAATAGAGATAGCGATTGCAATGTGGGACAAAATGTTGTTAAAACAACTTTAGGCTAAAAGGTTGATCCAGTTTTCTAAGGTAAAATCTGAGAGTTCTCTTGAAAGTTCTTCTTCTTCCCTTGAAATCCTCACTGATGGTTGCGGAGGTTGAGCAAAAGATGGCAGCAGCTTGGACCGAGTCTTCCTCCTAAAAATCCTCAACGATATGGACTTGGTCTTCGTTGCTTTCTCTCCAAGTTTTGACTCGGTCTTTCACCACATTTTAAACACAGCAATCTGGTAAGCTTGCCTAGGTCATTTTTAATCGCAGTAACTTCAACTGCTTAGGCCGGAAGAATAGGCAAAACAGTTACATAGATGTTGGCAGAAAAGTTGTCGCAACATCGCAGGCAACATCCTGAAGATGTTGTCCTGTGCTTTCGCAGATGTTGTCACAACATCCTATCCAACATCAACAATCTCCCCCTTTTTGCATTTCTTCACAAAACTCCATACGATTCTAAAATGACTAGGATACTGAATCTTGATGTAGTCCTCGATAATCTAAGAAACAGTAAGATCAGTGTCGTGCTCCCCCTTAACCTGCAGTTACAAGATTTCAAGCAATGTGGTATCGATGTTATGGTTAGTTAGGAGTTATGTTATGTCCGTCATGACTTACTTTCAGCAGATGCGAGCATAGTTAGTCTACAACCATAACACTAATCCACATCAGGCAAACATGTAAAATAAGCATAAAGATATATCTGCCAAAAACATACCTAAATATCCCATAATTAATTATTACAAACCAAAAAAAATGTATCCAAATGTCAGTTAAAAAAAACACCAAACCATTAACCAAATGATTGTTTACATAGTAGAGATCGAGCAACATCAATATACTATCATCACTATCTTCATCTTCATCTCTTCTTCCCCTGCTTGCTTGACTCTGCACCATCTCCCCCTTTCTGTTTGCTCCTTCCCTCAACAGTAACTGCATCAGTACTCTCTCCCCCTTTTTGTGAAGAAAGCATGTCTTCGTAGTAGCTTTTTGCACGCACAAGCTCCAGAATTTGACGATCAAGTTCAGCAATGTGCTTCCTTAGCCAATCCTTGGTCATAGGGACAGTACACTCAATGTTGTCAGGAATGTTGGTAACATCCTGTGTTGGTTCAGTGTCAACATGATGTGATGTTTTGGTGTCCCAATTTTTTTCTTCCAGGGCAAGTCTTTGACTCTGTCCCTGCTATTCACTACTGCTCTTTGTACTGGATAAACATCTAGGGGCTTACTCAATTTTTCTCCTTTCGGAGTCTTGAAGTTTTGGTTCAGCAGAATTTGAAAAATAAGAGAGGGGTATGGAAGAGCAGAGTTAGATTGTCTTTCAGCCAAGTTTGTGACATGGTTGAAAATCAGCGTTCCAAAATCAACTCTATAGTTTCTTCATAACTTGTACAGTAGGGTTGCTTGGTCAAGGGTAACAACAGTTTCATTCACGGAGGGCAACCAGTTGTATATGACAATTCTATGTGGGGTTGCAAATAGTGTTGTGAGCCTCGACATTGGACTGCGAGGAGCCCAAGTGGTGATCAAATTTCCAGTGAGGTATTTGATCATTTCATTCAATTCTTCAGCAGTGGGAGTAACTTCTGGGGTTCTAACAACATTAGGGATCCCTAGTGTGGTATTTATGATGTCAGGGGTAAAATTATACATCTTGTTGTAAAGATACACTCTCCCAAATTTCTTTGAGGTTGTGTCTCTTATAAGGTGGGTCAGATTGGAATACAACACCCTAACAACCTTCTCACAGTAAGGATTCTTTCCAGCTACAGAGCTCAGAACCCTACGACTACTTAGAAAATCAATCAAACCATGTTCTGAAAATGAAGATTTATCTATCACCTTTTCACTTATGATGCCTCTATTCTTAAACCAGTTCCAATTATTTGAGCACGTTTTACTATGAAACAAAAGAGAGTAAGGCATTACCTCAAAATCTGATTCGAATTCTGTTTTTTCTTGTTCTGGTGGTGTTGTAAAATCCGGAAAAAAATAATAATAATATATAGTTGTGGTTGGGTTAATATATATATATATATGTATATATATGTATATATATACATATATATACATATATATATATAAGAAAACAAAGAATAAATTGCATGGGATGTAGTTAGTGTTAAAGTTGGATAAATAGATGGATAAAAATGAAAATAAGAAAATAAAAAAAAAACAAAAACAAATGAGAAACAAAAACAAAACAAAACAAAAAAAAAAAAAAAAGGGAAGAAACATGCAGCACGTAAACCCCTTCCCTTTACCCTTCCCCCCCTTTTCATTTCCCTTCAATCTTTTGGTTTTTCACCTCCCATAGGTTATAGAAAACTCCTTCATTTATACATTGTATTTACACACAAACAAAAGACATAACATAAAGGTTAGAAAATCAGAAAAAAACAAGTGAACAAGAAGGAAAAAAATCAAGAAAATATCAAGGGAGGAAGGAGAACAAGAAAATTAGGGAACACTAAGGAGCAAAGACCGCTTGTAGCAACCGAACCACAATCTTTTTCACACTTACAAGGTGAGTTTTCTCACTCAGAAATTCTTGGTAACATCCTTTATTTTAAGTTCAATACATGTTAGAATAAGAATTGAGTATTGAAAAGAAATATTGAACTTTTGATTGTTTAGACAACTAGTTGCGTCATGAACTTTACGAACTGTTCTCACTGAGTTATAATTGTTAGAATTTGATGAAATTCGGAGGAATTGTACACCTCTCTAATATGATCATATAGAACAAACAATGAGGTAAAATGGACGTAGGGTTTGAAAGTTATCATAGTTCAAAGTTCCTGCCTTAGATTTGGTCGAAATTCGAAAAGACATAATTACAGACTGTTTTTATTGAGTTTTACGTATTAGAATTATATGAAAATTTACATGGTTGTAAATATCTCTGTTACGGACAGATATATATAAAGATTTATTAAAACGGACTTACGAGTTGAGAGATATTGTAGTTTGAAGTTGCTGCCTCGGATTCGTCGGAATCCAGAAGGGCAGGACGTTGAAACGTAAAACTGTACTAATCTGTGGGGAATATGAAAATTGTTGCTAAATGAAAGTTCTAGATCTCTTTGTTGTGGACATTTTGAGACCTTACGGGGGTCTATCCGACTTAAGGATTGAGAGTTATCGCTGTTTAAAGTTTCTGCCTCGGATCTATCGAGATTCAGGAAGGGCAGCGAATAAAAGTGTAAAACTGTACCAAATGGTACAGAATATGAAAGGATGGTTCACATGGAGACGTGTATCTCTCTGTTCTCGTCGTTTTGAGATTTTATGGGGCTTGAACGGGTTTACAGATTAGGAGTTATGACTATTCTAAGATTGGGTGTTGTTTAATAAATATTCTGCCGAAATAAATTTCATGTGGCTGTTTTGAGGATAAATTTGTGTTAGTTACCCAAAGTAGTTTTAAATGAAATTTGGTACAGTGAAAGATCTCCGTCTTACCTTAGTTTCCGCTTGAGAAACACCTTAGTTGGAGTTATGATTAAAAAGTTATAATCGTTACAAGTATGAATGACAGAATGTTAGAAAAGAGAATAATATTTATTTGATCTTCTGAAAAATATGAAAAGTGAATACGTGTTCGCATAAATATATAAATATATAATGGATCGGGTTGCACGCCGCAACAAAACGTAAAGTGAATACGCGTTCACAAATACGTAAACATAATGGATCGGGTTGCACGCCGCAACAAAACGTAAAGTGAATATATGTTCACAAATACGTAAATATAATGGATCGGGTTGCACGCCGCAACAAAACGTAAAGTGAATACGCGTTCACAAATACGTAAATATAATGGATCGGGTTGCACGCCGCAACAAAACGTAAAGTGAATATATGTTCACAAATACGTAAATATAATGGATCGGGTTGCACGCCGCAACAAAACGTAAAGTGAATACACATTCACAAATACGTAAACATAATGGATCGGCACGCCGCAACAAAACGTAAAGTGAATACGTGTTCACAAATACGTAAATATAATGGATCGTTGCACGCCGCAACAAATATGAAAGATGAATACATGTTCACCTATATATAAATATGAAAAGTGAATACGCTGCTCACAAATATATAAATGTAATAAACATGTGGAAATGCAGGGAATGTCTTAACGATAATACGAGATAAAATGAAGTGTTAGTTAAACCGAGAATTACCTATGAGGAGTTGTTGCATATTTAAAGATGTTGTAACTCGACACGCTTTTTGCAATATGCTTATTACGTTATAATGTGATTGCACTTGGAATATTGTGGTGTTACTTTGAATTGCAGTGGTAAGGTTCTCACCACTCATGGTAGGGCTGACTCTTTATTTAACATGTTTCAGGAAAGCGTGATAGAGGAAAGGCTCCACGCCAAGGCTAGCGATCGTCCCGCAGCCTCTTGTCATACCAAGTCCATCGCTTCGCTTGGTACTCGCCAGTTCGTAATGTCGGCCCAGTGTCTCGGAAAATGCCCGTGGAATGGGCTCCCTTCCAACTTAGAATAAGATTTGTCAGTACGTCTATGTAGAAACAATGTTTGCACGAGCATGGGCTCGCGTTATATTTTCAATAAAGTCATGAACAAATTTCTTTATTGTTATTTTTATTAATAGCTCCGTATCTGAATATAAGTTTAAATTTCTAAATAAAGAGAATTAAATGGTGCTCCGGTGGAAAATAATTGTCCAGTGCCATCACGCCTAAGTAAAGACTTAGGAAAAATCGGGCGTGACAAGTTGGTATCAAAGCTAAACCAGTTAAGAGATTCTAGGAAGTTTTCTTGAGTTGGGTGTTTGAACGGTTACTTATTGCGACGGTGCGCGCCACCTTAGTAATAAGTGAACTAATAACTTCCTAAAGTTTCCCTTCTTTTGTACTCTTCTCGTGCCTACCTTGAGTCTTTTCAAAGACTTAATTTCTCGTACTACCTCCTTCACACGGGTTAGAAAAGGGGATTGTACAACGTTATACTGACTAATATGATTTGTGTAGATGGCGATTATAAGGCGAGTTCCAACAAAAAGGGAAGTACTCATGGAACAGGCAAAGGAAATGAGAGCTCAGAGGGAGTTCATGCGTCGTAGCATGGACTCGGAAGGTGATTTTGATGAGTACATTGATGACACAATCGTACTATGTACATATTTTCTTAGACTAGAAGGAAAAGGCGTTCATACGACCGACCTTCTTCAACTTTCCAATTGGAGTCATACTACAGATAATAGTCAATTCCGTCCCAGAAAAGTTTCATTCCGCATTCAGAAAGGCAAGGATGCTAAGAGAAGATATTACAGAAAATTCATTGCACCAATTTCTACGTCATGTAAGAGGAGTAAGGTATAAAATGAACTATCTGGAAAGAGAAGCAAAAAGGAAGGTTCACAGGAGTTGAATGCCAACCTGCAGAATAGACGAATCATGCGGTTAAGCCCTTTAACGCGTGATAAGACGTGTCTGCTCCAAAGACAAGGGCTATAGCGGGTTGCATAAACGACAGAGTTGACTGATGTGATGTATTGTAGTCATGACATTGTTATTTTAAAATATGATGAATGAAGTGCTATGAATACAAGAAAGAAAGGATATGTTTTATTAAATTATTTTTCTTGTTGGCATATTGCGTGTTGCATGCTTATGAACTATAAGAAAATTTAGGAGCTAGAATAGACATTCCGCCTTCTAAAATACGAGTGTGTTTGTCTTCACGTAAAATGGTGAATTCACAAATCCCGGGCTCAAGAGGAGGTTCATCACGAAGCTCATGTACCTCCGATTGACGTAGTGGTGTCCGGGCGGAGCGGAGAAAATGTCGGAGAAAATGTTGGAGAACGAGAGTCAAATGGCCCAAGAAACGGTGGGACAAAAACTAGATAGACTCATAGAGTTAATGACAGCGCAGCTTCCACACATGGTTCCGCCCGCACTAGTGTCTCTCCATAGCCCCGAACCATAACAGACGGCCCAGGACCGATCGGATCGCACTACGCATCGGAGTGTAGAATTCCAAGCAGTACCTGATAGGCTATGGGCAAATTTTATGAGGAGAAGAGAACCATCATTTCGCGGAAGGACCCCAAGGCCGACCCGATGGTATTCTCATGAAGTTGAAGACTTAATGTTCACATCGACGCGTGGAGACGCAGGCGCCAACTTGGTAGGCGCACGACTAGTGGATGATGCAGGGGTGTGGTGGAGGAATTTTAGGAAAATCGCCCCCGATGTCACCACCAATGACTTGGGAGGTTCGAGCGGCATTCATCGAGAAGTTTATGCCTAATACGCGCAAGGATGCGCTCGACGGAGTTTGAACAATTGAAGCAAGGTGACCGCAGCGGTACAAGAATATGATACGTCGTGAGGTTATCGGCATACAACACACATGTCGCCCCTACGAAATGGATGTAGTCAAGCGATTTGTAGAGGTTTAAACCCAACATAGCGAGAAGGCGTGGGCGTTAGCCAACGATCGAACTTATCTTCGATTGTCGATATGGCTTTGAGGGTGAAGGTTTCGCTAAAGCAAAAAGAGAATATTCGCAGAAGAGATTTGGACGCCGGGATCATTTAACCGCAGTCAAAATCGAGCGGGAGTTTAGTAAGGGATCTTCGTGACCGAACCAATCTCGCGGTCGCCTTATTTCAAGCCTAAGGGCACATTTGGTCTAATTACCAAGGTATCAGGACAAGGCCACCAACCCTAACACGGGAGGCGACAAACCGATTTGTAAGATTTGTCAAAGAAAACACACCGAGAATGTCGCTCTTAACGAAGACATGTTATAATCGGAGAGTCGTGCCACTATGCCGAGGATTGCGAAGAGGACCCAAACTCAATATATTCGGGAGGTCGGCAACCACACCGCCAGCGGAAATCGGGAAACCAACCCCGCCAGAGTCGTGAGGTCAACAACCCAACAATTTAATCGGCTCCACGCTTTGCCCTAGGAATGAGGCGAAGCATCTAATGCGGTGGTCACGTATTTTGCTAGTCTCGAGTATTCTCGCATTTGTATTATACGATCCCGCCTACATTTTCATATGTGTCAATGAGCTTTGCTAAGAATTTACATGTAGAACCTTCTTATTTAAGTGAACCTGTTGAGGTTATGACACCGCAGGGACTCAATTGGGCCTCTCGGGTGGTAAATAATTTTCCATTAGAAGTGAATGGCGGGGAACAATGGTGAACCTAGTACTACTTGATATGGTAGACTTCACGTCATTTTGGGTATGGATTGGTTGTCGGCATGTTATGCCATGTTGGATTGTCGACGAAAGATAGTGAGATTAACTTTTCCCTGAGAACCGTTGTTATAAGCGGTAGGGTTGGAATATCCTCAGTCGCTTTATTTCCTACCTTGGGGCTCAAAAGTTATTGAGAAGTCACAGTGGAGTATGCATATCCGCTAATATAGTGGATACCCAAAAAGAATCCTCAATGTGAATGATGTTCCTATTGTTCAAATTTTCCTGAGGTTTTTCCCAAGATCTTCCAGCCTTCCTCCTGATAGAGAAGTGGAGTTTGCTATAGAGTTAATTCCGTACAAGACCCATTTCTATTCCTCCGTATCGAATGGCCCCACTGAGAGGAGTTAAAAGAACAATTGAAGGATCTTACGGATAAAGGCTTTATAAGGCCTAGTGTTTCCCTCAGGTGCACGATCTGTTTGTGAAAAAGAAAGACGGACCGCTCCGAATGTGCATCGATTATCGGCAGCTCAATAAGGTCACGATCAAGAACCGATACCCATTACCAAGAATCGATGATCTTTTTGACCAACTTCAGGGAGCTAGCTATTTTTCCAAGATTGATCTCCGTTCGGGATATCATCAGCTGAAAATAAATCCGGATGATATATCCAAAACGGCCTTTAGAACCCGATACGACCATTATCAGTTCTTGGTCATGTCTTTTGGGTTAACCAATGCCCCAAAGACTTTTATGGATTTAATGAATGTAATCTTCAAACCATTCCTAGATTTGTTCGTGATTGTGTTCATAGATGATATCCTAATCTACAGAAGAGTGTTGAAGAACATGAAGAGCATCCGGCGGTAGTGCTTCAAGTCTTGAAACAGAGAAACTATATGCTAAATTTTCAAAGTGTGAATTTTGGTTGGAAAAGGTAGCCTTTTTGGGCCATGTGTCAAGGGATGGAATTATGGTAGACCCCGTAAGATAGAAGAAGAAAGAATCGCCAAACCGACCACCGGCAGAGGTTAGAAGTTTCTTGGGTTTGGTGGGTATTATAGAAGATTCGTAAAGGTTTTCGATCTTGCTTCACGCCTTTGACCGGTTGACTCAAAAGCGGTTAAGTACCAGTCGTCGAAGCATGTGAGGCAAGTTTTGAAACTAAAGGAATTGTTGACTCTCGCACCGCCTTAACCTTACCATCCGGACGGAAGGGTTCACGCCTATTGCGATGCCTCTAGAGTTGGGTTAGGATGTCTTGATGCAGCTTTGGAAAGGTTATTGCGTATGCATCTAGACAATCAAGATACATGAGAAGAATTACCCAACTCATGACTTGGAATTAGCTGCGGTGGTGTTTGCCTTACGAATATGGAGACATTATTTGTATGGTGTGCATGTGGATATATTTACAGATCATAAGAGTTTGCAGTACATAACCACGCAGAAGGATTTGAATCTCCGACAAAGAAGATGGTTAGAGTTGCTTAAGGATTATGACCTTAGTATTCTTTACCATCCTGGGAAAGCCAACGTGGTGGCTGACGCACTCAGTAGGAGATCAATGGGTAGCTTGGCCCATTTGGCAATACAAAAGAGGGGTATTGTTCGGGAGGTACAAAGATTGGGAAACCTCGGGGTTAGCTTAACTGATATCAGTGAAGGTAGGGTGGTGGTACATGATACCTCATGATCGCCTTAGCTTTAAATAAAAGAAAGTCGGTTTGAGGATCTGAGTTTGTTGGATTTCGGAGAGGATCCAACAGGAAAACCTTCACAATTTACATTGGGAGATAATGACGGAACCCTTCGGTATAAGGGTAGGTTATGTGTTCCTAAGGTAAAGGATCTAAGGAGGAAGATCTTAGATGAGGGTCACAACACAAGATATTCCATTCATCCAGGGTCAACAAAAATGTATCAGGACCTCAAGGCAAATTACTGGTGGGACGGGATGAAGAGGGACGTTGCGGAGTTTGTCGGGAGATGTCTTATATGTCGCCAGTGAAAGTCGAACATCAAAACCCATGGATTACTTCAGACATTCGAGTCCCCATGGAAATGGGAGGCGATTCATATGGATTTCAGAATCGGTCTACCGAAACTCGAAAGTACGATTCCATTTGGGTGATTGTTGATCGGCTTACAAAGTCATTTCATTTCTTACCGGTCAAGACTACGTATCGCGCACCACAAGACAGATTTATTTGAGGAGATTGTGCGGTTACACGATTCCCTTACAAATTATTTCGAATAGGGTTCCCGATTCACCTCACACTTTTGGCAAAGTTTCAGCAGGTCTCGGGACAAAAGTTAAGTTAAGCACGCTTTCCACCCGCATGACAGATGGGCAAGTGAGCGAACAATTCAAACACTCGAGGACATGTTGCGATCTTGTGTGTTAGATTTTCGTGAAGTGGTTGGACCATCTATGTCTAATTGAGTTCGCCACAACAATAGTTTTCACTCTAGCATACAAATGGCCCCGTTTGAAGCATTATATGGACGAAAATGTAGATCTCCACTGATGGTTCGAGGTGGGTGACGCATCGTTGGACTGAAGTCATTCAGAAACAAATGATAAGGTACAGATGATTCGGGAGAGGATCAAAACAGCTCATAGCCGTCATAAGTCCTATGCGGATCATCGGAAAAGAGATCTTGAATTTCAAGAGGGGGAGAAAGTATTTTTAAAAGTGTCCCCAATGAAGGGAGTTATGCGCTTTGGTAAGAAAGGGAAATTGAGCCCAAGGTTTATTGGGCCATATGAGATCTTGCGAAGAGTGGGGAATGTGGCTTACGAATTAGCACTTCCACAAGAGCTGGAAGAAGTGCATCCGGTATTTCATGTGTCAATGTTACGAAAATACTTGCACGATCCAAGTCACGTCATCCTTCCCCAGGAGACAGTTCTTAATAAAGAGCTTCAATATGAAGAAGTTCCGGTGGAAATACTTGATAGGAAGGTTAAGCCCCTTAGGAATAAAGATATTGCTTCCGTGAAGGTCCTATGGAGGAACCACTCCACCGAGGAAGCCACCTGGGAAGCGGAAGAGGCGATGAAAGTCAAATATCCGTTCCTATTTGACTAAGGTAATAAAAAAAAATGCATTACATAGTACTTCATATGTGTGTCATTTGCGTGTCTTTATGCATGTGTTACAACCTTATTTCACATTCGAGGACGAATGTTGCTTAAGGAGGAGAGAATGTAAAATCCGGAAAAAAATAGTGATTATGTTACGACCTTATTCACATTCGAGGACGAATGTTGCTTAAGGAGGAGAGAATGTAAAATCCGGAAAAAAATAATAATAATATATAGTTGTGGTTGGGTTAATATATATATATATGTATATATATGTATATATATGTATATATATACATATATATACATATATATATATAAGAAAACAAAGAATAAATTGCATGGGATGTAGTTAGTGTTAAAGTTGGATAAATAGATGGATAAAAATGAAAATAAGAAAATAAAAAAAAAAACAAAAACAAATGAGAAACAAAAACAAAACAAAACAAAACAAAAAAAAAAAGAAGGGAAGAAACATGCAGCACGTAAACCCCTTCCCTTTACCCTTCCCCCCCTTTTCATTTCCCTTCAATCTTTTGGTTTTTCACCTCCCATAGGTTATAGAAAACTCCTTCATTTATACATTGTATTTACACACAAACAAAGGACATAACATAAAGGTTAGAAAATCAGAAAAAAACAAGTGAACAAGAAGGAAAAAAATCAAGAAAATATCAAGGGAGGAAGGAGAACAAGAAAATTAGGGAACACTAAGGAGCAAAGACCACTTGTAGCAACCGAACCACAATCTTTTTCACACTTACAAGGTGAGTTTTCTCACTCAGAAATTCTTGGTAACATCCTTTATTTTAAGTTCAATACATGTTAGAATAAGAATTGAGTATTGAAAAGAAATATTGAACTTTTGATTGTTTAGACAACTAGTTGCGTCATGAACTTTACGAACTGTTCTCACTGAGTTATAATTGTTAGAATTTGATGAAATTCGGAGGAATTGTACACCTCTCTAATATGATCATATAGAACAAAAAATGAGGTAAAATGGACGTACGGTTTGAAAGTTATCATAGTTCAAAGTTCCTGCCTTAGATTTGGTCGAAATTCGGAAAGACATAATTACGGACTGTTTTTATTGAGTTTTACGTATTAGAATTATATGAAAATTTACATGGTTGTAAATATCTCTGTTACGGACAGATATATATAAAGATTTATTAAAACGGACTTACGAGTTGAGAGATATTGTAGTTTGAAGTTGCTGCCTCGGATTCGTCGGAATCCAGAAGGGCAGGACGTTGAAACGTAAAACTGTACTAATCTGTGGGGAATATGAAAATTGTTGCTAAATGAAAGTTCTAGATCTCTTTGTTGTGGACATTTTGAGACCTTACGGGGGTCTATCCGACTTACGGATTGAGAGTTATCGCTGTTTAAAGTTTCTGCCTCGGATCTATCGAGATTCAGGAAGGGCAGCGAATAAAAGTGTAAAACTGTACCAAATGGTACAGAATATGAAAGGATGGTTCACATGGAGACGTGTAGCTCTCTGTTCTCGTCGTTTTTAGATTTTATGGGGCTTGAACGGGTTTACAGATTAGGAGTTATGACTATTCTAAGATTGAGTGTTGTTTAATAAATATTCTGCCGAAATAAATTTCATGTGGCTGTTTTGAGGATAAATTTGTGTTAGTTACCCAAAGTAGTTTTAAATGAAATTTGGTACAGTGAAAGATCTCCGTCTTACCTTAGTTTCGCTGAGAAACACCTTAGTTGGAGTTATGGTTAAAAAGTTATAATCGTTACAAGTATGAATGACAGAATGTTAGAAAAGAGAATAGTATTTATTTGATCTTCTGAAAAATATGAAAAGTGAATACGTGTTCGCATAAATATATAAATATATAATGGATCGGGTTGCACGCCGCAACAAAACGTAAAGTGAATACGCGTTCACAAATACGTAAACATAATGGATCGGGTTGCACGCCGCAACAAAACGTAAAGTGAATATATGTTCACAAATACGTAAATATAATGGATCGGGTTGCGCGCAACAAAACGTAAAGTGAATACGCGTTCACAAATACGTAAACATAATGGATCGGGTTGCGCGCAACAAAACGTAAAGTGAATATATGTTCACAAATACGTAAATATAATGGATCGGGTTGCACGCGCAACAAAACGTAAAGTGAATACACATTCACAAATACGTAAACATAATGGATCGGGTTGCGCGCAATAAAAGCGTAAAGTGAATACGTGTTCACAAATACGTAAATATAATGGATCGGGTTGCACGCGCACAAATATGAAAGATGAATACATGTTCACCTATATATAAATATGAAAAGTGAATACGCGTTCACAAATATATAAATGTAATAAACATGTGGAAATGCAGGGGAATGTCTTAACGTATAATACGAGATAAAATGAAGTGTTAGTTAAACCGAGAATTACCTATGAGGAGTTGTTGCATATTTAAAGATGTTGTAACTCGATACGCTTTTGCAATATGCTTATTACGTTATAATGTGATTGCACTTGGAATATTGTGGTGTTACTTTGAATTGCAGGTAAGGTTCTCACCAAATTTCGGATGGTAGGTGACTCTTTATTTAACATGTTTCAGAAAGCGTGATAGAGGAAAGGCTCCACGCCAAGGCTAGCGATCGTCCGCGACCTCTTGTCATACCAAGTCCATTGCTTGGGCTTGGTACTCGTCAGTTCGTAATGTCGGTTCGATGTCTCGGAAAATGCCCGTGTGGAATGGGCTCCTTCCAACTTAGAATAAGATTTGTCGACGCCTATGTAGAAACAATGTTTGCACGAGCATGGGCTCGCGTTATATTTTCAATAAAGTCATGAACAAATTTCTTTATTGTTATTTTTATTAATAGCTCCGTATCTGAATATAAGTTTAAATTTCTAAATAAAGAGAATTAAATGGTGCTCCTGGTGGAAAATAATTGTCCAGGTGCCATCACGCCCTAAGTAAAGACTTAGGAAAAATCGGGGCGTGACAGGTGTGGCTTCCGGTGTTGCATCGGATGTTGAGGCAACATAGTCAGGATCAACTTCTTTTTCCTTTGTTGCCTTCGATGTTGAGGCAACATTTGAACCTAGGTTCCAGTATGTTCTTCGCACTCTCTTGGGCATGAAGTTCCTTAGAGGAGTGTCATCAGACATTTCCTCTTCTCCTTCCTTTTTGGATTCGGTTGGAGTGGTGGCTGAAGCTGTCGGACTTTTGGGTAGATTGAATTCTGAATCAGTTTTTGTTGAGGTTGTGGATTTAATAGGGAAATTCGACTCTTTAACAGGAAAAGTAGATTCTGCCCTGATCCTTTTGGCAGTTTGCTCTTCACCGTCTGCTTTCAAACACCCTTTTCGACCTTCTCGTCGGCATTGTTGATTGTGATCCTATTGCCGCAATGTTTGTTAAATCAGATGTTGTATCAACATCTATTGGGTTCTCTGAATCTCCAGGGTAATACACATTTAATGGCTCATCAGAACCCAGAAAAATCAGGGCTACACTTGCGTCTTCCTCAGAAGGTTTTTCTTCAATGATGGCTTTGTAATGTTTATACATTTTGTGGTTGTTTGGTGGACTTGTTGACATAGGAGAATACTCTTTTGATTTGGAAGATTGGAAAGATTTTTGGGATATGGACATGGGAGAGGGTTTTGAAGAGTTGGGCGAATTTAAAAAGTTTTAAAAAATTGGCGGTGATGTTTGGGCTGCCATTTGATGGTTCGACTTGGTGGTTGATTGATGTGACAAGACCGACGCAATAATGGAGATTTTAATCAAGGCAATCTTCAATTTACACATAAACTCTTTTCCTTAAATCAAGGTAATGGAAAATATTTGAATTCTACACATAACCAAAACAAAGGTTTTTACATGACACAAGACATTTAAAAAATATAAAAGAAACATTCCCCCTTATTTTTGGATTTTCGTTATTCACAGAGACTTGTTACAAATTAAACCCCGAATAAAATAAGATAAACAAGATCGACCAATGTACTGGAACACGATGTTGTGAACGATGTTGGCAATATTTCCAAGTTTTCACAAGCATTTTGACACTTCAAGGATTTTCTGATTTAGCAAATGGTTTTCCGTATATGTTCTCTATGAGACCGATCGCTGGACAGATGTGACATTTTACCATTGTCCTTAATCAACTTAGTTGAACACATATGGATAAAAAAATATTAAGGAGTTTTCAACCTTCTTGAAGCACATGGTACTCCTATAGAATAGGAACGGTACCAAACTCAGAGCTTTGATCTTTTTGTATAAAACTAAATCTTTAGTTGAGGCTTTTCCTTCTTATGATACTCCATTTTTATGATATGCATCATCGCAGAGAAAGGTATCACATTCAAACCTTGTCCTTGTGAAGTCAAGCTTGATTTCTTTGAAAAAATTGTGCAACATTACTTACAACATATATCCCGTATACTGATCCAAACGGTAAATGTTACCCAGAATGTTATGTCAACATTTAAGACAACATCTACCTTGTCTTTCTTATTGTCAGAGAAAACAAAGACCAAGAGATTTCTTCAAGCTAGAAAATCTCTCATGATCTAAGGGTTTGGTAAAAATATCAGCTAGTTGCGAAAGAGTATCAACATGTTCGATTTGAACTAGCTATTTTTTCACTAAGTTTCTTAAAAAATGATGTCTTATGTCAATGTGTTTTGTACGTGAATGCTGAACAGGATTTTTGGAAATATTAATAGTACTCAGATTATCACAGTACAAAATCATAGAGTTATTAGATATGACATAGTCATCAAGCATATATCGTAACCAAATCAGTTGAGCACAACAACTTCCAGCTGCCACATATTCGGATTCGGCAGTCGAAAGTGACACGCAATTTTGTTTACGACTGTACCATGAGACTAGATTGTTGCCAAGATAAAAACAACCACCACTAGTGTTTTTCCTATCGTCGACATCACCGGCCCAATTTGAGTCACTATACCCTATTGGATTAGGATTAGTGTCTCTAGAGTACCAAATTCCCAAGTCACTTGTACCGACAATATATCGTATGATACGTTTCACGGCATTAAGATGAGATACCTTGGGACTGACTTGGAACCTGGCGTAAACACACACACTAAACATGATATCCGAGCGACTGGCAGTAAGGTATAAAAGACTCCCTATCATAGATCGGTACAATGTTTGGTCAACATCTTGTTCAACATTGTCTTTACAAGCCTGCTGCGTAGAGCCCATTGGCGTCTTCATGTGTTTAGCGTTTTCCAGACCAACCTTCCTAACAAGATTCTTGGCATACTTGCTTTGGGATACAAAAATCCCTTCTTCAACCTGTTTAATCTGTAAGCCTAAGAAAAATGTTAGTTCTCCAATCATGCTCATTTCAAATGTTGTCGACATAACTTCGACAAATGACTTCAAGAGGGATTCTTTAGTCGAGCCAAAGACAATGTCATCAGCATAGATTTGAGCTATGATTACATCTACTCCGTGTCTCTTTATGAATAAATTCTGTCAGCTTCTCCACGGATAAAACCAAAATCAATAAGAAAGTTAGTCAAGCGACCATACCATGCACGTGGTGCCTGTTTTAACCCATACAAAGCTTTCTTGAACTTGTATACATATTATGGATGGTGGGGATCTTCGAATCCTTTTGGTTGTTCAACGTATACTTCTTTTTCCAAGTATCCATTGAGAAAGACACATTTAACATCCATTTGGTGCAAGGTAATTTTCAAGTAACAAGCAATGTCAAAAAGCAATCTTATTGATTCAAGTCTAGCCACAGGTGCAAAGGTCTCGTCGTAGTCGATACCTTCAACTTGTGTATATCCTTGAGCAACAAGTTGAGCTTTGTTCCTCACAATCTGCCCTAACTCATCTAATTTGTTTTGTATATCCACTTAGTCCCAATAACATTAGTGTTGTTGGGTCGTGGTACCAAATCCCAAACCTCATTTTGGGTAAACTGCTCCAGCTCATCTTCCATAGCTTGTATCCAAAAATTATCTTTCAATGCTTCCCCAATATTCTTAGGTTCCAATGTAGATGTAAAATAAGAAAGGCTAACATGTTGGTATATGGTGGACATACACACATACCTTACCATCTCTCGATAATTGACTGGTTCTTTCTCCCTCTTTCGCCTCTTCTAAAAAACTCCCCCTATCACTAGGTCGGGTGGATGGTTCCTCCTAATCCTGATGGAGGGTCTCTTCTTCATTCAGCTCTGTAGCAGACTTCTCCTCGACATCTTCCTCGGTGTTCTCTTCTTGAGGTTCAGATGTGACTTCTGGTGTTGGGTCAACATCTGATGCTTCAGTGATTTGCTCCTCTTTTACTGCAACCACAATGTTGTTTTCTGAGGATCTTCCAGATATGTCCAGCAGATCATCAAAAATCACATTGACAGACTCCTGAATGGTCTTTGTCCGAAGGTTGTATATTCGGTAAGCATTGCTATTCTGAGAGTAGCCGACAAATATCCTCGCGCTTCTTGAGTCGAACTTGCCGATTAATCCTCGCATTAAGAATATAGCACACACACCCAAAGACATGGAAATACCTAACTGTAGGTTTCTTTCCATTTAACAGTTCAGAGGACGTCATTTTGGTCCCTGTCCGAAAGTAGACTCTATTACTTAGTGTGACATGTTGTGTTCAATGTTTCAGCCCAAAACCTCTTTGATAATTGCTTAGAACTCAACATTACTCTTGCCATTTCATGTAAAGTTCTGTTCTTTCTCTCGGTAACCCTATTTTGTTGAGGTGTTTTTGGTGCCGAAAATTCATGGAATATGCCTTTCTTTTCACAAAATTTTGCAAAGGTCTGATTTTCAAATTCCTTTCCATGATAAGATCTTATTCTGAAAATTGAAGAACAAAACAAATTCCTAATTCTAGAGTAAATAGTTTTAAACATCTCAAAGGTTTGTGATTTTTCCTTTAAAAAATATATCCAAGTAAATCTGGAAAAATCATCAACTATCACATAAGAGTATCTCATTCCTCCTACGCTATCTACCTCAATTGGACCCATAAGATCCATATGCAATAATTGAAAATAATGAGACGTATCTGAATGTTGTCCGTCATGTTGGACAACATTGTGAAAGACTCGGGTCTGCTTTCCCTTCAAACAATCCTCACACATTGTTTTATCTTTTGTATCCAGTCTGGGAATGCCTTTAACAGCCTCAAACGAGATCAGTTTCTCTAAGGTGTCATAGGTGACATGTCCCAACTTCTGGTGCCAAAGTGTCAAGTCACCTACCTTTGCGGAGTTGCAAACCTCTTCTCTACCTACTAGATAGCAGTTATCTCTGGTTCGGGTTCCTAACATGACACTCTTATTTGCAGAATCTGTAACTTTGCATTCAAGTTTGTTGAATTTCACCTCTAGATCGTCATCACATAGTTGGTTTATGCTAAGGAGGTTAGCAACTAAACCTTCTACATGAAGCACATTCTTCAAGGCTGGTACATTCGGAACATTTAGAGTTCCTCTACCAATAATCTTACTCTTACTTCCTCCTCCAAAGGTTACATACCCTTCATTGAATGCTCCATACTCCTTCAAGAGACTTTTAGTACCTATCATATGACGTGAGCAACCACTATCGAAGTACCAAGAACCTGTAATGTTAGTACGCAAGGCAGTTATGCATACATTACATTTTAGATTTAGTTTGGGTACCCACTCCTTCTTAAACCTTGTCTTCCTTCCGCTTCCAGGCTTGTTGCTTTGAATGTTGTCAGTGATGTTGGGCAACATTTGTGACAACACTTTAGGCAATAGGTTGAGATAAGAATTTTGAAGCTTGTAGAAATAGGGCATGAGATGTCCTGGCTCTTGAGAATTTTGTTACAAGCATTTTCTTTGACGAATTTTATCCTTTCAGTTGGACTATGGATCCTGGAAGTATTGGTTTTTCTTGGAGAATGATAACCAAGCCCAGTCCTTGTGGGATTGCTGAAGTTCAAAATTTCATCCAGTTTGGAGGTTCTCACGTTTAGCCTTTGAAATGTGGTCTCAGTTGTATACAGTCGTGCACGAATCTTACCAAGCTCAAGATCCTTCTTGGTAAGTGTCACCTCTAATCGGTTGATTGTGCCTTTCAAATTGCAGTTCTCAAGAGCCAATGATTTTGCTTTTGAGTCTAGTTGCTCAGATGTAGTGATTAAGGTTTTACAAAGATTTTGTAATTCCTTTATCGTTTCATCTTTCGAGTCAACTAGATCCAAATCAGCAGCCTCAGTTGAAGAAATAAATCCACTAAAACAATTAACATCAGAATAATTAAAGTAGACATACCTCTCTGATGATGTATACATTTCCGATGTGGCCTCCGATGTTGTTTCAAATGTTGGGTCAACATCGTCAATAACATCTTCATCGTCAGACAGTGAGTGTTCAAACATTGCTGCAAGCATTGTCTGTGGTTGTTCTTCTTCTCGATCTTATTCTTCCTCTTCATTCTCATCATCACTGAAGGTTACCCACATGACCTTACCAATTTTCCTAAGGGTGTTTGCACACTCATTAGCGAAGTATCCCCAACCCGAGTATGCATGACATTACACTTTCTCTAATTGTGTGGGATTGTAATTGGTTCCGTCGGAGTTGAATTTTCTCAGTGGAAAGCGGTTACTTTGCTCAGAAGTTGACCTATTAGTTTGCTTATTGAAGAGAGGGTTCTGATGCTTGTTATATTTTGCTTTATTACGGTCAGTGTTGATCTTTCTCACCATAGAATTGAATCTATGAGTGAGTAAGACAACAATAGCATCACTCCCAGTTCCTCCAGGTTTTCTTCCTCGTTTTCTATTTCAGATTCGGAGGTTTGTCCTTGGAGTGCCAAAGTCTTGTCTTTATATAGATCTTTTTGGCTCTTCATGTTCATCTCATATGTTTGAAAGATGCTCATTAAAGCGTGGAGATCTATAGTAGCAAGATTATGGGCTTCTTCAATAGCACAAATCTTAGTATTAAATCTTTCAGGATGAGATCTGAGAGCTTTATCCACAAGTTGTGTGCTGGTTAATGGAGACCCAAACACTTGACACTGATTAGCAATGTCAATCAACTTTTCAAAATAGGATTTTATGTCGTCAGACTCCTCCATCCTCAAGCGCTCGTATTGACTCAAGATCATGCGAAGCTTTGTACGCCGAACACTTGAGGTTCCCTCACAATGGGTTTGTAAGGTTTCCCAAGCATCATTGGCCGTTGTACAATTCTGGATAAGCTTGAACATATAGACCCATTCAAATATCGCATTTAAGGCCTTTTCGTTAAAGTTTGCCGAGTTGATTTCTTTCTGGGTCCATTCAGACTCGGATTTAGTGAGAACATCACCATCATCATCTGGTGGGTACTTGGGGATTACATAGCCTTCAGATACAGATCTCCAAGCTCGAACATCAATGGATTTGATGTAAGAACGTTGTCGAATTTTCCAGTAGGCATAGTTAGATCCTTGAAGTATTGGAAGTATACCAACGTTTTGTGCAGCTGAGTCCATAGCCGTAATATTCAAAATCAAACACTTATTGTATCAAGTGCAGGCTCTGATACAACTTGTTGGGTCCCGTGGGCTACAGATTCGTAAAACGTAAGATAAAAATCGCAAAACTACGAACAACAAAAAAAGTCACTGGATGTTGCCTTCAATGTTGGGTCAACATCTGAGGCAACATTGTAATAAAACAGAATAAACCTTGTTAGAGTAAATGCAGCGGATAAGTGAAAGAACACAAGGTTTATATTTCAAGGGTATATATAAATATATCCCTTGATGGTCGATGACCAAACAAATTGTATAAAATATATACAATTACAAAGAATTTCTTTTTACAAATTGAGCGTTACAAAAGAAAAAGAAATTACATACAAAAATGAAATCGCAGATGACTTCGCCTAAAGTTATAAAATCTAAAAGATAAAAGACAACATCTTCATTACAATCACTTGAACAATAAGCTTAATCTAGAATAGAGATAGTGATTAAAATGTGGGATAAGATGTTGTTAAAACAACTTTAGGCTAAAAGATTGATCCAGTTTTCTAAGGTAAAATCCGAGAGCTCTCTTGAAAGTTCTTCTTCTCTAAATCTGGATATCGATACTTGTGAAGCTCTCCTCTATTTATAGTGTTGAGCTTCCCTTGAAATCATCACTGATGGTTGAGGAGGTTGAGCAAAAGATGACAGCAGTTTGGACCGAGTCTTCCTCCTAAAAATTCTCAACGCTCTGGACTTGGTCTTCGCTGTTTTCTCTCCACGTTTTGATTTGGTCTTTCACCACATTTTAAACACAACAATCTGATAAGCTTGCCTATGTCATTTTTACTCGCAGTAACTTCACTGCTTAGGCCGGAAGAATAGGCAAAACAGTTACATAGATGTTGACAGAAATGTTGTCGCAAGATCGCAGACAATATCCTGAAAATGTTGTCTTGTACTTTCGCATATGTTATCACAACATTCTATCCAACATCAACAAATAATATTATGTACTAAGTATTGAGCAGTGATATTTATTGCTGAGTGATAAATAAGGAATAATATCTTAAGAAACAGGTATGACCAAGTAATATCACCAATTGTGATTTCTGTAATCAAATTAATTGAACTATTCGGATGTTTATTCGAATATTTTTAATTTTCTCAAAAGAAACTAAGATGGGTATTACTTTACCAAAAAGGCATTTGAAATGTATTAAGTTTCTTATTATGGAACACCATAATTAGTGTTGTTATTGGTCCGGATCGGTCCGGGTATCCACTTACCGAAATCGGTCCGATAAGATCGTCCGATCGTCTCGATCGATAAGGTTTCGGTCCGAACGAGATCCGGCCCCGATCGAACCTTATCGGTCCTGGTTCTGTCCGACCGTAAGAATTTTTCGGGTCGAGTCAAATTTTTTTTTAAATTGAATTTCCAATACTGAAATTGACATTCTCGGACACATTACCACGAAATTTTTACGTTGAAATATATTGTATAGCGCGAGATATTTAGATTTGAAAATGGACAATTGGTAACAATTTGGGGTAAAAGTGAAATTGATTGGCAAGACGGATGTTTTTTGAGAAATTGGCTGCTCCAAACTGCTTTAGCTGTTTGTCCGGCCCTATCTCGAAAAAATACGCGAAATCAAAAAAACATTAGGTCAAACGGACATCCGAGCGCAAAGTTATGACCATTTAAAGTTTCATTAATTTACAACTAATTAGAGCCGCGAGGGGACTGGCCGGGCTTGCCGGGCCGAGGGGAATCAAAGGGGTGGGGTGGGGGGTGTTACCGGATATTTTACCGGGTTACCGGTCCGGCTCTTTATCGGTCCGGGTATTTTTTTGGTACTTGTATCCGGACCGTTAAGGTTTCGATCCGAGTATCGGTCCGGGTTTATCGATCCGGTTTTCAGGTAATTATCGGGAGTATCCGGACCGCTAACAGTCCTAATCATAATAGCCAAAATAATTTATTAGTAAATACATAATTATGATAGGTCAAGTAAAAGTAAGGATAGAACGAGTTGAGTCATTCTGTTTGGGAGGGAGAGCGTAATATAATTTAATGAATGCGTGCTTTCAAAACTTCTATCCGTTTTATATGTGACTTTCAAGAAATGTTGGATCAAAACTTCTGTAATTTCATACGTAGAATTATTTAAAAGTTTTTATAATTACAAAAAACAAAATTATAAATATATGTTGGGCCCTTGCTGGCGGGCTCCGGTATCTAGTCATCTGGAATATGTATGTAAAGAATGGTCAGCCAGTTCCAGGATCTGACACTTGGAGAGGTATGGAATATGTATAACGGTATAATATTCAACATCCCTAATACGATGTTTGGTGTGCAATTTAGAAAATCACATTACTAATATATGTACAATTATGAGGGAATTTATGTATCATTTTATACAAGATAAAATACATGAATAATTAATATATAAATAATATATTCTGCATAAAATAATATATAAATTATGTTATAATTAATCTCTATTTTATTAATATCTACATAACTCTAACCGGCTCCTAAGTATATGCCTACTGGAATTAAACATCAACCAGAAAAATGAAAAGAGTGAAGCGAAATAACTATTTTATGAAAATAAGATTTGTGAAGTAAAGAAGAATCATTTTCTCGCTTATCTGCCGAGAGAACTTAAGATATTAAGAGTGTTCCTCCTGAATTTCCCCAAATATCATTAAAAAAAAGATAGACACTCTACAACACACTTCCATTCATGAATTACTAGAACACTACACTGCATGAGCAGAATGCAGCCAGAAGAAAGAGAAATACGACCGCAAGGCCACGAGTTCGATCCTCGCATAAACCTTTCTTGTTGGCGCACACACTGGCTGCCAAGTGTGGTTTCTACGACGTGGTTTGCAGTGCGTCGATCCCGAGTTTACCCTGCGACTGAAAGAAGAATGGCGATGGCCTTCACAACAAAAAAAAAAAATTACTAGAACACTATACATCTTGTGTATTTATTTATTTTTATTTACATTTATTGTTCTTCCTCTTTCTTTTACTTCAGTTGGTTTTATGTTAACAAGTTATATCATTGACTTAGACTTATATTTACTACTCTTAATAAGAGTGAATTGAGAGGAGCTTTCCGTTAAGTAGTGAAACCAACTTAGCTACGCTCATCGGTGAACAACGATTGTAAAACTAATCTGACCTAGAAATGTTGCAAACATCCCCAAAAAGATGCAAACTGTAGTACTAGTTTACTACTCTTCACTCGATGACTTTACTTTGCCGGTTTTAATTCTTCAACTTATTAAAATTAATCAATTCATCCAACTTCCCTACGTTCACATGTCAAAAAAATCAACACTATAGACATAAATAAAATGACGATATTTTCTTGTTATCTCTAACCACCAAATAACCCCTAGAGAGAACAATCTCATTAATGGAAGTATTCCATATTTCCATTTTCATTTCGTGAGATTGGTTATCAAGTTAATAAGCAATGGAGTAGTTGATAAATCCAAATTAAAAATAGACTGATCATGTCCTCCGGGGCTTAGTCTAGTGGTAAAGTCTGGACGCTATAAGACGCTCTGGCATGGACAGCGTGGGTTCGATTCTCGCGGCGAAGAAGTGCGTGTTGGGAATTTGGCCATGCCGTTGATCGGTTGTATCTTCATCGACCAGACGCCTCGTAAACTTCTTGGAGACATCTCGCGATTCTTGGTGATGTTGTTGAAGGACCGATGCCATCACCTCGAAAACGATTGGGTAATACCAGTGAAGTAGTCACACGCAAATCTGAAAACCTCTATTATCAAAAAAAAAAAAAAATAGACTGATCAGAGAGAGAGGGGGAATATGTGTTCCCCAATACCAGACAGGCGAGGCCTCAGGTAATGGGATTTTAGCCACCTTTACCTTTAATATTCTTTTCATCTGAATGACGGACAGGTTATGTGGCCCCTTGATTTCAATTTCATTGACAATGACATGAGAGACAATTACACAAATTATATATCTCATACTATATAGAATTCGTGTAGTTTCTTTGGATTTTCCTTTGAATTTTTTCGATTGCAGACATCCTCTCCTTATAATTGAGAATGACAAATTTCAAAATATTAATTCTAATAGTGTAAACCTTTGAGTATATATCGAATTGTCGGAAAGAAATAAAAAATTCTGATATTTCGATTTTGGTTTGTCGGTACGATATTTGGTTAGATTATTAATAATTTTGTTATTTGGTAAGGTATTTAGAGAAAATATTGAAATATCGAATAAACTGGAATAGAAAAGAGAAAATGGAATTTTACCTTATTCAATTAGGTGATATTTGTTGGAAATATTTATTAAACGTGAAATAAAGTTAATCCTAATAATTATGACTCGAACAATTGGGGCCCCGCACGTATAGAAAACCTTGTTTCCACGCACGTGCATATGTAGTGCCAATGATCGTAATTTCCTTAATGGAAGAGATATTGGTACGTATACGAATTGTTTTGAGACGTAAGGTAATAGACGGTTGGCCAAATGACGTAGGTTTCACGTTGATAAATGAATGAAGAAGTGTACAATGTGTTAAAAGATGAAACGAGTCCGCGGCGGCAAGGATCGTGGTGCTGGAGCGCCGCGGCGCCTTCATGCAGGGCCGCGACGCCAAGTCCTCGAGTTCGGCGCGCGCACCACTCGCAGGCCGCGCCGCCACGCATCTGGTTACGGCGCCACGCCGCCTCGCAGTGTCGCGCGCCGCGATCGCTCCGTTGGAGAGAATAAAAGCTGTCGTTTGAGCTGACTTTGGAGGATTAACTCTTCATTATTTTGCTCTTGAATTCAACCATTACTTGGCTGAATTGTAATTCCATACTAATGACCATTACTTGGTCATTCAAAGCCATAAATTTGCTAGTTGGAGGGTCTTCTTCTCAACACTATAAAATGAGGTCTTTGGCTCATTTGCAAAACACACTTGACATTTTTACCTAACAATTCTCTGAAATTGTCTTCCTCTCTTGCAATCACAAAACACTCAAAGATCTTTCTTCCCAAGCGAACACTTGAGTTCCCTTTGCTCATTTGTTTGATTGTTGTTTTATCTTGGGAGATAAGTTGTCATTACAACCGTTGAAAGGATATACGGGGCAATATTATCTTAAGGATAGATCAAGAATTTGGTCGACTCAGCAAGCCCACTTGTTTGTTTATTTCTAGATTTCTTACACACTTGTTATTGTTGTTGCATTCTCATTTCCTTGTCTCTACACATATTTCCCCCAATATTAGTATAGCATTTAGAGAAATCAATTATCAAAAATATCGAACAGAAGTGTTTCAATTTTTTTATCGAACCAATCGATGAACACCTCTAATTGATTCTCTTTTCTCAAATTTTAATACATAGTTAAATATGTTATGCTAAAATAGTTTTAAAATATTCTTAACATGATGTAATGTGAAAGATCATGATGCTAGACATGATGAACCACTATAAGAGAATTGTATAGGATTAGGAGCTTGAGATTAACACAATAAATATCTCCATCATTTCTAATAGATAAAAATATCTAGGTACAATGTAGTTGGTATAGGTATACATAAAAGTGTATAGATACATTGAGGAGTGGGTCTATAAATACATTGTAACCAGATTCATTTTATGATTAAATAAGAATTCTTTTTCTCTCTTAAACTCTACATCTGCTCTTCTCGACTTCGACTTCATCTCCATTTCTTCTTCTAGTTTATTCTTCTCTCTTCATCTGCCATCTTCTCCATTTACACACACATCTTTTGCTTCTGCTGATTACAACATTTGGTCTTGTGATTGTTACATTCGAAGGCAAATCAGTGGCTCGCATTGGCCACTGGATGAGGTAATTATCACAGATGTGATAATTTAACATGGTATCAAAGCTACAAACATCGATGATGTAGATTGAGGTAGTTCCTATCACATGCATGAAGGAATTCGAGGAATCTAGACATCCGGTGAGGAAATCTGTTTCTGTGGATTTTTTGAGGATTTTAAGATTCTAATTTGTAGTTGACTGGAGTAAGGAGAGTTAGATCTATAATTGCAATATATAGATTCATAATTTCTGTTATGAGAATTGAAGTATCAGCCTAAGTTCTGACTTTCTAGAAATCCATTAATTTCTGAAAATCTATAACTGGAAGCTGAACACCGTTACATTAGTTTGATCTGGAAATTTGAATATATGAGTTGCTGGCTTTCTAATTTTGCGACTGAAGAATTTGTACTAGATCTGTTGTATTGAATCTGTCTGCAATGGAGAATGTTGGTGAAGAACAGTCAAGCGAAACCACTACTATGACAGTAAACATAGACCACAATCATCCATTGTACCTTTTTCCATCTGATGCCCCAGGATCATTGTCAGTAGGTGTTATATTAAATGAAATGGATAATTACACATTATGGAGTAGGGAAATGAAGCTAGCTTTGTTGGGAAAGAACAAACTAGGATTTGTAGATGGAACTATAAAGAATGAAGCATTTCAGGGAGATATGGGAAGACTATGGTTGATGGGAAATGTAAATAAGAGTCTCTTCAGTGGTATGCTATTTAATTCAGATTCACATACTATTTGGGAAGAGTTAAAGGAGAGATTTGATAAGGTTAATAGTGCAAGAGCCCTTCAGCTGCACAAGGAGATATTTACACTTCGACAGGGAACAATGCCAGTATCAGTGTATTATAGTAGGCTCAAGGACTTGTGGGATGAGTATGACTCAATCATGCCGCCACCTGCCTGTTGTCCCAAGTCTAAGGAATTTGTCAATCACATGCACTACCAGAGAATGCTGCAGTTCCTGATGGGGCTGAATGAATGGTACAATCAAGCTAGGAGTCAGATTCTCATGATGCAGCAGATATCTAATCTAAATCAGGTCTATGCAATGGTAAACCAAAAGGAAAGCCAGAGGATAGTGGCAGGAAACAGTAGGGTGATGCAAGAGGCAATTGAGTCATCTGCAATGTTCACTTTTAAGAATGGAATAAGAGGTGGATGAAATGGAACTTAATCGCAGAAGAAGTCATATAATCCAAATGCTTACTGTGACTTTTGTCATGGAAAGGGTCATGTTAGACAGGATTGCAACAAGATGAAGAAATGTGACTTCTGTCACAAGACAGGACATGTGGAGGATGACTGCTACAGGCTCATTGGTTACCCAGAGAATTTTAAGAGTAAGAATAAGAAAGCTTATGTTGTGACAGGAAATGATGCTTCTTATGATGGTGTTAGCAAGAACAATCATGGATACTGGCAGAACCAACAGAGGAGTCAATCTGCTGAAGGCTACAGTCCTAATCAGGAGGCTCAGTCATCAGTTATGCAACTAACACCAAGCCAACAACATCAACTTCTTAGATTGCTGAATGAGAAGACTGATAGAATGGCATTAGCCAATCTGGCAGGTAAACACTTCTCTAATATTGAGGAATTAGTGAAGTGGATTGTAGACTCAGGAGCTACCAATCATATGGTTGGTAAAGGAGTTACTTACACAATACACATTTGGCAGAAAACACATGGAGTGTGCATCTACCAACTGCTGATTCTGCCAAGGTGACACATATAGGTGATTACAAGCTTGGAAAATGTGATGTTCTTAAGAATGTCTTGTGCATACCAACCTTCAAGTTTAATCTACTATCAGTTTTGAAAATAACCAAAGAGTTGAATTGTAGTGTCTCTTTCTTTCCATACTATTGTGTATTTTAGGACCTCTCATCTGGGAAGGTGAGGAGGGTTGGTAATGAAGAAGATGGGCTATACATAGTGTGTTTAGATCCACAGAATACGGAGTACCTGGTGAAGTGCATGGGAGCAGTGCAACCTGTTGATGCAGTGGTTTGACACCAAAGGTTGTGTCATGTGCTCATGAGTGTTTTGAGAAAAATTTCATCTCTCAGTAAGAATAAATCTCTTGTTATAGATAGATGTGAGATATGCCCCCTGGCTAGGCAAACAAGAGTACCCTTTCCTATTAGTACTAGTAGATCATCTAATGCATTTCAATTACTACATATTGATGTATGAGGTCCTTACAAGGTGGAAACACATGATGGAATGAGATATTTTTTGACAATAGTTGATGACTTCTCAAGGTGGACATGAATATTTCTCATGAGACTAAAATCAGATGTATATACAGTGTTGAAGAATCTCTTTGTTAAAACCAGAACTCAGTTAAGACAGGAATTCAGAGAATCAAGTCAGATAATGACACTGAATTCTTTAACCATAATTGTAAAGAATTGTTTATCCAATATGGTGTAGTACATGAGAGTTCATGTCCATATTCACCACATCAAAATGGTGTAGTAGAGAAGAAGCATAGACACATATTGGAGACTGCTAGAGCCATAAAGTTTCAGGCCAGTTTACCAGATAGGTTTTGGGGCCTTCTGGTGGAAGGAGCTGTGTATATTTTGAACACGATCCCATCCACAGTTATAGGCAATAAATCACCCTATGAGATGTTGTACAATAAAGCACCATCACTTACTCATTTAAGAGTGATTGGATGTCTATGTTTTGCAACTAATCTAGTAAAGTAGGATAAGTTCAGTCCAAGAGCAATCAGGGCGGTGTTTCTTAGGTATGGTGTTGCACAAAAGGGTTACAAATTGTATGACATGGAGAATGATTCAATTTTTATGAGTAGGGATGTAGTGTTCATGGAGAGTGTTTTTCCATACAAGAGAGGAACTGATGATGATGCCATGAACCCCATCAAGTCACATGATCATTTTTGTTTTGAGGATTTAGTTTACCAGCAGACAGTTATAATTCCTCAAAATGTTCCACCTGAGTCAACACCTGTGATTTCAAATACTCAGCAAGGTAATACACTGCAGGAACTTACTGAGGATCTTAACTCACAAGCACATCTTCCAGAATTATGTACTAGGAAGTCTACAAGATCCAGCAAACCTCTCATTTGGCACAAGAATTATGTTACTCAGCATGGTTCAGCCAATTGTCTATATTCTATATATGAAGCAGTGGATTATTCCAGACTGTCACCAAAATACCAGAGTTTTGTAGCCCACCTTTCAGACAACACTGAGCCATATTGTTACAAGGAAGCTGTCAAGGATGCAAGGTGGATTGAAGCAATGAAGGCTGAGATCCAGGCTTTGGAAGACAATGGCACTTGGAAATTGGTGTCACTTCTATAGGGAAAGAAAGCCATAGGTCGTAGATGGGTATATAAAAGCAAATACAAAGCAACAGGAGAGGTGGAGAGGTATAAAGCAAGATTGGTTGCCAAGGGGTACAACCAGAAAGAAAGGCTAGATTATCAGGAAACCTTCTCTCCTGTAGTGAAAATGTCTACTGTGAGATCAGTGATCTCACTTGCAGCAGCAAGAAATTGGCCAATACACTAGATGGATGTGTATAATGCCTTCTTGCAAGAAGACTTGTATGAAGAGGTTTATATGACAATCCCAGAAGGTTTCACCATGGACCATGGACAGAAACAAATCTGCAGACTCTTAAAATCTCTATATGGGCTGAAACAAGCTTCAAGGCAATGGAATATTAAGCTTACCACAACCTTGATAGATTCAGGTTTCAAGCAAAGTCATAGAGATTACTCACTGTTTACCAAAAATGAGAATGAGAGCATTGTGGTTATCCTGGTGTATGTAGATGATCTACTGGTCACAGGTAATAGCATGTCTCTTATTCAGTCCACAAAGGATATTTTAAAATCAGCCTTTAAGATTAAGGATTTGGGAGAGCTCAGATATTTTCTTGGCATAGAGTTTGCCAGAAATAATGAAGGCATACTCATGAATCAAAGAAGATATGCATTAGAGTTAGTCTCAGATTTGGGATTGTCAGGAGCTAGGGCTGCATCTACACCTATGGATATGAATATGAAGTTCACTACTGCAGAATTTGATCACCACGTTGTGACTACAACAACAGACACATGTTCTAAGAAACCAACAGATCAGCTCTTATCTGATCCCACTGCATACAGAAGGTTGATTGGAAGGTTGTTGTATTTGACAAACACACGACCTGATATTACTTTCCCAGTACAATGCTTGAGTCAATTTATGCAGGCACCCAAAGAATCACACGTGAAAGCAGGGTTAAGACTTGTCCGATATATTAAGCAAGAACCAGGCTTGGGGATCCTCTTGCAGAGTTCTAGTACACAAGAGCTGATGGTGTTTTGTGATTCAGACTGAGCATCGTGTGTTAATAGCAGGAAGTCAGTGACAGGTTATATGGTATTCTTTGGTAGTTCACTTGTCTCATGGAAATCCAAGAAGCAGAATACAATGTCAAAGAGCTCTGCCGAGGCTGAATATAGAGCACCGCAAGATCTCGCGTCAAGCATCGCGGGCTGGGCTCTGTCGGAGATCGAGTCAAATTAAGGACACCAGTTCCTGTGTATACCGATAGTAAGTCTGCTATACAAATCGCAGCCAATCCAGTGTTTCACGAAAGGACAAAGCATATTGACATTGATTGTCACTTTATAAGGGAACATATTCACTGAGGGATGGTGTCTACAACATTCTTGCCATCTGAAGAACAACCTGCAGACATACTGACAAAGGCTCTTGGTCGACCTCAACATCTTCATCTCAAGTCCAAGTTAGGGATGAAGAATATCTTCATGGCCCCTAACTTGAGGGGTGTGTGAAAGATCATGATGTTAGACATTCTGAACCACCATAAGAGAATTGTATAGGATTAGGAGCTTGAGATTAACACAATAAATATCTCCATCATTTCTAATAGATAAAAATATCTAGGTACATTGTAATTGGTATAGGTACACATAAAAATGTCTAGATACATTGAGGAGTGGGTCTATAAATACATTGTAACCAGATACGTTTTATGATTAAATAAGAATTCTCTCTCTCTCTTAAACTCTACATCTGTTCTTCTCTCTTCTCGACCTCGACTTCATCTCCACTTCTTCTGCTAGTTTATTCTTCTCTCTTCATCTGCCATCTTCTCCATTTACACACACATCTTTTGCTTCTGCTGATTACAACACTTGGTCTTGTGATTGTTACATTCGAAGGCAAACCAGTGGCTCATTGGCCATTGGATGAGGTAATTATCACAGATGTAATAATTTAACATGTAATAATATTACTCAAAAGGTCTCGCACCAATAATAATATCCTTATACTTTATACATATAATTTGCTTTTATCTTATCCACCTAATGCACCTTTCGCACCCTTTGGTATGTATTGCCTCCTAACTAATAGATCAGATCCACCCGATTAAAAAAAATCGCATTGTTAAGTCGTCGGATTTACCCACTAAGAAGTTCGTGAAACTAATGTGAATTGCGTTGAGGAAATCCACCAAAGTTAGACAGATAGATAGACTTCTTTCCCGCGATTAAGGGAGAGCAAGAAAGAAAATCAAATGACTATTTTTTAACCAGCGTCCTCTTTTGAAAAAGGAATGACTGTGTTGTAGTTTTCATGGTTACAAGAATTTTCTTTTTCAAGCAACATTTTCCTCCACATACCCAAAATATTGTTAGTTAAATATTTATTTTTCTTTTTAGATCTCTTTTCAAATAATACTTGAACTTTGAAGCCTTTAATCTAATTGGTTCATTTTATCAATAAGGGTTATCGTAGAGTGACAACTACTTATTCATCTTTAAGCAAATATCTCGGGTTCAAATTCCCCTAGATATGAAATCACCTTTGTTAGAAAGTGCTCTATCCCCTATCTGGGACCTCCACCCAGGGTGAATTTGAATTTAGTCAGGAAAAAAAACAATTGTTTTGTTTTAATTTACTTATGGAAATTACCTCACTTTACCCCTCATCACCCGAACTCCATGACCCATTTCTCCTCCCATGTCCCACACACACACAACTAGAAAAATAAATAGAGAAAAGTAGAAAGCATAGGAAAGAGAAACAATGGAGATTAATTAAGTTAAAGGGTAGATGAGTAGGGCAAGGATTGCAATCATTATCAACTTATTAAAAAGGCTTCCATCAACCTTACTTGATGATATTCTATGTGGGGTCTATGGCAGGTGTTCATTGTACTCAATATATTTCTGTCTCTCAGATAGCCTGTAAAGAAAGTCCCAAGTCGTATCATCCCACTCCTAATTAATTCTCTTTGCAATTTGCATTTCATATATGGCAGCCTTGATAAAGTTTGGATTAACCATGGAGCTTCTTCTCTTATCAACTGGACTTATTTCTTCTTTCATCATGCTTAAAAAAACTATAAGTCCTCATTACTTATTTGACATGGTCCTTGTCAATTTAAGTGATATCTTGAATTATTCCAAGAGCTTCTTGTCATCTCCATTTTATATTTGCATCTTCATCAACTCTGTTGTCATCCTTATCTTAACTTTCTCCAAATTTAACCACCCTATAAAGAAACTCCTCAATATTTTTCTAGATGAAAAGTATTCTGATGATGATATTCAAATTCAGCCACAAGCACAGGACTATATGCCGAATAGGACTAATTCAGCAATTGCAATGGACACCGTTATGTCATTTTTCAACAGTAATTATAATTCGCATCCTCCTGTCTTGGAAGATATTCAAGATGAGATGCTCTTTAGCAGTGTCAAAGACACTAAAATTGATAGTGCACAAACAACAACTACTCTTCCTCAATCTCAAATAAGTTGGGATCGATTAAGGACCAAAATTGATAGTGCACAAACAACAACTACTCTTCCTCAATCTCAAATAAGTTGGGATCGACTAAGGACCAAAATTGAAAGTGCACAAACAATAACTACTCTATCTAAATCTCAAACAAGTCGGGATCGGTTAAGGGCCAAAAGCTATAGTGCACAAACATCGCATAATTTTCTAGACATGTCTCATTTGACTGAGGCCCGTGAAATCATTAGTCCACGTTCATCAAATCCATCTCATGATGAGACAAGTACAAGAACCAATTATCAAGAAAATGTTGAAGAATTAGTGGAATTAGAAGATGACTCATTGGAGGCGACATGGAAGGCGATCACCAAGAAAAAGGAGCTGAGAAAATCAGTGACTTTTAACGATGCTTTATCGATGTCTCGGATAGGGGGGCTGAGAGGGGACATCTCTGTTAGTACAGAGGAATCCAACAAGAAATTCGATGATTTCATAAAGAAGATCAACCAAGAGAGGTTGATGCAAAGACAAGAGTCTGATCAGCGTGCCATCGACAATCATACGCTAAATCGGGCACGTTAACTGAGTTAATGGCTTACTAGCCAGAAGAACTCAGGGCGGAGGTACGGTTCTGCTTATGAGTTGGGGTGAACACAGAAGCTCTGGTCAAACTTTGTATTTGTATTTGATAATCTACTTAATATGTATAAGTAATTACATCTAGAACACAGTAAACTACATTTTCTTAGAATTCAAAATTCATAAATTCAAAATCCTAGCACCATCTCTAATACTAATACTAGTATGCAATATGTACTCGTATAGCGAGGCTTGCGAGTGTTTGCAGTCTTTTTTTTTTTTGGTAGTAAAGTCTGCAGCATTTTCTGGTGATTTATGATATTATCTTTTAAATTTGTTGTGTGTGGGTGAGTGAAAATAATTAAGTTCCCATCATGTTGTCATTTTCTTAAAAGTAAGTTACTATAGTAACTACTTACGATTGCTCCATAATTCCATACACATTAATATGATGATGATTATCCTAATTGAACTCCGATGGTGGTCTTGGTTCTTATAATATCGTAAACGTGTATATAGTAATAATAGGAATTCTAAACCTAATCACAAGAGAAATCTTAGTTTTATCATAATTATATTTACACAATATATAAAATATATTTTAATTATGAGTAGGGATACAATTGTTACTATATAAACGTTTACAAATATTAAGTTATATAGAACAGTATTTTCAGTTGAAGCGTCTAAGAATAATAGCTCGTTTTATTGCTATATATTCTCCAGCTTCTACTTGATTGGGCTTTTTCAAATTAAACTCCATTGCTCAAGTCAGTAAAATTTTCTTCTACAAATTGCACCAAACGGGTACTCAAGAGTGTGCCCTAGTGATCAATGAAGTGAGTTGAGAACTATGAGAACCTCAAGTTTAAATTTCAACGGAGGCGACTGCTTTTTTCCATCAGTCCAAACTTTGTGGACGGAGTTACCCGGTATATGTGCGGCGATAACAGATATCTAGAATTATATGAGGTACACGCAAGTTGACCCAGACACCATTACTATAAAAACAAAAAGAATTGCACCAAACTAAAATGGAAGAAACATGGAGAATATTCTTTTTAAACAACCTAAAACTGAAATTCATATTGTATAGCTGTATATTCTTAAAAAATGTAATTAGGTGGTTACCAGCCTATCAGGAAGTTCAGTGGGCAGTTAAATAGACTTCTTCGATGAACATAAAGAAACAAAGAAAATGAGCCTACTATATCTTATGAATTTACATTGCTTTATAACACAATGAATAAGAAGTTAATTTCCAACTCTTGTCTTTAGCTCCAGTAGCTTCTTTTTTTCTTTTGTTGTTAGAGGTTTCTTGCTCGATTGATCTCACGTTACGAAAATCTAGATTCGTCGAATTAGTGGAAAAGCTATTATAGAAGTGCATTTTCAATTATTGATGGAAGAATAGTCAAATCTCTTTATAACAATCTCGTATGATCGGACTTTTTTTTCGTTTACCTATTATAGTGGTTGGTTATCATATTCCCGCAAGAATATTTGACATTTAAATATTTTGGATGTTACGGACAAAAATCACCAATTTGTATATACTATCAACTTCTTATGTTATAAAAGATAGAGAGAGTTACTTAAATTAAAATTTCAAAAGATAGCCATACTTTATTTTTTATTTTTTTTAAATAAGTATAATATTAATAAATCTATAATTAATTGTTCGTACAAAGATTTAAACTCCAAGACACATGTTTCAAAATTACTTGAAAACTAAATTTTTTAAGTTTGATAGAAGAAAATCTGCAATATTGTAGCTTATTTGGTAAATTTCAATCTCTTAGTGACGATATAACTCTTGAATTGATGAACATTTTGATTTAAAGTCTCAACAAAAGGGTATTCGATAACCTTTGCTTGAAGACAATCTAAGAACTTAATAATGAATCTCCCAAGACCACATTATGACATAAATAATAATTAAAAAATGACAAAATTGGCTAAATGAATGTAAAGTGAATTGTGTGAAAAAATGGCGGAATAAAACAAGTTTTCATTTTTTTTATTTAACGAGAAATAAAACAATAACAAATTAGCCCAAAACTAAGCGAGAAATGAGACCCCGACAACATCTCATATAGCGTGCGGAGAAAAGCTAGAAGGCACGTGTAAATGCTATTCAAAGCGAAATTCTTGGCTAAACGCCAAATTTGCTAAATCATCAGCTATCGAATTAGCCTCCCTGTAAGTATGGCAATAGAGATCACCCAGTTCCTAGCCAAGAGGTGACGAATGCAGTTGATAATTGTTGGAAATTTGCCTTTGGTGGAGGTTGGGTTCGCCAATCTTTAATGATTTAAACAACATGGTTTCGCATGTTGGAGACATTGGTTCTTCACACGCGCATAATCTACTAAGTGAGTAGATGACATTATGGTCAATGATCGTCAAATTTCATTGGAAAATGAAAGAGATATTGGTCTGCAAAGTAAGGTTTTTGAGACATGAAAAAGTGGTGTGGACAAATCTACCACATAGGTGGGAAAAAGAAGAATTGTTCATAATATAAGCCTTAAAATTGAATAAGGGATTGGGACCCCAAGGGGTAACCATGTGTTTGAAGGAGGAAGGACCTAGGTATGCTTGGGTTCGAGATTAGGCCCACACGCGCATCACCACCCGCCCGGGTTGGGTCGCGAGCTGATGGGCTGATTCTGTTATTATCATTTTAGACCCCAAACTTTATTATATTTACAGTTTGGTCTTTGGAGTTTCCAGAAGGCGAATCGCTGGCGCGCCATGGCCGTGAGCCGCGCTCCTAATGACCCGATGTCGCGAAACGGGAAATTGATGACATTAACTTGCTGAAACGTTTTGCACTTATTCCAAAACGTTTCTGGCCTTTATGGTGTCCATTAACAACCTTTTTAACCCCTCTTAATTGCCCTTTAACACATCTCCTCATCCTATACAATATAAATCAAGACATTATTTCAGATTTGAGGAAACACATATAAAACATACAAAACAGTGAGCAAAACACTGCAAAAGACAAATTCTTTTTTTTCATTCTTTAGCAATCGTTTCGTATTTATTTTCTTCGCCAGGATCAATAGTGTTTGCTTTGCACAAGTGATAGTTTGTTGTTTTATCTTGGGAGACAAATTGCAAATCACTCGTACAAAATATATATACATGCAATATTGTCTTAAGGATAAAGTGAATATCACTCGACTCAGCACCCTTGTTTTAGTGTCTCTTGATTTCAGAATTAACAACATTCAAGGAGCTTGATGTAGTTGGAACAAAGACCAAGATTCAAAACACATTCAAGGACGAAGATCAATACCACAAAAGATTATTGTTGCCACAATTCATGTTTGACATCAACTTTGTTGCTATTGTAATTCATAGTAGTTTATGTTAAGAATCCCACACTGCATGTATAGGATCCATGTATAATCGAGAAAGATTGGAGAAGAAGTTTGAGAGAAGAAGGAAGGTTAGGGTTCGCAAGATCAGAAGAGAGAGACAAGATATTTTGGGAGCCAAGGTTGACTTTCTCTGAGACCTTCCATCCATACTACTCAAATGACAACAATGCCAATGCTCAGATTCGCCTTCACCGCGACACGCCACTTGTTTCTTTGACTTCCACACAATGGGAGATGTCCCAAATAAGACTAACCAGTGATGGATTTTCTACTGTTGGGGCAGGAACCCCAATCAACATCGCAGAAAACCTGCAGACTGGATGAGCTAGTGTTGTTGAGAAGGACACCAGCTCCTGGTGCATCCTTGACATACCTTACAATCCTTAACCCTGCCTCGAGGTGCGACTGCTTAGGAGCCTGCATGAATTGGCTAAGGCTTTGAACTGAGTATGCAATATCTGACCTGGTGTTAGTAAGATACAATAGCTTTCCAACGAGTCGTCTGTAAACTCCAAGATCTGAAAGCAATAGATCATTCTTCATAGTGGCAGTCTCAGAGACACCAGATGCAGCAATCTGTTGATCAAGCTCCAGAGTTGTCAATTTCTGATGCATTTCCATAGGAGAATGAGATGGTTTGGCCCCTGCAAACCCCATGTCGGATATTAACTACAATGCATACTTTCTCTGATACATTACAATACCTTTATCACTCTTCGCAAATTCAATGCCCAAAAAATATTTAAACTCACCTAGATCCTTTATCTTGAATACAGATTGTAGTCTCCTTAGTTGATTGCAGCAAGCCTTTGTCATTTCCAGTGAGCAAAAGATCATCAACATATACTAGCACAATAACAATCTTCCCTTCCTGATGCTTGGTAAACAATGAGTAATCTCGGAGGCTTTGTGTAAAACTAGAATTAACCAAGGCTGAGGTTAGTTTGATGTTCCATTGTCGAGATGCCTGCTTGAGTCCATATAGTGACTTCATCAATCGACACACCTTCCCATTACTGCACTCGATGTGAAACCCTCGTGCAACGCATTGAAGACTTCCTCAAATAGGCCACCTTGTAGGAATGCATTGTAAACATCCATTTGGTACACAACCCATCGCTGATCATTGTAATAAACAATGACCGATCGCTTGCCATTTTAACCACATGAGAGAATGTCTCCTGGTAATCCAACCCCTCCTTCTGATTATACCTTTTTGCAACTAGCCTTGCCTTGAACCTCTCAACTTCCCCAGTAGACTTGTATTTAATTTTGTACACCCATTTGCATCCAATGGCTTTCTTCCCTTTAGGTAGTGTCACCAGTTCCCATGTCTTGTTATCCTCCAAGGCATTGATTTCAGCTTTCATTGCCTCCACCCATTTAGCATCCTTGACAGTCTCTTTATAGTTGCATGGTTCTGTGGCAGCTGGGGATTTTGCTATGAAAGCCTGATAATTGGAAGAGATATTAGAATAGCTCAGCCCTGCAGAACAGAATAAAGACAATTAGTTGACCCTTGTTGTGTGACATAGTCCTTATGCCAAATGGGAGGTCTACTAGCTCTTGTAGATCTTCTCAAGTCTGAATCTGGAACTTGCATGCCAGAACCAGGGATACCAAAAATAGAAAGTTGCACATCAGAATCAGATATTTGTACAGCAGCATCAGAGAGTTGTATATCAGTATTGAAAGGTATGTGTTGAAAATTAGGAGTGCCACTATTATCTAAGTGAATACCAACTGTAATCTCAATTGGTTGCATTAAGTCATCATAGCAAAATGAATCATATGTGTGAACATATATCATTTCATTTTTATCACTATAATTCTTAAAAGGAAAAATATTCTCCATGAAGACTACATCTCTACTCATGAAGACAATTCTGTTTTCCAAATCATATAGCTTATATCCCTTTTGAAATGTACCATATCCTAAATGAACAACTCTTAAGGCTCTAGGACTAAACTTATCCCCACTAAGAAGATTAGTCGCAAAGCACAAGCATCCAATTATTCTTAGAGGAGATATTGAAGGAATAGACTTGTACAACATTTCAAAAGGTGATCTATTCTTAAGAACAGAAGAAGGAATCCTGATCAAGACATAAACTGCCCCCTCAATACAAAAACCCCAGAACCTATCTGGTATGCACCCTTGGATTTTAATAGCCCTTGATGTTTCCAAGATATGCCTATGTTTTCTTTCAACCACTCCATTTTGTTGGGGAGTGTAGGGGCATGAACTCTCATGTACTACCCCATATTTCTGAAATAAATTCTTGCAATTATTATTGAAGAATTCAGTGCCATTATCTGATCTTTCTGCCTTAATCTTTGCCCCAAATTGTGTGTTTACTGTGACAAAGAAATTTCCAGCAAGGTGAACACATCAGACTTTAGTCTCATCAAAAAACTCATGTCCATCTAGAACAATCATCCACAATTGTAAGGAATATCTCATTCCATTATATGTATCAACCCTATATGGTCCCCAAACATCCATATGTAACAGTTGAAAATGAACATGTGTTCTAGTAGAACTAATAGGAAATGACACTCTAGTTTGCCTTGCTAGAGGGCATATTTCACAACTATGCAACGTAAAGAACTATCATTCTTGAAACAAGGTATTCTCTTCAACATGACACATTCTGCGATGCCATAAGATCGCATCGGTCCTTTCCGAGTAGGCCAGAAGATCGACGGTGTATTTTATATACACTTTTTGAGTCATTTTTAGTTAGTATTTTACTCATTTCATTTATGTTTAGTATAGTATTAGGTCGTTTTGTCACGACGACTCGGTCGCGACTAGTACTCACCGGTACATCAGTATACATCGAGAGAATAGCGAATGAACATACACAACACATAACTTATAAAAATGGTAAACATCACTGGCCAGCCGATAAGGCTGCCTTCCATAAAAACATACTTAATCGTATACAACTTATTCTTTCAAATTTCAAACCACAAACGTGGCTGCACCTCTAGGAATAACAATCGTGGCGACGGGGCCCGCCATACCCCCTGAATGTACAAAAGTCTATAACCTCAGGGAATCATCCCAAAAGACAAAGCCTCCGGAGAGATGGAGCTTTCCAAGAAATGAACAGTGATCCTAAGAGTGCGGATAAGCAAGCTACGTATCTCGACTGCGGCGTAACGCACTTCGGGCGAGGTCGATCAACAGTACAGTATGTGAAATCAAAATATCGTAATGAATCATAATAGCGGATATATAAAGCGAGACATGTATGATAGCCAAACTACGATACAACATATACGCAGCCGTGTCAAGTCGTGACTCACGCCTCTAAGTCATCACTCAAATATAACCATAGGTCTCATGCCTATAATATCAATCATGCCTGTGGAATTCTTCCTCACCGCGAGCCTATGAAGAACAACACTAAGGAGTACACATGAACACTAGATCCCACTGCCATCGAACTGCATTTAGGCAAGAAAAGGCATAGCTACCGATCCACCCTGCATCCTCAATCGATCGGTAAATGCGATAGCCGGCTACAGATCCACCCGTACAACAATACTATAATCGAATCACGGCCGACCGGGCAAGTGCGATAGCCTCTACCAGATCCACCTGCGTCACGCATCGGCAAGCAATCGCAGCTAACCACGAGATCCACCTGCATCACACCACTTCGCCTAACCCCGACCGGAGCAATGAAAGCCAACTATCGATCCACGCTGCATCACGTCTCGGCCGGCAAGTACGAGCTAACTCTAGATCCACCTGCATCGTGATGAACCTCATGGAAGCTAATCCATGGAATAATCACATCAGGAAACGAACCCTCATCATGGCCGCATACCCGTGGAATCCTCCATCACTGACGGTACGCCCAAATAGACTCATAACTACATGCTTTTAATTCGAATTGCAATACCATGCCTTTACATAAACCAAAACAATTACCATGCCTTCTTTTCACGTAAACCAAGAGAATTCTTATTTAAGCAAGCCAAAGTACTATCAAGGCACACATAGAATAATTCTCAATTTAAACAAGCCCAAAACACTATCAAGGCACAAACAGAATAATTCTCTTTTAACAAGCCAAAGTACTACATACGTACATTCTTTCCAAAAGATTCCTTTTTATGCAAAATCCAAGATACTAACACCCGTAGTATCAAGGCGCGTCTATTTTTCAAAGTAAGTTACTACACCTTTAGAAAACTCATTTCAAGGCTTGAAACCAAGTAACTTCAATTTTTCACAATCTAGACAACTTATGCTCATTAATCAAAATAGACAACTTTCATAACCTTCCATAAAGTTATTATAACCAACTTCCCATAAAGCCGTTATACTAACTTTATGCTTTAGAAATTTAAGACATCCTTATCCTTTCATAAGGCCGTTATAACTAACTTCCCATAAAGTCGTTATAACTCCTTATAAACCATTTCGTTCTTTTACTAACCAAGAGACTTATACTTCAAACAAATTCATACAATTTTCAAAATACTTCATTATGTCAAGAAATCCTTGTCTACCTTATTTAGGATAAACCATTCCTTAAGAACAAGCGGGTTAACTTCTTAACCCAACCAACTTAAACATTTCCTTAAAACAAGTCAAGTATAACAAAAGGATTTACTTTATTCAAAACACGTACGTCTACCTTACTATATAGTTATAACTACTCATGCTCAAGAGATAAGAAAGTTTCCACATACCTCTTCGGTCAATCCACTTGCTAAGCTCAAACTACCGCAAGTAATATGTCAACCTATAACAACCATAATACGTTTATTAGCCTCTAATTTCAATGTAGAAATAATCTAAGTTCAAAGCCCTTAAATTCTATGGAAAATTAAGCAGCATTTCCTTTGTTTCTACATACTTTGCCACCTTTTCTCAAGGCCGAATTTATCATCCAAACGCCACATTTAAGGCTCAACAATCCAACACTTCAAAGGGGATTACACACCTAAACTTGGGTGTGTAAAATTCTGCCCCAATAGGTACAACAATTCACTTAACAATTCTAAGGTAGTTTTTAGGCTACAACATGCTCATAATATCTTCTTAACCAATTCCTTCACATTCAAACCATAGTTCTTACATGCAATGAGTCTAAGAGCATTATTTACTACCACAAGTTCTTCCTTCTTAACATGCAACACTAGAAACTAATTCTAAAGGAATAAATGTTACCTTAAAGCTTTAGCCAAATATTTCCAACCACTTGCTAGTTTCCTTTTCAAGAACACCACCACAACAACCTTCACAAGCTAGCCACAAGCTTCCCTCTTGCTTTTACTTTTTCAGATTTTTCCTAAGGCTAGAATGTCTCTTGGGATTTTAGAGAATGAGAGCTTAAACTTTTAAGAGAAGGAAGCGCTGTTGTCTAAGAGAGAGAGATGTAGTATGACCAAGTCTGGAAATATCATGCATGCAAAATCAGATGGGGACACTTGTCACCTCCCAAGGTCTTTTAAAAGAAAATCGACTTTTCCTAAGTTTTTCCGCCTGAATCCGCCAAGCGCCACTGCTTCCCGGCCATGGCGCTGAAACCTCCGCGACTTCTCTGAACTTCCGCGCGCCATGCTGGCTTCCGGCGCGGGCGCTAACTTCAGCGGCCTCAAGCATTTCGCGCCATGCTCAGATCCGCGCCGCGCCTCGCCGCTTCTTGTCCGAAACACATTTATGTCCGATCACGACCGAACTTGTAACTCCCATAACTTTCTACTCCGATGTCCTATCGACGAACGGTTGGTTGCGTTGGAATCTAGACTCAACGAACTACGCCCTGGGCCTTTGAAACACTTAGGAACTCTCAATGTACCGGGTCATAACCCGCCTCAAAGTTGACTAAAATCCATCCGGAACAATCCGTCAACCTATCCTTCGAAAATTTTAAGTCTTACCCCCTTTCGTACGCTCTCAAACGCATGACCTGAACTACGGGGTGTAACATTCTCCCCCCCTTAGAAACATTCATCCCCGAATGTTCCTTGGAGCCAATCTACTATTCCTGTACATCCTCGTACGTCACGCTTAAGAGGACCTTACTATGCCACTTCATGACCATAAGATATCACACACGCTCAATCATTCCTCATAAATCAAACAGAAAACGAATCCAACGTATGACCCATTACCACTTACTCGCTCACGCCCAATGAACTGCCCGTTCGTATCTACCAACTTATTCTAACACATGTACATAGTCTCAATATCCTCTGTTCATAACACTAAATCATACAATCAATCCTATCACACATACTAATCTCTGCGGTCAAATATGTACCAGAACTATTGCTTCGCATTCTCCTTGTCGCCCTAATCATGATCCCGCCTGCACGACGCATAACAAAAGAAGGCGATGAACCAGCCACTGATCCCGAAGGCTGAATCTCTACATCCGCGCTATCCCTGCTCGGATAGTTCCTCGCATAATGGCCCTGCTGGCCACATGTATAGAAGTTACCCAAACTAGCACGACACACCCCATAATGGGTGTTACCACATCGGCTACACCGAGGTAGAGGTGGCTTCCTCAGACTAACACACCTACTCTCCCGAAAACTCAACCCGGAGCCCCGCCCGCCCCGAATCTCCGAACGCCCGAATATCGCGTGGAGTACTCAGACCGCCGAGGCGCATAACTAGCTCGCTGCCGAGGCGGTCCGCTCGAAGCCGCCGAGACCTGCCGCCTGCCTCGGGCCGGCTCGAGCTGCCGACCCTCTCTTTCTCTCGCCCTCTATCCTCGCGATATGCTCGCATCCTGGCGATATCCATACCGGGCCAAGAGCTACTCCCAAGCACGCAGAATCATATGACTGCCTAGCCCCATCACATGTAGATGAACTCGCTCGCCATGCCGCTACAATAGTGCGATACCGACAAAGAGTCAAACTCAGTCAGATTTGATGGTCCTCCCATTCTCGCCAAGATCAAGAATCTATCCACGCGGCTCTCCTCAACTCGTGAGGCGAAGTGATCCAGAAGGCCTCGTGAACTCCTCCAAAACCGCCGGAAGAGCACCTCCTCTAGACAATTCCCGTGACTCAAACCAGTTCAACGCAATATCGCAGAACCTGTAGAAGCTAACACAACGGACTCGCCTCCGAGGCCCTAAGCACTGCAGAATCCGCACTGTCGGATAAACTCCCGAGGATCCTCCTCGCACCTCAACCATAGAACTCGGGTGGATTACAACTCGTAAAGTCCCGAATCTTTAAACCGCCGTACTTGGGTTAGCCATCGGCCGCGGCCGCTCGCCACGATGCTAGTCAACAACCCGACCGCTCCGTAATCCCTATACTCGCTCGCCGTGAATCGAGGCTCGCATCAAACCTCTGGAGCTATTGCCGCTCCCGCCTTCTATCGCTGCCAGAATAACTCGCCGACCCGCCTACTCCTCGTGCATAGTTCGTGCCCAGCTCGTAACTCTCACGCACTCACCAGCGCCTCCGCCGCCGCTTGCCCTTCGGGCTCGCCGCTCCGCGAGGCATAATCGCACAAGGATAGGTCGAGAGGACTCAACCTACTATGACAGCTCATCGCACAATCTCGGTGAGAAGAATGGAAACCAATCCTAAATGTCCCGCACTCCCGATTATAGATGTGGTGCACAACACACCGATAATCAAGACTTACTGTACACCGGCCTGTAGACACTTTCGAGGACTAACCGCTTTGATACCACTTTTGTCACGACCCGACCGGTCGCGACTAGTACTTACCGGTACTGCCGCTGTATACATCGAGAGAATAGCAATGAACATACACAACACATAACTTATAAAATGGTAACATCATCGCCACCGATAAGGTCGCTTTCCATAAAAACATACTTAATCGTAAGTACAACTTATTCTTTCATTTCAAACCACAAACGTGACTACGCACTTCAGGAATAATAATCGTGGCGACAGGGCTCGCCATACCCCGAATGTACAAAAGTCTATAACCTCGTGGAATCATACTAAAAGACAAAGCCTCCAGAGAGATGGAGCTTTCAAGAAATGAACAGTGATCCTAAGAGCGGATCGCCAGTTACGATCTCGACCGCGGCGATGAACGCAGCTTCCGGGCGAGGTCAAGACAACAGTACCAAGTATGTGAAATCAAAATCAGAATGAATCATAATAGCATATATATAAAGCAGAGACATGTATGATAGCCAAACTACAGTACACAACATATACGCAGCCATGTCAAGTCAGGGACTCACGCCCTCTAAGTCATCACTCAAATATAACCATAGGTCTCATGCCTATAATATCAAACCTGCCCGTGGAATTCCTTCCTCACTGCCATACATGAAGAACAACACTAAGGAGTACACATGAACACTAGATCCCACTCGCCATCGTAACTGCGAGGCAAAGACGGGCATAGCTACCGATCCACCTCGCATCCTCAATCGACGGGCAGTACGAAAGCCGCTACCGTGATCCACCCGCATCAACAATACTATAATCAATCACGGTTCGATCGGCAAGTGTGATAGCCTCTACCAGATCCACCCTGTGTCACATCGCTGACCGGGGCAAGTACGCAGACTAACCACCAGATCCACCCTGCATCACACCACTTCGCCCTAACCCTGACCGGGGCAAGTACGAAAGCCAACTACCAGATCCACCCTGCATCACGTCTCTGACCGGGGCAAGTACGAGGGCTAACTACTAGATCCACCTCGCAGTGAGACCTCATGGAGAGCTAATCCATGGAATAATACTGTCAACATGGAAACGAACCCTCATCATGGCCGCATACCCGTGGAATCCTCCATCACTGACGGTACGCCCAAATATACTCATAACTACATGCTTTTAATTCGAATTGCAATACCATGCCTTTACATAAACCAAGACAATTACCATGCATTCTTTTCACGTAAACCAAGAGAATTCTTATTTAAGCAAGCCAAAGTACTACACATAGAATAATTCTCAATTTAAACAAGCCCAAAACACTATCAAGGAACAAACAGAATAATTCTCTTTTAACAAGCCAAAGTACTACGTACGTACATTCTTTCCAAAAGATTCCTTTTTATGCAAAATCCAAGATACTAATACCCGTAGTATCAAGGCGCGTCTATTTTTCAAAGTAAGTTACTACACCTTTAGAAAACTCATTTCAAGGCTTGAAACCAAATAACTTCAATTTTTCACAATCTAGACAACTTATGCTCATTAATCAAAATAGACAACTTTCATAACCTTCCATAAAGTTATTATAACCAACTTCCCATAAAGTCGTTATACTAACTTTATGCTTTAGAAATTTAAGACATCCTTATCCTTTCATAAGGCCGTTATAACTAACTTCCCATAAAGCCGTTATAACTCCTTATAAACCATTTCGTTCTTTTACTAACCAAGAGACTTATACTTCAAACAAATTCATACAATTTTCAAAATACTTCATTATGTCAAGAAATCCTTGTCTACCTTATTTAGGATAAACCATTCCTTAAGAACAAGCGGGTTAACTTCTTAACCCAACCAACTTAGACATTTCCTTAAAACAAGTCAAGTATAACAAAAGGATTTACTTTATTCAAAACACGACGCTCACCGTACTATATAGTTATAACTACTCATGCTCAAGAGATAAGAAAGTTTCCACATACCTCTTCGGTCAATCCACTTGCTAAGCTCAAACTACCGCAAGTAATATGTCAACCTATAACAACCATAATACGTTTATTAACCTCTAATTTCAATGTAGAAATAATCTAAGTTCAAAGCCCCTAAATTCTATGCAAAATTGGGCAGCATTTCCTTTGTTTCTACATACTTTGCCATCTTTTCTCAAGGCCGAATTTATCATCCAAACGCCACATTTAAGGCTCAACAATCCAACACTTCAAAGGGGATTACACACATAAACTTGGGTGTGTAAAATTCTGCCCCAATAGGTACAACAATTCACTTAACAATTCTAAGGTAGTTTTTAGGCTACAACATGCTCATAATATCTTCTTAACCAATTCCTTCACATTCAAACCAAAGTTCTTACATGCAATGAGTCTAAGAGCATTATTTACTACCACAAGTTCTTCCTTCTTAACATGCAACACTAGAAACTAATTCTAAAGGAAGAAATGTTACCTTAAAGCTTTAGCCAAATCTTTCCAACCACTTGCTAGTTTCCTTTTCAAGAACACCACCACAACAACCTTCACAAGCTAGCCACAAGCTTCCCTCTTGCTTTTACTTTTTCAGATTTTTCCTAAGCCTAGAATGTCTCTTGGGATTTTAGAGAGAAGGAGGAGCTTAAACTTTTAAGAGAGAAGGAAGAGCTTTTGTCTAAGAGAGAGAGATGAAGTATGACCAAGTCTTGAAATATAATGCATGCAAAAGTCAGATGGGGGGGACACTTGTCACCCTCCCAAGGTCTTTTAAAAGAAAAATCTGACTTTTTCTAAGTTTTTCCGCCCAGAATCCCGCCTGCCAGCCTATTCTTCCCAGGCTGCCAATAAACCTCCGCGACTTCTGCGAACTTCCGCCGCGCCCTCGCTTCCTGGCCATGCGCTGCAACTTCAGCGCCCTCAAGATTTCGCGCGCTCGCATCCGCGCCGCGCCTGCCGCTTGTCCGAAACACATTTCTGTCCGACTGCGCACTGAACTTGTAACTCCCATAACTTTCTACTCCGAGGTCCTATCGACGAACGGTTGGTTGCGTTGGAATCTAGACTCAACGAACTACGCCCTGAGCCTTTGAAACACTTAGGAACTCTCAATGTACCGGGTCATAACCCACCTCAAAGTTGACTAAAACCCATCCGGAACAATCCGTCAACCTATCCTTCGAAAATTTTAAGTCTTACCCCCTTTCGTACGCTCTCAAACGCATGACCTGAACTACGGGGTGTAACAGTTTTCCTTTCTTTTGTGTCACAGCGGTCAGAAACGGATAAATGACGAAAATGAGATGAAATGAGCATAAAAGAGATGGAATTGCACACTAAAAGGGCCAAGAAATGAAGTCTAAGAAGTTCCGGAAATTATAGAGAGATCGAAGTCAAGCGAGAAAAGGACGACGAAACAGAATCCGCCGAAACGCCACCGAGCCGCGGCGCTGGCAAAGCACTGGCGCCCAAAGTGCCGAAAGACCCGAGTTGCCGATTTTCAAGCGCCGCGCGCCACTGCAAGTGCCGCGATGCGGATTTATGAAGTCAGCGATTTGACATGTTTTCAGAATCCTAAAGGGATTACTTTTCCTACCTAAAGGGATAACTTTTCCTACATAAAAGGATAACTTTTCCTACCTTAAAACCCTTACCTAAAAGGATTCTAATAACTTTTCCTACTTACAAATCCTTAACCCTTCACCTAAAGGATTCTTGGTCTATAAATAGTCTCTACATCATTAGAAGAATTCATTTCTCCATTCCACCATTCACCATTCTACATCCATTCATCCACCAATCCATCTTGTAAATATTCCACAACACAACCCTCGATCTGTAAGGCTTGAGACTGCTCTTAAGTATTTTTCTTTTCTTTCTTTTACTTTATTTTAGTTTATGTTGGATATTGAATTAGTTCTTGTCATGTCAATGGCTAGGAACTAATTCCATTATAGGGCTTTCCATGTTAAATCACTTGAAACTTATGTTATGAGTTAATGCATGTTTATGGTTATTCTTCTTATTGTTGAGATTTACCCAATAATTGTTTTGAATGCTTGGTAATTAATTGATCACTAATTATCATTATTTATATGATTTCTAATCAAACTTCGAAAGGAGGAGGTTGTGAATATGCTGTAAGTTGGGTAGACATATTTTGGATTGGGGATGAAAATACCTCAATTACTTATGTAGCGTTAATGAGAGGTTTAAACACTTAATTTTACGCATGGCGCGTGACGGTTAACTAGGTTTTTGGTCTTAATCCTCCTATAGAGTCATCCTTATCACCGAAAGGTAGAAATGAGCGATACTGGGGTTGAGTGTTTATATAGCCTTAACGGGAGTATAAAACGATTTAGTAAACGTGCTAGCTCCAAAAGAAGAAGAACCATAATTCATTGCATTAATAAGTAACATAAGCGGATAGTTGAGGAGACTTGGAAGCCCTATTTCCACCACTACTGAAGTAAACACTTAGTTAATTAGTCTTTATAATTGTTAGTTATAAACAAAATCAAATATCGGTTACCAAATAGATACCAAAAGGTAGATAATTGGTACTTGAACAATAATCCTTGTGGACGATATTCGGTCTTACCAAGACTATATTACTTGTCACGATAACGTGCACTTGCGTTAAAGTGTGTGCATCTTTTCGCGCATCAAGTTTTTGGCGCCGTTGTCGGGGATTAGACATAGTTCAATATCAATTTTATCTATTTTTAATTTCTAATTTGGTTTTATTTCTGTTTTATTTTTTTTTATTTTTTTTTGCTCCAAGAACAAGTTTCTAACTTGTTCTGCGAGCATCTTTTTATCACCTTTTGTTGTTTTTCTTATTTTGCAGGTTAAATTCGGGAAAAAAAATGAAAATTAAAAAATAATAATAATAATAAAATCAGGACACATGGACTACTACTATCAGAGACAGTGGAGACATCAACAACAGCTTAACCCACAGATTTCAGAGGGAGATCGAAATGAGTTGCAGGCAGACATACTTATGTTCGCCAAGTGTCAGGCTCAGTTTATGGCTGAGACAAGGGAGTCCCTCAGAAAGTTGGAGACACAAATAGGGCAATTGATGGATGAGATGAGCAATACAACTCAAGCAAATCTGCCTAGCGACATCATTATGGGAGGTGGTAAGCAAATAGAAGAGCCTTAACCACACCCAGCTGTTGAGGAATCTGGCGAGATAATTGGTGTAGAGAAGGAAAAAGTTACTGAGATCCAATCATTCATCTTTTTGGACTCCTTGAAAAATCTTTTTCTTGTACCTATTGCAGAAGAAACACCACCAGTTGTCAATGTTGACCTCCAAAAAGAAAGTCCATACCATCAAGGGCAACCCCTAGAGTTGAGAGATGTAGGAAGATTCACTGATCCCTACATTATAGAGAGCCTAAAAGACAAGCTTGTCTTGTGTACTTGGGGGATAATTTTATGTTTGAGGCCCTTGTTTGAACAGATGGTTGTAGGAAAAGTGAGACCTGCAACAATAACTCATGGATTGCAAAGCAGCCGGAAGGATCCAATGGGCACTCGTAAAGGTTAATTGCGTCCGGCTAAAAGACGTTAAAGACAGCGTTTGTTGGGAGGCAACACAATGTTTTTAATTATGTTATTTTAATTTCTGTCTTTATTTTATTTTATTTTATCTTGAACAGTCTCACGGTCTTGGGTTCTTGTTTTGTGTTGTTGGATGACAGGTGGACTGAAAGCTAAAACCGAGGAAAAAATGAGCAAAAAGTGAAAAAAGGAAAGCGTCGTGCATGGCCGGAACTCGTGAGAGCCACAAGATAGCAGTACGCGCCGAATATCGTGCCATGCGAACTCGTAAACCCAAATTCCGTGCAAATTTCAGAATTTTTCCTCTTAGACCTCCGTTATGACCGTTGTGTTGTGTCAGTAAGTTGTCCATATTTTCATATTTTTTTTTGAGTCGTGCACACATTGGGGACAATGTGTGATTTAAGTTTGGGGGGTGTCTTATTTGTGTCTTATTGTTGTAGTATGTTTGAGTCTTTTTTATTGTTTTGTGTATATTTTGAGTCATAAATTTTTTCTTTTTGAGTCATAATTGTCTGTCAAAGATCATGCATGCTGTAGTCACTAGAAACACCTAGTGAAGTAAGGTGGAATAATGTAATGGAATTAGAAGCAACTATCTAAACACTTAGGTTAGATATGCCAAAAACTCAAAAAAATCTGTCTATTTGGAGTTTCTTGCTTAAATTGTGCATGCTAAATGATGAAAACTTATGTGTTATGATTGCTTGCTATTTGAGGCGAAATAGTTAGAATATGCATGTTAGGGAGATGACTCAGGCATTTCTTTGTTAGCCAATTCTTACCACTCTTTTCTATCCCTGACATTAAAAATATCTCTAGTCAGCCCCATTGAGCCTAAAAATTGAACTTTTTCTTTGACACCCTATATTCCCATACTTGTGCCATAAGTAAACATGTGAAATAGTTGGAATAAAGTGTGTTAAAAAAAAGACAAAAAGAGCAAACAAGATTGATGCACCCCAATTAAAAAGTAATAAGAAATAGGCAAAAGCCTAAGTTTGGGGGTGCTTGCTATTATGATACACTTCACGCTCTCAAAACAAAAGAGGGGGAAAATAGATTTGAAGTGAAGGAAAAAATCAAAAGAAAAGAGAAACACTGAAAAACTAAAGAGCTTATGGTACACAAAAATGAGCCTAAATGCCTATTTTTACCTACCCCTGCCTAAGCCTACATTACAACCCTGAAAAGTCCTGAAGATCTCTTATATGCATATCCATGATTAGTGGAGAATAGCAAGTGAACAGGCCATAAGATTTTGAAATTGACATGCATAGTTAGGTATTTTTACTTCCATTGAGCATGATTAAATTGAATTTGTGAAATATCTGACTTGAGTGTTTAGAATGCTAAAAATTCATGTTATATGTTCCTACATATTATCCTACTAACCTTCATGCTTTTCTAAGTGACAATTGTGCAGCAAAATGATCAGTGTCTTTGAGTCATTTTATTTTCTTTCGTGTCTTTGTTTATATTTTTTATCTTTGCTCGAGGGCGAGCAAATGTTAAGTTTGGGGGTATTTGATCGGTGTATTTTATATACACTTTTTGAATCATTTTTAGTTAGTATTTTACTCATGTCATTTATGTTTAGTATAGTATTAGGGTCGTTTTCCTTTCTTTTGTGTCACAGCGGTCAGAAACGGAGAAATGGCGAAAAGGAGATGAAATGAGCATAAAAGAGATTGAATTGCACACTAAAAGGGCCAAGAAATGAAGTCTAAGAAGTTCCGGAAATTATAGAGGAGATCAGACGAAGTCCGGACGAGAAAAGGACGACGAAACATAATCCGCCTGAAAAACGTCACCGGAGAGTTGCTGATTTTCAGGCGCCGCGGCGCCAGTCTGCAGGCCTGCGGCGCCGATGCGGGATTTATGAAGTCTGGGCCGAATTTGACATGTTTTCAGAATCCTAAAGGGATTACTTTTCCTACCTAAAGGGATAACTTTTCCTACATAAAGGGATAACTTTTCCTACCTTAAAACCCTTACCTAAAAGGATTCTAATAATTTTTCCTACTTACAAATCCTTAACCCTTCACCTAAATGATTCTTGGTCTATAAATAGTCTCTACATCATTAGAAGAATTCATTTCTCCATTCCACCATTCACCATTCTACATCCATTCATCCACCAATCCATCTTGTAAATATTCCACAACACAACCCTTGGATGCTAGAAGGCTTGGAGACTCGTTCTTAAGTATTTTTCTTTTCTTTCTTTTACTTTATTTTAGTTTATGTTGGATATTGAATTAGTTCTTGTCATGTCAATGACTAGGAACTAATTCCATTATAGGGCTTTCCATGTTAAATCACTTGAAACTTATGTTATGAGTTAATGCATGTTTATGGTTATTCTTCTTATTGTTGAGATTTACCCAATAATTGTTTTGAATGCTTGGTAATTAATTGATCACTAATTATCATTATTTATATGATTTCTAATCAAAATTCGAAAGGAGGAGGTTGTGAATATGCTGTAAGTTGGGTAGACATATTTTGGATTGGGGATGAAAATACCTAAATTACTTATGTAGCGTTAATGAGAGGTTTAAACACCCAATTTTACGCATGGCGCGTGACGGTTAACTAGGTTTTTGGTCTTAATCCTCCTATAGAGTCATCCTTATCACCGAAAGGTAGAAATGAGCGATACTGGGGTTGAGTGTTTATATAGCCTTAACGGGAGTATAAAACGATTTAGTAAACCTGCTAGCTCCAAAAGAAGAAGAACCATAATTCATTGCATTAATAAGTAACATAAGCGGATAGTTGAGGAGACTTGGAAGCCCTATTTCCACCACTACTGAAGTAAACACTTAGTTAATTAGTCTTTATAATTGTTAGTTATAAACAAAATCAAATATCGGTTACCAAATAGATACCAAAAGGTAGATAATTGGTACTTGAACACTAATCCTTGTGGACGATATTCGGTCTTACCAGGACTATATTACTTGTCACGATAACGTGCACTTGCGTTAAAGTGTGTGCATCTTTTCGCGCATCAAAGACACTGATGTAAATTCTTCCCCTTATTCTGCTTGTCCAACCATAGTATATACAATCCATCCTCTTCAGTACCAATCGCCCTCACCTTCCCAGATGAGAGATCCTGAAATATGCAACATATGGGAAAGAATGCAACACTACAATTCAGTTCCTTTGTTACCCTGGAAACTGACATCAAGTTAAACTGAAAACTTGGAACACAAATGACATCTTTAAGACATCACCTCCTCCCATGTTATAGTCACATATGTGTGATATCTTGGTGGACTCCCCAGTGGACAACTACACTTGACCTGCACTTTCAGTCAAATGCTTATTATGTAAGACTTGCTGGTTACCAATCATATGATTGGTAGCCCCTGAATCTACTATCCATTTTATTAATGTCTGAGTGTCTATATTGCAGATACCTGCCATATTAGCCACAATGTTATTTGGTGTCCTTCCAAACTCTGACTGATTCAACAAATTGAGTAATTGTTGGTGCTGCTGAGGTGTAAACTGATGAGCTCCCATCTGCCTTCCTTCGATTCGACTCTTGTGACCTCCATAGTCAGAATGATATTGAATTGTTGTTCCTTGCCCAGTATCTTCATGTATGACACCACCTTCAGTCACCATATTCACTTTATTTGTCTTGCCCTTGGAGTCCTCTGGATACCCATTCAGCCTGTAACAATCCCTGTGTACATGTCCTGTTTTACCACAGTATGTACATTTCTTCAATCTGTTGCAATCTATCTTCACATGTCCCTTTGTGTGACAGAAATCACACACCACATTTGGATTGTATGGCCTTCTTTGTCTATAGGCTTCATTTCCACTACTAGCTGCAGCAATGAATATTCCAGAGGAGTCACCTATATCATGTACACCCCTCTGACTTGTCCCAGTTAGGCACATCTGACTCTCTTCCTGATTTATCATGGCATAGACCTGATTTAGGTTAGATCCACGATTAGCGATTTGACTCCTCACATGGCCATAACTGTCATTAAGCCCCATTAAGAACTGCAGCATCCTCTGATATTGAAGATGGTCCACAAAATCTTTGGACTTAGCACAATAGTTTGGTACAGGCATAATGGAATCATATTCATTCCATAAGTCCTTAAGTCTTGTATAATACACAGACACATGTTGTGTTCCCTGTCGCAATGTAAAAATATCCTTGTGTAACTGAAAAGCCCTAGAGTTGTTTACCTTATCAAATCTGTCTCTCAGATCCTTTCAAATCAGGTGTGAGTCTGAATTGAATAACATTCCATTCAATAAGCTTTTACTTACATTCCCCATCAACCACGATACCACGATGACATTACACCTTTCCCATAAGTTTTCAAGTACTCCAGTAAAGTCTTCTTTCCTAACTGTTCCTTCAACGAAACCAATCTTGTTCTTTCCTAATAGGGCCAGCTTCATGGCTCTACTCCACATGGTATAGTTATCCATCCCTGTGAGTGTAATTCCTACTGATAATGAACTCGGAGCATCGGATGGATATAGATATAATGGATGATTGTGGTCGATACTAACAACTGCTTCAGATCCATTTGATGTTTCTTCAATACTTCCCATACTTCTTTCAACACAGTTATAAATTGTAGAATGGTTATCTAAACAAGTTGATATTCACACATACAACTATACTGATACCGATAAGCAATTGGATCAACAGATGTGAACCAGAATTTAACCAACAGAATCGATTTTGTGTCAATTGCAACAAATCGATCAACACACAACATATTCTATGTCACTCGCATCAGAATTGATCAACACATAACAGAAACTTCAACATCATTACCTATTCTGTTCGCACATCGATCTCGTCGATATCTCCACAAATCTATCCCGTAATTGCTTTGATAACCTGAAGCTTTGATACCATGTTAAGAATCCCACACTGCATGTATAGGATCCATGTATAATCGAGCAAGATTGGAGAAGAAGTTTGAGAGAAGAAGGAAGGTTAGGGTTCGCAAGAGCAGAAGAGAGAGACAAGATATTTTGGGAGCCAAGGTTGGCTTTCTCTGATTTTTTTATTGACTAAGTAAAATGAATTACAATGTAGTATATATACAAGAAGAATCAATTAATCACTAATTACACCAAATAACTAATTTAAAGACACAATCCTCTACAATGACCCTCATGCTACATTGGTGCACATGCCCCGTCGCACCCATTTCCGACCGCGACATTTTTTAGCGAATCTCCTGTTTAGACAAGGTTAGAAAATAAATAATAAAATGCTAAAATGTTAAAAGTGCTAAAAAGGTGCTAGAATATTAAAGTGCCAAAAGGTGCTAAATGCTAAGGGGTTCGAGGAGTCGCCACCTAATTAATTTGGGTGAATTAGGACACCTAAATGTCAACTAGGTTAAAGTCAACACAAACTCCATTTTTTATGGTCTGCTAAACTTAATGAAATTCTGAGTAAGGGTTCTTTATTATCCTAAAGGGAAGGGGTTAGGCACCCTAAAGGATCCGCTAACTTGTGGTTGTCCGTTCAAACCTAGGGTTAATTATTTATGCTAAGAATGCGTGTTTTGAAAATATAAAGGATGCTTCAAAATATTTTATAAAAGGAGGCATGTTGATAAAAGTCTGTAAAACTAATGCTATAAAAAAAAGTTTTAAAGTGTGCATTTATATTGTTTATAGATATATGTCATGTTGATTTATGATCAAAGATAAGCCTTTAAAATCAAATATATACGACGTAGTGCAAAAGGTGATTATTTTGTAATTTTATGATAAGAAGGTTGTTCAACATAAATTATTTATATTATGCTAATGAAAGAGCTTATGAGAAAATCAATTTATTTTATCATGAATTTTAAAAGTGCATTTCAGATTAAAAGTAAGTAATTTAAAAGTGCATTTCAGATTCTTAGAACTACCCGCCCAATTTATTTATTCCAAGACTAAATGTTCTATGTCTCCCATTAATTACAAAGTTAGATAATAAAATTGTAATAAACAAATAAAGACATAAAATGAGGCAACGAGATTTAAAGAGTAAGAGGAGTTGAGACGGATGACAACGTCATCTTGTCCTATTTTATTTAGGAATTTCTGAAGCGGGAATGTGAATGCGGATGTACATAGACGCGGGTTGCCATTTGAAATAGCTCGTGATGAGTCTCGCCGTGAGACTCTTCATTTTGCTCTGGTGCATTTCATGTAAAAAAGAAACAAAGATAAAGATTAGTATGCACTCAATTTATTTGCATCATAAAAATCTACACACACACGTAATCTAGTTTATACGTAATCAGCACATAAAGATGTGTAAATCAGTAGATAAAGTGACACAGCTGTTGCAACAACCAGCCAACAGTAGGATACAGTAAGCTGAGTGAGCTTGAAATAGAGAATTAACGCATGCTTCATACTTCATGACTAAACTTCTCCGGGCAGCGAACCGAGGCAGCGTATCAAGTCGTCGATTCACTCGGGGTCACGATGCGATGCAATTAGAAGGATGAAGTTTCCTTTTTTTTTTCAAACAGAAACTCGAGGTTGAAGGCTTGTGCGAAACTAGCGTTTTAGTGTATTCTTGCTTGTATGGAGCTATTAGCTGTCGTTTCCCCGACTGATTCTTTTTCGCGAATCTGCTGGGTTCCCGATAATAGCCCCCTCTGTTTTTTTAGGATTTTATTGCCTACTGACCTGTTAATTTTCTCGATTTAGGAGGATGGTTCCTCTGTATCAAAACTCAAGATCCCTTTTTTCTCCCGACTGAGCTCTGAATTTTTGCCCTCCAAGCCCCCCGATTTCATTGTTTGCGTAAATCATCCTATATATAGTCACGATTATGGGTCCCAATTTTGGTAAGTTTGGGATGGCTTTTGAGACTGATTTTGCGCGATTTGGGTATTGATTCGGTATTGATTCTGGACCATTTTAAGGGCTGATTCGTGGACGATTTTAGGAAAGATTTGGTATGCTTTGTTATTATGGTAAGTTTGAAAAATGATTTGGGAGATTTTGAGGGAATTTGGAAGATTCGTGACTCTGGAGATGGTAAGGTTCTTGCTGATGGGGGCGGCGATTGTGGGTAAAGGTAAACCCCGGATTCTCCGGCGAGAAATCCGGGCATGGCGGCGAGAGAAAGGGTATTAGGGTTTTGGTCTTTAGGTTTTCTAAAGAGGACGAAGTTAATGGGGAAAAGGAAGGTCCGAGGCGGTGGGCGTGAATGAGTATAAGGTAGAGGCTTACGCTTGCGGTATTGGGCCTTCTGTAGTTGAAATTTGGTGAGTAATGGACTGATTTTAATTAGGTATTTGGGTAGTTGGGCTGGGTAGTTATTTTAATTAGGGGTAGAGTTTTAAGTGTATTAGTTTAGGTGTATTATTAATTAATTAATGGTAAATTAAACTATTTAAATTGTAATTAGATTATATAGGTGCTTTATTAGTCTGAGTTTTAAAATTATTACAATAATAAATGCGGGTGTGCTTTTTAATTAGTGCTTAATGTTTATAATGCGATGCCGTTATTAAAACTTATTAAATAAAAATTGAGTTATTTAAATGCTACATGCAGATAGGACTTCTTAATTCTTTTATGAGTGATATTATTAAAACGCGTGTGTTAGATTATTATTTTATGTATTTATTATTTATTATTAAGAATTATGACAGGACTTAAAATTAATAAATATGGGCGCGAGACTCTAAGTGCGTAATTTTCTACGTAAGACGCGGTGCCATTATTAAATTGCTTATTTATGCATGTATTAATGTTTTATCGCTGCATTTTATTATAAGAAATCATAAAAAATTATTTTGCAAAATTAGTGTAATTTTTTTTTTTTGTTGACGAAGGAACCCGCAGCCGCTGTTCTTTCGAGTGCGCACAGGGTAAACCCCGGACTGACGCAATAGCCTGCAAACCACGTCAGCCAGTTAAACCACACTTGACAAGTCAGGTGTGCTCCCAAGAGGCGGCGGTCGAGCGTTACTCGAGGTTTCAACTTGTGACCAAGCTCTCCCACACCACCCATGAGATACCTGCGCCTTCAAGACCAACCTGGCTTGCGCTTTGACAGTGTAATTTTATAGCTACTATCTGGACGGGAGGATCAAAATTGGGTGTCAACATGCCCAACACTTCTACAGTTTATCCTTTCAAAACACTTGTAATAGTAGTTTACTATTCACCGTACATCATCAAATACCCACCAATAATATTACTATTCCGATGAGGCACAGTTTTTTCTAGCCCGCAACACATGAACTACACTAGCATTATCAATTTGCAAGGTAACTCGGTGCCACCCCCTATCCCAGACTTCCCGAATGTCAGTAAGAACCCCAATCTTGACTGAAAAACCTCAAAGGCATTAGCTATCAGAATCACGAAATACACCACCCGCAGTCCCAATCAAAATACTCTTTCAAAGAGCTCATCTGTATTCAAATCCACCCATCCAACTTTGTCTTTTGTTCCAAGCTCATGAGAGCTTTTGACATTCTAAATTTCTCATTGCAACTTACAAATTTCATTAAAATTATGTCTCCATTGATATATAATTAACTTAATGTATTTTTGTTATTATAGAATATTAAAATAGATAAAATATTTGAGTAAGACTATAATAGAGAGGTAATTTATTGTTATAATGATGGTTATTTGTTATAGATAAAATCCTTTAAAAAGAAAAATTGGATAGAGGCTATGTTTGATATTTCGGACTGAGGAAGGATGGGGCAGGCCCATGCAGTCCACAGGAATAAAAGCCCAGATGCAAAGCGAGGCGTTTTCCGCGAGCCCAAACCCGAATTTATATTTGTATATGGTACGGCATTAGGCGTCATTTCGATTCACGCTTAGGGTATTTGCTAGGGTTTAGCTGCTTTCCTTGAGACAGGAGTTGGTTGGAGAAACAGGAATTTTAGCCATGGCTAGCACGAAAGTTCAACGGATTATGACTCAGCCCATTGTAAGTTCGTTATCTTCAATGTTAATTACATTTGGATAATTGATTTACTGTTTTCACTCGGCACTAACATTTTGGATAACGTGTTTCTTTTGTTTGTTGCAGAACCTGATTTTCAGGTTTCTTCAGAGTGTAAGTATTTTTATGCTTTATTTTTTAAATCTGCTGTTACTTGATAGGTGTTCATGTTATTAAAATTTGTTACAGAAAGCTCGCATTCAGATATGGCTTTTCGAGCAGAAGGATCAGAGGATTGAAGGACGTATCATTGTAAGCTTCTTTACAACATAGTAGTTGCATTATGTGTTTCTCCCGAATAATTCCCCCGAACCATAAGGTAACGCTTGTTAGGTCTTTCCATTCACTATCGCTCTGCACTCTTCCACCGTCAATTGTCACTGTTTACTTTATGTGATAAATGAAGTTTCCAAAGTTACCTTATTGATAATAGCACAACTAAATTATGTTGGTTGGTTGAGCATGGGGCTTCCGTAATGGAGGTCTCACGTTCGAAACCCCCTGCCTATGATAGCACGGGATTTGCCTTCTATATGGTTTGCATGCTATTACACAGCAGCAGGGTTCACCCTGTGCGCACCCGAAGGGTAGAGGCTGCGGGTTCCCTTGTCATAACAAATAAAATAAAATAGCACAACCAGATTATGTGCCTCTTTTAGTTCTGATGGTCTGATCAGCTTTTCCGCCATACACCTTTGATGCAGAGTAATCCATCAACCACCACGAATGAGAATGACCAGTAATTTGTAGGTCTAATCATTTATGCTACTTATCAGAAAAATTAAACTATACAGATTTTAAAATAGGTCATGATGATATATGCTACTTCAGAGATCTATTTTGTAAAAATGTACCAAAGGTTCTAGCTTTTGGAATGCATTATTGCTTTGGGTAGTTGGAATTATCTCGATTATGGTTCTAGATGCTAGCTAATGTAGAATAGGTGCCAGAAATTTCTGAAATTTATAACACAAAGTTTGTGTCCTACATGACTTGTATTTATACGGAGGGTAGGACCATTCACTTCTAACCTTGAGGTTAGGGGGGGTTTGAGCCAGTAGGATTGCAAAGAGGGAAAAACAGTGTTAGACTCTTTGGCTTTGTGGGGTTTACCGTACTGTAATAAGCTAGTGGAGAATGCTGTTTAGTCATTACTTTCTTCTTTCTTGAACTTCTAATTTTATTAATTTCATGTTTGACTTTTATGCTAAACTTTAAACTAGTAATATCTGATGACTAGTTTAAACCACCGGTTAGCTATCTGTAATCAAATATTTTTTATGGTGTAGGATAGGTTTGATCTTGGGTAGAGCTTTCTTGAGTTTATACATGGTTTCTGATAAGCTATGTCTGATGTTGTAGATTGTGGAAGGATTGACTTTTTGTAATGGAGTTATCAATCAAAAGAATTAGCGTTTGGCTATAAATGTGGAATAAATTTTCCAACAAACTGGAAGGCAGTAAAAAAGAGAAAAATAAAGAGAGACAAAGAACAATACAAATTCAATGTAGAATTCCGTGGTTGGGGTATTGTAAACCCTCCAGCTTTAATAAAAGCTTAGAAATTTACCAAGTCAATATACATAGTCTTTCACTAATTTTTTTGTTTTCACAAATCATATTGCCGTCATTTGTACGGATGGATTCAATTCAATTGTACCCAAAATATGTTGCAATAGTTATCAGTTGGCAATATAAAGCTCGTGCGTGCTTTAGTAAGATCATGATAGGAACTTTGGTTGTACATATTTGGTAACAACCCGTATCAGTTCCTTTTACACATGATGTATGCCTAGAAAATCATACTGATCATGTTGGACCAATAAAGGCTGTCACAGAAAGCTTGTGTTGTTGTAGCAAGCTCATAATTTTGTATTGCTATTTGCTAGTGCATATTGGGCTCACAATGTCATTGGGTTCTGTCCCACAGGATGTATGCCTGGATGGTTCTGTTGTTCCTACTGGAGCCAAAGCAAGGCCGTATTTATCTTGTAGATGTCACTCTAGTTTCTCAAGGCAGTGATAGCTGTAGCTTGAATTTGTTGGTACTTGTCCATGTAGTTTGAATTAATAACTCAAGTTTCTAGTGTAACACTGTCTGACTTATCCTCATTATTATTTGTTGCCTGGTGTTAAAAGAGCTTATTGCAGTGAGCAGTCACTTTTTTTATTTTGGGGTGGGGTGGGGTTATATAATAAGACCTCTAGGATTTGGCTAGTGAATATGTAGCCAATCACTTTGACATTTTGTTACTTGGTGCAGATGTGATGGTGGGGTCAATTTAAAATTTCTACTCCCTCCAATCAATTTATGTGGTTGTGTTGGACTCAATACAGAGTATAGGGTAAAATAGGAAAGTTAAATTGATCCGAAATATGGAAAATAGAGAGGTGCCATTCTTTTTGGTACATACTAAAAAGTAAAGTCACATAAAATTGAATGGAGGAGTATTTACTCGCGAGCTGTGTAAATGGTTGTGATTTGCTCCTTTGCTGGCCTTTTTACTTTTTTTTTTATAATTGAACCTTTTATATACGCTTATAACAACACACCTAGTGGAATCCCACAAGTGGAGTATGGGGAGGGTAGAGTGTACGTAGACCTTACCCCTGCCTTAAAAGGTTGAAAAGTTTTTCTAATAGTCCCTCGACTCAGAATAAAACAAACACAAAGTAGGTCAAAGAGAAAAAAAGGAACTTTAGTAACTAAAGCAACAGTACGCTAAGCGAATAATAAGAGACAGTAGATGGTAATAGAAAATGAAAGATAACTAGCTACAATATGACTACTAGTGAGGAAGGATAAGTGAGACACCGCTCTACTACGTACTAACCTTCTACTCTAATATGTATCCTCCACAACCTCCTATTTAAGATCATGTCCTCGGTAAGCTGTAACTGCGTCATGTCATGTCTAATAATCACTTTTCCCCAATACTTCTTCGGTCTACCTCTACCTTTTCTAAAGTCATCCATAGCCAACCTCTCACACCTCCGCACTGGTGCATCCACACCTCTCCTCTTCACATGGCTGAACCATCTCAGCCTCGCTTCCCGGCGTTCCCGCATCTTGTCCTCCAACGAGGCCACACCCACCTTGTCCTGAATATCTTCATTTCTAATCTTATATCTCCCTAGTATGCTCACACACCCGTCACAACTTTAATATGTGTCATCCTTGTAATTGTAAAATGTTGTGCTTTGTCTCGTTTCTGCTTCCCTGCCCCCTGTGAGTTGCCTATGATCATTAGGGATCATTTTGTCACCAAATATTTATGTATTCTTGCAGTGTACATCTTCCTATGCACATATCCTAACTTATACATGTTTGTACTGTTAATAGTCTTTGTTTGGAAGGATGTACAGTCTCTATAAAAAAAAGTAAAAGCTGACATAGGATGTGAATGTGATAATATACCAACTTAAAAGGTTGTTCATATGAACCCTTTTATACCTAGAATTTGCTATTTTTGAATAATCTATAGTTGGAATTTCTCCCTACCTTATGAAAAAAGAATCTCTAGTTGGGATTTTCTAAGCTGGTTCCGGATGTGACAGAATGATCTGGATTGCTGATTGTTTCTCTCAACCAGGGACTTGAAATGTTTAGACCCCGGAAAGTAGCTGGATCATCAGTTCTCATCCATTATATGCATGAAAAAGTTGTTTGAGTTGACTATAGTTGGTATTTGGGTGTTATGTACCAGTTATTGGTCAATTTGTAAGAAGGTTTTTGATGTAGTTGTGTGATGTAGGTTGTTTGCAAATGTTCGACACTCATAAATGAACAAATGGATGCACTTGAATTACTGTGTTTGTTTTGTTTTTTTATAAATGAAAAGGATTGATGTTGGTTTTGCCTCTTGCACCTGCATTATGTCCTTTTGGCTTGAAAAATCAGCAAGCCAGGTACCAAACTCATTCACATGCTGTATTTAGATCCTTCCATGCTAATGCGCTACACAGTAACTGTGAATTGTCTGGTACTTGTTGACTAATAGGTAATCTGTTTCTGTCGCTTAGGGTTTTGATGAGTACATGAATTTAGTTCTGGATGATGCGGAGGAAGTTAATGTGAAGAAGAAAACCAGAAAGCAGTTGGGTGGGTGACAATGGCCTTTTGACCCCTCTAGCTTTACCTCTCCCAGAATTACCAGGGGAACTACTTTTCATTGTGTCTTGCGTCTCTAACCTTTGTGGTTTTATGCAGGGCGGATTCTTCTGAAAGGCGATAATATTACTCTGATGATGAACACGTATGTCATTGTTATCCTAATAGTTCTGATACACTTAGAAATCACAGTTTGTATACAAATATCTATTATATGCATCTGCTGGTATGATCTTTTTTCTTTCAGACTCTCCCTCACCTCCACCCTGTGTGGGGCTTTCTGGCTGTTTTACTCATTTCATGTTCTTTTTCTGTGTAGGGGGAAATAATTTCTTGTCACCTGGAGTACGGAAGTTGTTGGCATCTTTTGTGTCCCATGTATGACAGAACTGCATGGCCCTGACTTCATTTAGTTTGTGTATGTTGCTGTAGGTAATATTCGGCATGGTTTCATTGAATCAAATGCTTTAGTTATTGTATGAATGTCTACCCATGACATAGTATCTTGACTCCTCTCCATTTTTGTGTTGCTTGATGGCTTGACTGTTAGCGCTGAAGTGAAGTGTATATTTTTCCAAGTTTATGTTGGTTGAGTATAAATCGACCACATCTTTTATCATTTGAACTCTGCTTGTCTGCATATATTTGGGTTGGAGCTATTGTTCGTGAAATATGGCTTTGGGTCTGTGCCTCTGCCATGGTTGGCCTGGCACTGCATCTCTCTCTCTGACTGTTTTTGCAATTGATATTATGTCATTGTTCGGATGTGACAATTAATTGCTATAGGCAGATCCGGGAAAGAAAGGAGTTGGTAATTACTACTAGTAGAAGTTATTTAAGTCAAACCTTTCTTTGCTTTTTTCCTTTTATCCCCTGCCTATCACATTTCAATTTGTTTGACGTAAATAAATCAATTAAGAGCACAAGAGACGTGGAGAGGATAAACTCCATGTGGCACCAAAGATGTGAATTTAATAGTGTTAGGTTGGAGTAGACGAGGGATTAATTACAGCACTTCTCTGAGTAAGCGCCAACGGCGATTCTGCCTTTCTGAGTAAGCTGCAAGCTCTCGAAGTACCTTGTTTGCAGCTACAGATCCTCAAATTTTCGAGTACTGTGAAATGCTGAAAGCAGATGATTGGTCAGTCTGTGCATACATTTCCCCGATTGTCGGCCAACAAATGCTTCTGAAGAAGCCCATAACGTTGAAACTTCTTCCAAAATTTGGGAGAAGACGCTGGAATTGGTTGGCCTGCCTTCAGATGCAGCAGAGAGGCTTATAGAAGGGGAAGAAATTAAATGCCGATTTGGAAATCCCCAGGAGTAAACCTTTCACCTCTGATGAGATGTATGCTTACTCTATTGCTTAGTGCCTGGACTGGTTCAGACAGCATGTACTATCCACAAAATTTGGCACTCGACAAAGTTGTCATACCTCCAATTCTCTCTCCTCTCTTCTCTTGACCTGTTTCAGAATTCAAAGGAATGAATGAGCACGTCATAGAAACCTGTATTACATGATAGAAAATTTTGGCTTTTGCTCATGTTTCACGTGTAAAATTGACAGCCAGGGGTATCTTCTAATTCAGCTTATAGACATGTAACCGATGACATATCAAGATGCATGGAGTTCTTTTGTGTTCTTCGCATGAAGCCTGATAAAGGTCTACGTGCGTGTTCTTCAGCAGAATTATAGTTTGTTGTGTTAATCTTGTGTGCAACATACAAAAGTGAACACTCTTTTGCCGTATGAATATGTTCCAACACGTCCATTACATGTTGTAAAGGGGCAATTTTAGACGATTTTGCAAATCATAGGGGTACAATTGGACCTTTCTGTTATTGTTTTTTTTATATATATAATGATTTCGTTAGATGAATTGACAAATAAGGGCAACTGTACAGTTTTGTAACGGCGAAGACAGTTGATTCCAACTTTAAGTGGAGGGTAAAAGTAGATCATTTTGCAAGCCACGGGCAATTTTGAACCTTTTTCCCAAGTAAAATTGGCTTTCGCTGTCAAATGATGACAAATATCCAGGGTGCTAAAGTATTGCCAAGAGAAATTTAGACAAATAGTTGCTTCTCACAATGACACAATCATACGTTGTTTCCTGTCTCATGGCACAGAACGATGTTGCGGCCTGGTCTCCAACCTCTCCTTCATTTAACCAAATTTTGAGGTGGTTGGTGTTAGCCAATGTTTCCGTTTTGCAAATGCCCCAATGATAAAGGCAGCAGAGAAATGGACATTAACTTAGTAGGCGTTTGTCCATGTGTTTTCAAATCATGTTTTTATAATTTGATTTCAAATCATGTTTGTTTATGCAATTTGGACATAACTTGAACTTCAATTTCATGTCATGGTTTGAAATCCCAAATCATCCCAAAAGGTATGATTTGAGATTCTAAATCATGATTTCAAAAAATTTAAATATAAAAATTGGCCCATAAGTTTATATTTAGTAAAAATAATAATCTATAATTAGTAGATATATACCAATTGATCGACTTTATATTGTATTGGATATAATTGCCCAATACGCAATTATATTGTATATATATATATATATACAAAGGAATGACTATGCCATCACTTAAAAGTGTACAATTGAAGACCAAACTCCTTCAACTAACAATTTGTTTTCACAATTAATTACTAGCAACAATTTGGTAATTTTTTTAGAAAGAATTTCGAGCCGTGTATTAATTTTGTTATGAACTATGACTTGCTCATTTGGTAAGATTGCATAAGAATTAGGAAAGTTTTGATGGTTTTACAACTTGTAGGGTTTTTATGTTAATGAAAAAAGATACAACTTAAGAAACTTAAATTGCATGTTCAAACAAAACTTCAACTTCAAACCATGTGATTTCAAACCATGATTTTAAATCATGTCCAAACGGCTCCTTAGTTTAGATCTCCGTCTTAGTTTGAAGAAAATGTGCAATGCGAGAGACACGTAGACTCATTTTTTTACAACAAATCACGGATTCGATCTCTTATAAGCCCCTTTAGGGTCTTTTTGGAAAGTCACCTGGTAATTGGAATTGGTGTAGTTATTAGAGTAGTAATTACATAACCTAGTAATTACACGATGTATCAATTACGATGACATGTTTGTTTATCATACGATAATTACATTGTAATTACAAGCGTACTGTTTGGTTGCACAAGTGTAATCACACGGTTAAATATTTTAAATTTTAAAAACAAAAATTAATTATAAAAAAGTAAACGTTAATGTTTAACAAATATATCTTCATATAAGAAATATTATTTAGTTTTATCTATCGTTGTGCATTCAAGATACATATTATTTAAAAATATAGAACTAAATAATTATAAAATTGTAACTAGTATTGTAAAAAAGTTGATTTATATAAATAAATAATACTTTAAATGAATCAATTAATAAGAACTTCTTACGAAGCATACATTTTGCAGCAACATCACGGAACTTGTTTGACAAAAAATATTATTTACAACCAAACTTTCATAATATTATTTAAATATTAAAAAGTAATATATCAATGCTAACATCACTCAATATAAACTAAGTTTGCATATAACCTCATCCAACAACGAAATTCATCTTTAATAACTTCACTAGCTTGTTATAAGTTAAGTTTGTGGATGACTTATCCTTTTTAAGATTAGGAAAGATAACTTTAAAAGGTTAACATAGCTAACGCGAAGTAAAGGTTAATGGGAAATAAAGAAATTAAAGATAATAATATAAAATAAAAAAAATTAACAAAGAAAAAAATAAATTTTAAAAGAAAATAAGAGATTCAGAAAATAACCTTGTAATTATATCATGTAATTACCTGCAATTCTCATCTCCCCTTGAGAATTGAAGAGTGTAATTACAGCCCTTAAATTACACTCAATTACATACCGACCAAGTAATTACTTGATCAGACAAGCATGCCAAAACTGTGTAATTACACCCAAATTCAATTTCAGGCTAACTTTCCAAACAGGCCCTTAGGAGAACATTGATCTGATTATGGATGACAAATGGGGCAGGACATGGCGGGGTAGGACAGATCAAATGGGGCAGGGCAATACTTAAACGGGACAGGGCAGGGCGGGACAGGTCAAAACACATTTTTAGAAAATTCTAAATAAGGCAGGACAGTTAATAGGTTATAATTTTTAGAAAATTCTAACTAGTTTGGATTGTGAAATTTTAATCTGTTACGATGGGTTGTACTTGTTAGAATTGGATAAAATTTTATAGAGTTATACATCTTTCTGTTACGATCATATTGAGACTTTACAGGGATTAATCCGACTTACTATTTGAAAGTTATCACTGTTTAAAGTTTTTGTCTCGGATCAACCGAAATCTGGAAGGGCAGAATGTATAACGTAAAAATTGTACACATCGGTAAAGAATTTGAAAGTTTGTGATGAATAAAAGTTGTATATTACTTCGTTATAGACAGTTTGAGACTTTACGGGGGAAATCCGACTTACGATTTAAAAGTTATCTCTGTTTAAAGTTTCTGCCTCGGATCAACCAAAATCTGAAAGGGCAGAATGTATAACGTAAAACTGTACAAATAGGTAAAGAATATGAAAGTTTGTGTTGAATAAAAGTTTTATATTACTCCGTTATAGACAGTTTGAGACTTTACGGGGATAAATCTGACTTACGGTTTAAAAGTTATCACTGTTTAAAGTTTCTGTCTCGGATCAACCGAAATCTGAAATGACAGAATGTATAACGTAAAAACTGTACAAATCGGTAGAGAATCTGAAAGTTTGTGCTGAATAAAATTTCTAGTTTTCTCTGTTCTCGACAGTTTGATACTTTATGGGGATTAATCCGATTTACGAATAAGAAGTTATGACTGTTTATTTTGTGTCCTGTTTCATAAACATAAACAGGCAGGGCGGGACAGAACTTAACGGGAGGGCAGGACAAATTTTTTAAAAATACTAAACGGGGCAGGGCAGAGCGGGTTAACATCTTAGCAGGTCGAGACTTGTTCTGCCCTAACCCGTCCTAACCTACCCATTACCACCCCTAGATCTGATCACACTCTTTCCCCAGTATAGGAAGTTATTGTAGACACTTTTACGGGTAATGATTTTTCATTTTGTCCGAATAGTGCATAAACATCGAGAAATTTGGTTTACAAAATAGAAACGTTAGCTTTAATCAGATATCACGAATTCAAATATCCAAAGTAAAAATAAACCAACATATAATTTTATACGGTAATTTTTTGTCTAATGAGTATTATGCAATGTAAATCTAAATTAGCATCTAATATGAGACCGGAAAAAATGATTTTCAAACATAGAGCTGTGTATAGCCTGTAGAACTGAGAAACACTTTCCTTGACCAATTGACCTAAACGTGCAATACGGACTTGAAAACGTGGCAGCTACTGATTCGCCAAAAATCAAATCGTTGTGTGCGGGCTTTTATTAGCAAGAAACTATTTGACTTCCTCAGAACCAACCCAAGAAATAGTCTCACAAAACCCAAGGAAACAGAAAAAAGCCCAAAAGACGATCCCTTTTAAAAAGAAGCACCTTTTATTCTCTATAATTATTTGGATTTGCAACTCCGCCTAAACATGCATTTAGAATCCCAAAGTTTTTCAGTAGCATCAACTAGCTTGAGTCTTTGAGGTAAGCATATCTCTTATCTGCAAATATTTCAAGTTCATTAAACTTTCTCTTGCAGAACTGGTAAAGTTGTGCAACCGGAAAAATTGTCACATGTTAAAGCCGTGAAAATAAGAAATGTAATGTAAGACTGCGTATAATAGATTATTGTGTTATAGCCTTTTCTTGGACCCCGCACATAGCAAGAGCTTAGTGTGACTGCTATTTTTTAAGCTTTCTCTGTTTTTATCACTGAAATATAATTTTTTTTCTTAAACATTCTGTCTGTTCCTCTGCTACCTTTTAATCTTTGCTTAGAACTTTTCATTGTTTTGAAAATCCTTTGGAAAAGCTTGTTGTGGTGGAATTTTTTTTCATAGTTTCAACTGTATCATTGTTCTCAAACTCTAATCATATCTTCTAGGGATGTTAAAGTGGGGTCATATATTTGCCTGTTGAAATGAAAGCAAAACTGAAGGCAGAGAAAAGTCAAGTTCCTTCAATGGCTTCTTCGTACCATACAAAAAGGAGAAGCTTCACTAGACCCTCTTGGCTTCTTTGCACTGTTGCTGGTAATTCATTTCTCATACTTACTATGCATTTTACCTCTTCTATTAATTATCTACAAAAAATATTTGAGTATAGTAGTCCGCTTGGGCAGCTCAATTGGTTTTAAGGTGATATTTGAAGTAATGACCAATTATCGAATCCTGTCAGCGGCAGTGTGTTAGTTTCTTTTTGAAATAAAGGAGGGCCTTGTGCGCATCGTACTATTGGTCTAACATTTGAAATCAATTGAGTCACCTTGATTTACCTCATTCACAGTCTTGTGACGGAGATTCACCTTTTGGATCAAATATTTGAGTAATAGTAGGCGTTTAGACAATAGGTACAATGTGATAACTGAAAAAAAGGTACTAATATTTAAAGATATTTGTCTAAATGAAACTTTTGAATCTTATTGTCTAAAATAAGTCAAAGATATTTGTGTAGTTATAAATCATCTCATTTTGCATAAAATGTAATGTTAAATTGTTGTCAAATAAAGAAATATATCATTTTTTTTGGACGGACTAAAAAGAAAATCGAGTCATTTTTTTTGGGACGGAACGAGAAAGATGGTGTTTGGATTTACTTTTTAAAATTGATTTATAAGTTAAAAGTTAAAATTCATAAGGCATTGATTGTAGGGTTTTCATTATGATTTGAACATTTCTTTCCCTAGGAAAATAAATATTGTGTTTACCGATTACTTTTCTTTTGGAAGGTTATGGGAATATTGTTATGAAGGGTCACATTTCTTTCTCATAATAGAACCAGAAAGTTAATTTCAAAAAGCTCTGTCCTTTTCCTATTTATGTCTCTTGCAGTTTCTATTGAGAATATTGCATAACTTTTTTTTAAGTTTTTAAAATTTGAATACTAAAATTGTTTCCAAATGGAGGGAGAAATATATTACTTTTGGTGGATGCCTGTGTTGCAGAATGAAAACGATATTTTATTTTCTTTTATGTACCCCCTTAAGAGGAATATTAGCTTTAGTATAGGTTTGCGCATACGAAATTTCATATTTTAAAAAAAAATCTTTTACTAGCGTATTAATTTTGTTATGAACTATAACTTGCTCATTTGGTAAGATTGTGTAGGAATTGGAAAAGTTTTGATGAACTTAAGAAATTCAATTTGCATGTCCAAACAAAACTTCAACTTCAAATTATGATGATATAAGATTTTTTTCTTGCTTGTGATGCATACCTATTAAGGAAATTAGTGTGTATGCTAGTTGGATGTTGTATACAGTACTTAAAAAGACTAGACATTATTTTGATGGAACGTTCTAACAATTCAAAATGGGTAACGACAAAAACAAAAAAGAGGTCACATGGTGGTTCTTTTGCTCATGAATTTCTCAAATATCAATAACAATATTGGAGAAAACTAAAGTTGAAAAATGAATTATCTCTACTAATATTTTTTTCCCACCGTTTTCTAGCTATAAGGAGTTATATTAATCAATGAGTTTCCAAATTATTGGTGTATAAGCTCGGGGACAGCTGGATTTGATAGCCAAGAATCGAGTTTAAGGTTTATGTTTGAAAAGGACCATGACTTTGGTTCATGTTTGAAAAGGACCATGACTTTGGTTCATGTTTGAAAAGGACCATGTTGAAACTTGAAAGTCTAGTTTTGAGTTAAATAAATGAGTAATATACTGCTCCTACGGATCAGTCAAAACGTAAACCACTCCGCCTAAAGATTCTTATTTTACTGTTTGATTAATTAGTATTTCATGTGCAAAGAAATAAAACATATTTTAGTGGAGAAAATTTCTAATCGGTATACATAGATTATACACTTCTTATATACTTCCTCCGGATCAAAAAGTGTACACTTAGTTATATGTACGCCCCTTACTAATTTCTAGACAAAAATAGGTAATTTAATTAAAATATCCCTAACTAAATAGGTATTGTAATTTGGTCAGCTAACGCTTAGAAGAGCAAATCTGAAAAAGGTTAATTCTTTCTTAATTTTACAAGTGAGCATTCTTTTTTATCCGGAGGGACTAGGTTATACACACGTTAACATGGATCATACATGTACCTGCTACTTTTAATTTAAACGGTTGGAATGACAACTACAACAACATATCCAGCAGGGTTTGAGGAGGGTAGAGTGTATTCAGATCTTACCTCCACCTTTGTAGGTAGAATTTCCAGATAACTATTAAAGTTAATTCTTTCTTTTATCTTTTGCTGGCTATTGATGAAGGTGCATATCATAGTGATGTTCTTAAATTTGGTAGGAAGTACAATTAGGTTGAAGAATAATGAACATAGAGTAGTATTATTCAAACTATTGATGACAATATTGAAACTAGTGACTTCATTTTCGTGTACGTCCAAATTTGTCACTATCTACACATGGGCAAGACATGGGCTAAAGATGAAAACAATGTGCTTTCTCAATTCAAATTTCAAATTCTTCAACTGTCAAGTGAATCATATCACTTACATTTATTTAATTCTATTTGAATTTGTGTGTTTGTGTTCTATTTAGATTTGGATGAGAAGATGAAGAAGGTGGCTCTTAAAATTCCAGACAGTGACAGTTTTGCAGAACGCGCAGACGCCTATTACCAAAAACGTCCGCAACTCTTGGCCTTACTTCAAGAACTCTACAATAGCTATGTCTCTCTAGCAGATCGATACTGCCAAGCACTTGCCAAGAACCATAATCATCGTCGATATTCTTCTCCAATTCCATCATTAACTTTCAGTGAAAATGGTAACTATGATGAGGAAGACAACGGTGGGGAGATCGTTGATTCTGATGCAGAGAGTTCATTATCATATCAGCCTTCCTTTCCACCTTCAACACGAGACAAATTTGATGTTGAAATGATTGTTGCTGACTTGGTGATCAGAAATGTGGACTATGGTTTCGTCTTAGACGAGCTTAATCAAGTGGAAAGGCAAAACAATGAGTCATCAAGGAAGATAGAGTTGCAGAAAAGCTTACTGGATGTGATGGAATCAGAGCGGTTGATTCTGTTAAATGAGAATGCTAGATTGGGATACAAGGTGGCTACATTGATGGAGGAAATCAAGGCGGTGTCTTCAGAATCTCTGTTCATGAAAAGGAAGGCTGCTGAACTCGCGAGGTGCATATTGAAGATGAGGGAGGATCATAGGGTTTGCATGCTAAGTCGAAAGATTGAGGATCTTCAAGGTCAAATTTACGGGCTGGAGAAGAGGAACAAGGAGTATTATGATCAACTTGTGAAGCATGAAGAAGAGAAGACACGTAGGTCCAAATCGATGAAGGTTAGGAGAGAAGTTAACCTGAAATATTGCTTTAAAGTTCCTGAAGATGTTGTTACTGGGATTACCAGGAGCTTTAGTTTTGGAAATCTGAAAAAGGGTAGTGACCAGCAGGGAAATGCTAATGTTGAAGTTAAGAAGAAAGTTCCTAAGTTGTGGGATAGGGTCAAGAAGTTTGATATCTTCTTTTGTGGACCTAATTTCAACACAGCTTATTGCTGATGATAGGGCAATAAAAAATGTTTACTAGATTGATATAACTTTACTAGTATACCGTTAATAGGCAGAGACAGAGACTTAACTTTTGTATTTATGATGTTCTATTCCCACCCTTTTAGCATGATATGAATGACATGAAGAAACTTCAATTGCTGCCCTAATTACAGAGCGATGGTTTCTATAATAAAGATGGGTAAGATCCTCCAAGATTGCATAAGTGAACACTGCTGGAGATGGACTGAGATAAAAGTAGGGTAAAAAAATTGCCTTAAGATGCATATTATAAAATTGACCAGCCAGTAGCGTCACTAACAAAACAATCTTCAGTTTACAGACATCATTCTATATACAATGTCAAACTGGACAATGAACTACAACAGAACCATTTATATTAGTGGAAGTTCACTTCTAACAGACTTGGCATACTTGAACCTGTTCTACCTCAAGAATACTTAAATACCTCAGGCAAATTAGGTTGACAGAGATCCTAATTAGTAAAAACATACAAACATGTCCCTTATGCCAAATTTGTAAGAGCAAGTTTTTCCTTAAGCTTCACAATCCGAACCTGAAATATTTAAGGATAATAATACATCAGTTGTGAAAAAAGTAGATCTTGTGAGGAACAGATAGTTCACTACAATAGCTTCACAGCATGTCACTTGCATGCATGAATATGCACTCAGCTGACAGATTTACTTCAGGCCCATAATTCTTTCCTGTAATATAATATTCAGTTTGGATTTTCATGGCTTACAAACATTTAACACAAACACAGCCCTCACATGGATTAGCTTTGTGGTGTGCATGGGCAGATCTCTCTACGTACAGAAAAACATGAAGTGCACTACCGTAATCATGAAAAGCTGTAAGACCCTGCATGCCACAGTTTTATTTTTAGTGTGAAATTTAAAGCTTTAGATTTTTTCCCCAGCAACTTGAAGCAAATAATAACTTGCAACATTATTTCAGTTTTACTTAGGAATGTAAAGCTTAATCGTTTTGTTCCTCCAATATTCGCAGCAAGTTTGCAATCTGGCAATTTATGTGCTTTTCCAGCCTCTTATTGGAACCACACAATCAATTAGTATAATTTGAAGAAGAGCTTTATATAATTATTGACACAACTGGGTAGAGTAAAGACTTCTACCATGTTATAACCGGATTTAAACTACTACGAAATGATCTATATCAGATTTTGTTGGGACAAAGAACTACATCAGATTTCTATTACTTCTCAAATAGCACCTTCATTTGATTAAGAACTTTCGGGTTCGTGCTTGGTGTTGTCAAAAGTTAATGCAAGGAAGTCAGCCTAAAAAATTAAGTTCAAATCATAGGATTTGAAATGCAGAAAAGATGCAAAGTTAAACCAATTCTACTTTAGAACTACAACAAACATTAACTGCACCTTGAAAGATTTTGAACGACGGATGGACGGATCTAACTCTAATGCCATGGAGTATGACCTCTCGGCTGCATCAACTTGGTCCAAAGCCATCAATGCATCACCTTGGCAGATATAGCCCTGTAAAAATTAAATGTAATAAATATTTGCAAGTAGGGTATGTTGTTGTTGTTGTTGTTGTTGAAGTAATGTAATGTTCTTCCTAGTTCCTAAACTTCTGCTGTAGCACTGACAATTCCCATCTTGTTATCCTAGTTCCTAAACTAATTGCAGAAATAGAGTACATATATTATGCAATCACACATTGCATCTGCTGTATTCTGAAGTGGAAATGATGTGGATTGTGACATGATAGTTAAAAAAGCTAATGAGAGTTTGTTAAGTTTAAGCACAAACAGGCTTTTCATGTATACTGTAGCAGAAGTAACAAATAATCAAATTACTTCAGGATAATTGGGAGCAATAGTCAATGCCTCCTTAGCATCTTCAAGTGCCTCAGCCAAATTTCCCATTGCCAACTCCGCAGCAGACCTGAATGAAGACACTTATTTCATCAGCATCTTCTTGTTCACATGCATTCTGACCATCTAGACAACAAGGCATTAGTGACAAATTATTAAATATAAACTTGGACGCTGGAACAAAATCTACTAATCCAATAGTTTTTCAAATGACTTTTAAGAAAAACTCAGTAAATTATCAAAAAGGAAGCCGAATACCAAAAATGCTAGGACATATCGACATACTAAGAGAAAGAATAATGATGGTTGTTTTCACCAAAAAATGCAAGACGATCATGTGAATAAGAGAAATATTTAGGGTATCCTTCTGTTTTTTTAATACAATAATTCCCAACTTCCCATGGAAAAGAGACTTTAAACACTATAAACCTGTCTTTGAGCATAATATGAACACCTCCAAATGGTTTTAGATCAATAGCCTGCACAAAAGAATGGCAACATCGGTGCCCTGAGGCACCAATCTTGTATTAGATACAATGAACAGGACATATCTAAAGAGACCTGTAAAGTTAAAGTATAAGTAAAGAGGCAACATAGAAACAGTGAAAGGATGACAGCGTCATTTGTAGACACTTCAACTAACTTATAGAGAAAGGATCCAGCCAGACTACTTACTGTTGCCAGAAAGCTGGACACTTTTATTTTTTGGTTATATTGGTGCCCGGGTCAACTTTCATGCACCTCGAATCGGTATGTACTGCATCTCACCGGCACAAGTACCGGGCCACTATGCCTACCAATTCTTAGACAAATGGGAAGAGATAACGTAACTTTTGTTGTCTCAGCTGGAATTGAAACAACGATCTTGTGATCCATTTTAACTTCATTCACCCTTAAGTCACACTGTTGGGTGTAGAAAGCTGCCGATTACTTATCCGCTAGCAGAAATCCTACTGCACTAGCGAAAAAGATATGTATTAAGAGATTTACAATTTATTTCTGGTACTCATGGAACACAAGTCTGTTACTCTGGTGAATGAACTGGTATCGATATCTTAGCATTTTCTCATTCTCTCATTATCAATTCAGTACTTCAATTCGCAAGGCAAATTGGAAAGGTGTTTATAAAGTAAAATTCCATTGATAGACGACATCTGAAAGGAAGAGCTTTCTTGAGGCAGAGTAGATAATAAATTGGCTGTAAAGCCTAGGCCTTGGGGGAAAATGTCCTCAAATCCTCATAATACATGTCTTGTCTAGGCTTTTAGAAGTCTGAAGGATATCAATATTTACGCCTTGGTCATAGTCTGTCTAAAATTAAGAAATTCTTCAATTCAATTACCTTGAAAGGGAAAGTTGGTTCGAACATTTACACCGCATCTTCTGATAAACCGTGCTATCTGTATGTTGATTATGTGAATCAATGACATTCTCTTTTTCTTTTTTTAGTTTCTTCACCATTTTTATCATGAAATACTTCAATGGTCTCAAATTCATTATACTAATCAAAGTGGTAATTGATGCATTCATATTCATTCCATCCAGTTAAGACAGTCATAAAAGCTCAATGGTTCAGTCTCACTACTTGATTCAAATAAGCCATATGAAAGGGATAGTTGCATTTTTGGACCGTAGTAGCAAATGTATAGGTTTTGTATATTAAGTATAAATATATATACATAATCAGTGTGCACGTTTTGGCCAACAGGCCAAAAATGAAACTAGTAGTAGAAAGTAGACACCTGAGAAAGTAAACGATGAGCCTCAGAAAAATTGCCATTTCCCATCTCATCCTCAGCTCTTTTTCTCAACGCCAAAGCCTCCAAGCTTTTCCTACTTTCCCCTTCCACGTCATCCCTACCAAGGCAAACGAACGCCATAATTTCAGCAGCTCGAGTAGGAGTACCACAATGCTTAACAAATACAGCATCGGGTAAAACGACGACATTAGGTCCAGCACCACAATGACTAAGACAGCCAGATGAGTTAACGGTGATTAAAGGAGGAGCAATTCCAGATAAAACTTGAAGGGTGTCTAAGGATCCCTGTTTCCTACATGTCCTGTTTGTGCAAACTCTAATTTCTATCTTCCTTTCCGATGATTTAATTCTTGTATTGTTAATGGGTTTGGAATTGGGGAGTTGAACAATGCTGAGAGTGCTCAGATGGATTGCACTCATCGTTTCACTAATTTGTGCATACAGGCACTGCTTCATTTGCTCGTCCCAGAGATATGGATAAAATGAGAGAATAGTTTGGTTTTGGTCATCGGGTCATTTGCACTTTTTCCCTATTTTGTATTGGTTTTTAAGTTTTGTCATGCGTTTCGGGGCATAAGTGTTTTTTTACGGATATGAGACAAGTTGTGTCGGATTCCTTAAAAAACTTATGTCTCACAAAACTTGTGTCGTATCCGGTAAAGAATTTATGTTCTAGACCTGTCCAAAGCTCGGGTCGGACCAGGGTCGGGTGACTTTTTTTTCCTACTTTCCCGATTCTGACCCTATTTTTTTTTAAAAATTCGACCCTGACCCTTCTGCACCTACTGCCTGGTCGTACCCGACCTTTTAAAAACAAAAACGTGGAATTTTGGACTGGCCTGCCTGGTCCGATAATTTTTTTTTTTAAATTGAATTTTCAATACTGAAATTGACATTCTCGAAAACATTACCACGAAATTTGGACATTGAAATCTATTGTATATCGCGGGATATTTAGCGAAGAAAAGGGAAAATTAGTAACTATTTGGGGGAAAATGAAATTGATTGGCAAGACAAATGTTTTTTGAGAAATAGGTTGCGCCAATTGTCCGGCACTGTTTCGAAAAAATATGCGAAATCAAAAAAAATTTTAGGTCAAACGGACGTCCAAGCGCAGAGTTATGACTATTTAAAGTTGCACCAATTTACAACTACTTTTTTCTCTTCCTATATTTTATGTCAATGTTTCACATTAAAACATAAAGTCTACATCACATATATTCTTAAAACATGTAAAAAAAAACTCATACATATAAATTATGATCGGACAGTGGCGGGTCGATGTCGGGTTGGAGGTCGGGTCAACGTCGGGTCGAGGTCGGGCCAGGCCGAGAGGGTCACAAATTCTGACCCTAGCTCGACCCTACAGACTCTACATGTGATCGGGTTCCCGCATTTTCGGGTCAGATGGCTCTCGGCCTCGGGTCACAAAAATGTTGACCCTGGGTTTTTGGATCGGGTCGGGTACCCGACCCGATGAACAGGTCTATTATGTCCCAAAAGACATTAATTCTATTTGAGGGGTAAAAATAAAAAATCAGCCCATTCGAAGAAAACCGTGCAATTTCTTGTTGGCCATCTACTGCATCAACCATTAGATGCATTGATTAGTAGGTGCAAAATTATCGTGAGTGAAGATGCTAAAAGGGATAAGGTCACTGAGTAGACCTAAAATTACTTCAAAGAAAGTTATTTTAAAAGAACTATAATTTCTTAGAATTAATATAGAGTAAGCTAAAGATAAGACATAGTAAAAGAAAAAAGATTTATGTATGTGATATCTACTAATTTGACATAGTTTTAAATCTTGTTAGTATGTTGATTTAAACCTATTGCTTTTAGGAGTATTTTGATATTATCATAAATTTATATACCTGTAAAATTATTAAATTTTTAATATTATTATGTTTAACTTATTTTTAATTTTTCATTTTATTAGTATGATAATGTCGTGAATTGAACTTAATAGAGAAAAATTGTTAGATATAATTCACATAGCCAATTTTAACTTGTTTTGGGATTGAACGATAGTTATTATTATTGGTTAAGTCTGAATTCAAACTCATCACACATTTCAATTGACTTTTTGACCATTGAAATGTTAGACAACAGAACAAGCTAATATCAGTACATACTTTCCAAACTACACTTGTGTCAGCCAAAAACATATTGAGACATTGACATTGCTCGAACAGTGTTGGTTTCTCTAATGCGAGCACTCTTTAGGCATTTGAGTGAATCTTGAAGTATCTTTACAATAATCATACACCAAGTACTTAGATTGTACCATTTTGAATTGTCGCTTTTTGCTATTTTTCAGCCCCTTCATGGCTGGCTTATCCCACAAAAATTGTGCTAACTTGCCACATTTGGCACCTGCTGCAGCTATGTCCTCACCAGACAAATCACAAGCATCGATCTCGAATGATCGAAATGTTGTAACAAATGGAGAGTGGCTCCAGTTGGTCTTCACTCTCCCACCTTGTGTAGCCCAGTCATCTGCATTCCACAATGATCCATAGATTCCCATGCCTTGATTTTTCGGGTATGCCACACCTTTTTTCTCCTTGTTTTGGAACACTCTAATTGGAATCTCATCAACTGAAAAGCTGCAAAAAATTATGTCTCAACTAACATTCTTCATTATTAGTTGTGGATTTAACTTATATACACCAATAATGTAAAAGATTTTTAAATTGTCGTGTATTTTTCCAACTGTAACAATTTGACACTGACAAATTACAATATGCATGTAAGGTGAAAACAATTTTTTTCATGTATAGAAATTGTTAAATTCCCTTAACAGAAGGGGGGTAAGCATTTTTGCATATAATCGAATCCCCTTGTTAGGATTCCTAGCTCCGCCATTGTTTGCAGGTTACTGATCCAGACTAGTTATACAAAGTTACTTATAATTGTCAAAGTTGCAACCCACTAAAATTATTTAATGAAAAATTCAAACATATTAGAGATGGTAGAAGTAAAAACTACTTACATGATGGTATGGTGATTCCAGAAGAAAGAGTAAGTGTGAAAGTCCGTTGTAGGGTCGAACCAAAGATTATGTCTCTGCTCTCGATCTCCTGTACCATTCAGGTACACATTTGTTTGTACTAGGTACGGTTCTCCTGAAACATTTCCAAGAAATTCGAAGTCTAGTTCGTCGTGATTAGCTCCTTCTGATGACATCTGATACCACATATTTCCAATCAATGTTAGTTATAATTTGAAGATACAATGTGTCTTGATGATGAATATGTGGTTGGTTTTGGTCACGTACGTAAAAAGCAATGACTGTTCCAGCTGAATCCCCTTCAACTAGTTTGATCTGTGCGCTAGCTTTCCCAAACAAATATTTGATCTTCGACTCAAATCCGCAGCCTTTGTGAATATGAACATAATTAATCAAATGGTATATAATTATATTGCCTTGAATATGCAATAAAATAAGTAAGTAGATATGAATTGAACCGAGTTAAGTATTACCAGAAGAATTGTCTAGGCTGAGAGTAACTTGGTCTCCTACAACAGCAATATGGTCAGGTGCCCAACTGGACTCGAAAACATCGGTGAAGTTGACACTAGCCCCTGTGTTTAGTAGCATAGATAGGATCAAAAAGACAATCACACAGGATGACATTGCTGTCAATTAATTTTAGTGTAGGAGAAAAAGGTTCAAGTCTATTAGTTTGTTAGGAAAAGCGCCAATCAAGAACTTGGAGACACTTTAGTTTTATATAGAAGTTGTATTAACATAGTACTAGACTGGATTTTTTTAAATCTTAGTATCATCATCATGGAGTACAGGAAGCAAGAGAATGCTTTAGTGGCATCCATTGCACTGTTTCATCAGCAAGGCAGCCTTTCTTTCTCATGTTTTGTTTACTATATATATATTCTATGCTGCTCCACTAACTACGAGTTCTGAGAATAATATTTTACATCCAAACATTCTATAATTGAAAGTTCAAGTTATATATAGTGATGACTGTATTTATAATAGGACTTGATTAGATTTATCAGAGGGAGGAACAAGTGGGAAATTTGTTAGTATTAGTGTGTGTATATAGTATATACAGCCGAAAGTTCTGTATACCCACTAAAGCATTAGAAAGTAGAAACGCACTATGATTTTATGATTGAATGAAGCATAACTATCATGTATATGGGCTTAATGTTTTATTTATGGGGAAAGGGTAAAAAATACTCTTCTACTTTATTTTATTAGCCAACTTTATTCTCCGTTAGTAATTGTGAATAAAAATATCCTATTGTCTGCAAATTAACACATTTACCCTTATTTTGACGGATTTCTCCAAATAGGACCTAAATTACCCAAAGTCAATCGAAATTACTCATTTCAAATGGATCCTCATTTAAACCCGACGCACGACCCACAAACAAAAACTTTCTTTTTGAGGTCTTTGGATACTTGTAGCAATCGTCTTTGCCCACTCATTGATTTTTGGATTGAGATTGGAAAACACACAACAAAAAATAGAAACTTTGAAGTTGTCATTTCATACGAATTATATATAGAAGATTTTTTTTTTGGGTTTCCTTATCCTGAAGCTTGTCACTTGATATATGTTCTAAGTAGTATCATCCTCCGACCTGGGCTGATAATTCTTATATACTTTAAAATCACTTGGGACTGATGTTATTTGCACTTTCATTTGCTAATGGATATATAGTGGGATTTTGTTTCATATTTATAAGTGTAAGAATTATTTAGAATTGAAAAATCTTCCTTAATCTCATTCATCCCAAATGGTCACAATATATACACTAAGTAACAATTAATAGAAAGACTTCCTTAAAATCCTCCTACCTATCCCATAATATATTCTTATTCCCTATATTAATACTATTCTATTTAATACATAATACTACTTACCATTTACAAAAGATTCTACATAATTATATTATTAATAGTAATTAATAATATTCTAACACTCTCGCAATGGTTTATGAGGGCTTACGCCGAGATCGTCCCAAATTCTTCAAATAAGATCAATAAGCCCTTTGTGAAGATATCTGCAACTGATGTCGCGTCGACACGTAACACTCGCACCGTCCGCGAGCCACCTTTTCACTGACAAAATGAATATCTAACTCAATATGCTTAGCGTTGATAATGGATTGGATTTGCGGAGAGATAATTTGTATTAATGTTATCACAAGATACCACGCGGTCGCTTTCGGAATAGACAACGGCTCAAGTAAAAGATTCAATCCAAAGATGAGTCGACATACAACATCGCTACCGCGACGGTATTCGCCTTCAAAGACCGAACGTGATACGGTGGTTGCCTTTGAGGACCGTGAGATTAAATTATCACCGGCGAAGACGCATAGCCGAGGCGTGCGGTGTTCGACATCCCGCCTGCCAGATCTCGTAGAGTGACAAGCTTGGTCATGGAAGACGGTGCAGATGCAATCCATAATTCAGTGCCTCAATATATCGTATAATACGCTGAGCGCACGATATGTTCTTCCATCGATTGTCGTGAACAAACACACTTGTTGCATCGCATATGTAATATCCGCCCGTGAATGTGAGATATTGTAAAGCTCCCGCCAAGCCGCGATACAATGCCGGATTGGCAAAAGGACTACCGGATATGGCACTCAATTTTGACTTGGTATCTCACGAGTTGCGACGGTTTGCAAGATGACATTCGGCCCGTTCTACGATTTCGATGATACTTTCCGGGAAAGAAATAAACCACCGCATGACGTGTCACCGCATTCCTAGAAAGTAGTGAAGTGGACCAAGATCCTTCATAGCAAATTCGAACTCGGTTGGGTCATGATATTCTTGCGAAGAGAGTCAAGAGGTCGTTAGGATAATATCATCTATAAGAGAATATAAGCGATGATTTCCTGTTGATAAATAAATAGTGAATTATCCGAGCAATTTGTTTGAGAAACCCATGTTGAACACAAAATCGCAAACCGCTTGCAAGTCACGGGAGCCTGTTTGAGTCCATATAATAATTTTTAAGTAAACACACATGATTGAGATAACGAGAATCTCACGTACTGATGGTTGATGCATGTATACGATCTCACTCAAATGTCCGTATGAAGACATTCTTGACATCCAATTGATGAAGTAACCATCATTTTGAGAGGCTAACCGAGAACAATTACGATGGTTCTTTGGTTTAACCACCGGATCGAATGTCTCGCCGCAATCTAATCCCGCTGTTGAGTCTTGCCATCACTACAAGTCGGACCTTATGCGCTCAAAAGAACCATAAGATTTTTTTATGGCTAAAAATCCACATGTAACGAATTATATTAGCATTAGATGGACCAGGTACTAACTTCCATGTCCTATTTTTAATTAGAGCATGATATTCATCATCCATGGCCATTTTCCAATTAGGATCTTTTGAGCGCATACGGTTACGCGCAAAGGTGATTTGGAGACTTGAGTAGATCGATTTGGCATCGGGTTTTGTAATTCCATGTTGACTACGGTGATCGCCGGCGAGTGGGCCGGATCGACGCCATCGTCGGAGCGAGATAAATGGTGAACGCCACCGCCCAAATTATTGCTAATTTCTCCACCGACAGACCGGGTGACCGAGTATTTTGTGTGTAGTTGGGCACGAGTCGAGATCGCCCAATCAAGCGGGCGTAGGGGTTCTCGCTCATCGGGCCTTGAATCACGGCCCGATTCTTTGGATCGTATTTTTGTGAGTCCCGAGCGTGGAGGAAATGAGTTAGATACGGTAGGGATGTCGATGGGCGGGCGGAAGGGGCGGTATCCCATACCGCACCCATCACCTAAAAACATCTCCACCTCGCCACCACCCATCACTGTAGTAATTCCTCCACCCGCCCGCCCCACTTACTTTACGCGGATACCCACTTACCCGACGGTACCCATTAATAAAATGCTCAAATAATGTCTAGCAATTGTTTTAGTCACCAAAATGAAAGTTATATAAGAAAAAGGAAAAAATGAACCTTTCCACATGGTGTATCGAATATCAAGTCTAAAACCTTGTCAAAATATTATGAATATTAAAAACAAAGAAAGATGAAAATATTTAACAAAAAAAAGGAGAACAAAGAGAATGAGAAAAAGAAATGTGGTGCATTTGTGTTTAACAAGCAGGACACGGTGCGGGTTAGCTCAATTCACATTTTAAATCAAGAAAGGGCCAAATAAATTCGTAAATAGCCTAATTAAACTAATAGATGATACGGATATGGGCAGTGCGTACGATCGCGCTGGTACGGTGCGAGTAGCGGGCGGGGCGGGCGGGTCTTATATGAAATCCACCCCGCCCACTACCCATGGCGGGTAGCACTTTTGATACCCATACCCGCCCCACCACCCACCAAACCATCCCCCATACCCGCCCCAATTGGAGCGGGTGCGGGGCGGTACCCGCATTTACCCGCCCCACTGACATCCCTAGATACGGGGGCCTATCATCATCCAAAAAATCATAAGTATTTGTCTCTGTGTCATGTATCTTGGCAAAGGGAAATTGTGACTCATAAAAAATTACATGACGACATATAAACATACGTTTGGAAGAAATGTCATAACACATGTAACTACGGTGATTCGTAGGATATCCCAAGAAGACACATGGAGTAGACAGGGGTTGAAGTTTTGTGATTGTGGTGGATGAAAATAGGGGGTAGCAAAGACATCCAAATACTCTCAAATGATGATATGAGGGCTCTCGTAAATAAAGTATTTTTAGTGGAGCTTGGTAAGACATGTTTTTGTGGGGAAGGATATTTAACATGTAGGTTGCCATTTGAAGGGCATGATGCCAAAAAATGGGGGGTATAAAAGCATGAGCAAGGGATGTTCTCACAATATTGTTAATAGTTCTAATTTTGCGTTCCGCCTTCCCATTCTGTGAAGATGTGTGAGGACAGGATAAACGAAATTGTAAACCATTTGTTTTGAAAAAATCCCAAAACTGATTATTGTCAAATTCCCTCCCATTGTCACATTGAATACTTTTAATCTCCCGTTCAGTTCGGATAAATGCTCTAAAGTTTAGGAAAGTGGAAAACACTTGTGATTTTTTCGACAAAGGGAATGTCCACAAATAATTAGAGTAATCATCAAGAAACAGTAAATAGTATCTATGACCTGAGGAACTCAAAACAGGTGATGTCCAAATATCACAATGTAAAGTATCAAATGGCATAGTAGTGCATGAAGTAGAAGAAGTAAATGACAACCTAACATGTTTACCAAGGACACAAGCCTGTCACTTATTCAAAACATGAGTTTGAGTACATGAAATAAAATTGTTTTGTTTAAGAGAGGCCAAAACGGACTCCCCCGGATGTCCCAATTGTTCATGCCATAGTGATGGAGCCAAGGCTGCAAAAGTGGAAGGAACTTTAGACTGTGGATTTGGTAAACTTATTGGATAGAGCTCCCCCTTGCTATCACATCTCATGAGAAGCTTCCCCGTCTGAAAGTCATGTACGGAAAAACCAAATGGGTCAAATTTAACAGAAACCCAATTATCACTAGTAAACTTCCTAACAGAAACCAATTTTTTTATTAATTTGGGAGCATGCATGACATTTTTTAAAACTAGTGGCGGGTGTGGTGGTGACAGTGTGTTCGACCCATAACCTTTTATTGGAATTGTATGGCCATTTCCGACAATAATACCATTTTCTTTGCTCAAATTATAATAGGGTGAGTGTACCTTGGGACGCCATATGTATGCGACGAGCCGAGTCCATATACCAATTAGAATCCGTGGATTGAGTCCAAGTGTGCATAGCTGTTCAATATCCGTAGGATGGGTCATGGTTGAATGGGCCTCTCGCCATCGGGAGGAGGCCCAAATCGCTGCGATACGCTGGCTGCTTTGAAGTAACTCAGCCGAATCGCCTGCCCGCATTATTGCCGCCAAGAATGGCTCGCGAATCGGGCTCTTGAAAAGAGCCGCTGCTTTCGCTGACGGGTTGGCCGCCATCGCCATTGGGCTGTTGGTTTGCTCGCCCAATACCTGCTCGACCATCGCCGCCGCCAGCTGGCCGCTGCATTGCTGGCCGCCGCTGCATTGGCTGGCGCCGCCGCGTCTTGCGATAGCCAGGAATTCTTCTTGCCGCCATAGCCTCCGCTGGAGTTGGTGTTGCCGCCATTTTTGCCGCCACCGAAATTCCGGTGACCCCCACATTTATTATTTCCGCGATTTCCACCCTTCTTATTATTATTACCACACCCTTTTTGACTCTTATTTTGTGAAGAATAGTCAAAATAATTACCTTCATTTGAATACGTGGCAACCATGGCGAAATTTGTTGAAACCTTCTTAATCAAACCCGATTCTTCAAGAACAAGCATGGATCTTGCTTGATAAAACTTTGGTAAGGGGTTACTTTGACGGATTAGAGTCCCCACGCCACTATAAGCATCCGTGAGACCGTGAACTAATCAGAAACTAACAGGTTGTCGAAACCGTGAACTACGTTCTCAATTGATCTGCCACCACTTCGAGACGTTGACAGTAGGTTGAAACGTTAGGGAAGTCTGTCATGACAATGGTTGAAAATTCTTGTTCCAACGCAACAACACGAGAGTTTTGATTATCTTGAAAAATGTCTCTCAAACGTTCCTACGCCGCCACGGCGATGAATCTGGTTTCATTATCAGATGCAAATGCTCGTGGATATTGTTGCATAAATCCAACCAAGAACTGTGGCATCAAGGGTATCCCACAATTCTTTGTCTGCTTCAGACGATTGTTCCGTTGTTGTACCATTTTTTGGTGGAATTATATGATGAAGAACTTTGTGAGCCCTACAACATATTTTGAACAACTCCGCCCATGTTGCGTAGTGAACAGTTTCCATCTCTAGTTTGTGAAATATGTGTTTTGATGTTGGAAATAGTAAGTGAGTGAAACGAAGATTTTGATTCGCATGGTTGTGACAACAATAATGGAGAAAAATAAAGTATAACAATGGAGAAGACAAATTCGGTTGGAAGGATGGGGAAGATGACCGAATTTGGAAGGAAAATTTTATTTAGAATAGGATCTTTGAATTACCTTCTGATACCATGTAAGAATTATTTAGAATTGGAAAATCTTCCTTAATCTCATTCATCCCAAATGGTCACAATATATACACTAAGTAACAATTAATAGGAAGATTAAGTCTTCCTTAAAATCCTCCTACCTATCCCATAATATATTCTTATTCTCTATATTAATACTATTCTATTTAATACATAATACTACTTACCATTTACAAAAGATTCTACATAATTATATTATTAATAGTAATTAATAATATTCTAACAATAAGATTGTGATCACCATGTATAATTAATTGTTCACTGATTTTTCTTTTTGAGGTCTTTGGATACTTTGGGGGTCATTGTTTCATCAGATACAACAAGTGCAGGCATGACATATGGTGGTTTCAGTTCGAGGACGAAGAAATAAGACAGTCGGACCTGCTCTAATCTGTAATTCTTGATTTTTCTCAATGAGGAAGGTGATGTGTTAACATTGATTCCGGTGGTTGGAGAGTTATTAGAGAGAGGGTATATTGGGTGATTGAAAGAGCTGTTAATGGCGTGGCAATTGTGCAGATGGTCTTAACTCTTTAAGGGGTGTATTGAAATAGTATTTTAAAAGATTATTTTAAAATAAATAAGAATTTTAGAAAACTATTTAAGATGTAATGACTTAAAAAAAATTGCAATCAAGATTTTTTAAGTTTGAATTTTAAAAGATTTCGCATATGTATTTTTTTACTTTTCTATTCCGTTCCAACTTCACCTGGTTGTGCTAGATCTGTGGATCTTTTTTCGCCGCCGCGACATCGGTGATGTTAAAGAATGAGAAACCATGGAAAGGTTCTATATTCGCGTTTCTGAATTATTCGTGTGCATGTTTTGACGTTGTTATGGTGTTCCTTGAGTACAAGTTGGTTTTATATTCTCTCCAATGGATACAATATCAATCTCTTCAGATGATTCAGATTTGCGTGAAATAGATAACTACCGAGATGAATCACCTCTCAGGGACTCTGCTACTTCTCGAATACTTCCATCATGGGCAACAGGTAAAGAATTCACTTTTTCTCTCTTCCTGGCTCAAAGTTATGATCAGTTTGTCCGATGGGTTTGGGTGTGAGAAAAAAGTTTGATGGGTTTGGGTGTTAAAGACAAGGCAGATCGAGAGAGACAATGCAGATCGAGAGTTGGAACCAATCGCAGATGTATTGATTGAGAGAATTTTTTTACAGAGAAGAAGAAAACTGAACGTACTGTTTTAGCAAGAAAGATATTTACAACCGTAATATTTATACTGCATTTCTAATCTCAACTAACTCAACTAATCACAATTAATTAATTACACATGTGTCAATTAACTTGTAGTACTACTGTGTAGTGCAGCCTAGGGCACTCGGGTGCACCTTTCTAATGTCTCAACATCCCCCCTCAAGCTAGGCGATATGAAGATATTCTTCAATCCTAGCTTGGAAACCAGTCGACAATGGTGAGACCTTCCAAGAGCCTTAGTGAGCACATCTGCTGGCTGTTCACTGGAAGACAAATATGCAGCATGTATTAGGCCTTCTTGGATCCATTCACGAATGAAGTGACAATCAATATCAATATGTTTTGTTCTTTCGTGGAAGACTGGATTTGCTGTTATCTACAAGGTTGATTTCCTATTTGTGAAGACTTCGACAAGTAGTTGAATATGCACTCCCAATTCCTTATACAGACTAACAACCCAAACAACTTCAGAGACTGCCGCAGCCATTGTCCTATATTCTGCCTCTACTGAACTTTGTGAGACAGTCACTTGCTTCTTTGATTTCCAGACTATAGGAGATTTCCCAAACAACACCAAATAACCTGTAACCGACCTCCTAGTGTTGACACATGACCCCCAGTCTGCATCGCAGAAAACTTGAAGTGTGGAACTGCTGTTTCTGGCCAGGAAAATACATGTTCCTGGTGCTTCCTTCAAGTATCTTACCAGCCTCATTCCTGCTTCTAAGTGTGATGTTTTTGGCTCCTTCATGGACTGACTTAAACATTGAACTTCAAAGGCAATATGTGTCCTTGTGTTTGTAAGATATATCAATCTCCCAATCAATCTCCTGTAAACTCCAGGATCCTCCAACACCAAATCTGGAAATTGTGTATCCACTGCAACATCAGAATGTATGCACTGATTATATATAGTAGTGGTTAACTTCTGATTCACTTCCATTGGAGAAGAAGCACTATTTGAACCAGAAAGTCTCATATCTGATATCAACTCCAATGCATATTTTCTTTGATGCATGATGATCCCATCTGGACTCCTAGCAAACTCGATTCCAAGGAAGAATCTGAGTTTTCCTAGGTCTTTAATTTTGAAACCTGCCTGCAGAATTTCCTTGGTATGTAGAATCAGTTTCGAATCATTACCTGTGATGAGTAGATCATCCACATATACAAGTATAACTACCAATCTCTCATCCTTTTGCTTGACAAATAGAGAATAATCCATATGGCTCTGCTTGAATCCTGCTTCCAACAATGCTGATGTAAGTTTAATGTTCCATTGCCTCGAAGCCTGCTTTAGACCATATAGGGACTTTGACAACTTACATATTTGTTTCTGTCCTTCAGTGTGAAAGCCTTCTGGTGGCAACATATAGACCTCTTCATACAAGTCCCCTTGTAAGAACGCATGGTACACATCCATTTGGTATTATTTCCAATGTTTTGCAGCAGCAATGGTTATGACAACCCTCACTGTTGTCATCTTAACTACAGGAGAAAATGTCTCTTGATAGTCAAGACCCTCCTTCTGATTGTAGCCTTTAGCCACTAACCTGACTTTAAATCTTTCAATCTCCCCTGATGATGTGTACTTCAATTTATATACCCATCGACATCCTATGGCCTTCTTCCCTCTTGGTAGATCCACCATCTCTCAGGTCTTGTTTTCTTCTAATGCTCGAATCTCAACCTTCATTGCTTCTATCCACCTTTTGTCACCAACTGCTTCTGAATAACTATGTGGTTCAACTTCTTTTGAGACTTGTCCCACAAAGTTCTGGTACTGAGGTGACAAACCAGAATAGTTAACTCCATCAGCAATGGAATACAAACACTTAGATGATCCACGGTAGCAACATAATCCTTGTGCCAAATAGGTGACTTAGATGCCCTTGCTGACTTTCTAATTGTCTCCTGAGGGGGATCTGCATTCTGTCTCCTTTCAGTTGGCTGATCTCCTTTACTCATTGCATCAACTTTTGAAACTACACTCTCTTGAGGAAGATCTGTATTCTGTCTCCTTTCAGCTTGCTGATTTTCTTCACTCACTGCATGTTACACCCCGTAATTCAGGTCATGCTTATGAGAACGTACGAAAGGAATTAAGACTTAAATTTTAAGAAGGATAGATTGTCAGAATGTTTCGGACGGATTTTAGTCAACTTTGAGGCGGTTTATGTCCAGTGGTAATAGGAGTTCCAAGGTGTTTCAAAGGCCTAGTGCGGGGCTCGTTGAGTCTAGTTACCAACGCAACAAACCGTTCGTCGATAGGACATCGGAGTAGAAAGTTATGGAAGTTATAAGTCCGGTCTGTTGTTGGCGAGAAAGGGTTTTTGGTCGGGGCGTGGCGCGCGACGCCGGATCTGAGGCAGCGGCGCGGATGTTCTGAAAATCGCTGAAGTTGCAGCGTGGCCTGGCCGGAAATCTTGAACAGTTGCAGAGGTTTCATTGCCATGGCCGCTACCGAGGCGGAGTTTTTGCGAAATCTGGGGGGAAAAATCAGAAGTTTTATTTTTAAAAGGCCATAGGAGGGTGACAAATGTCCCCCCCCCCCCATCTGATTTTATGCATGTCCTATTTATTGACCAAGTCTTGAAGACTTGGTCATTCTTCAAAGCTCTCCCTTCTCTCTAAAATTAAATTCCATCTCCCTTCTCTCTAGAAATTCAAGAAGAAGCCAAGGCTTAGAGAAAATTTGAAAATGTGGAAAGAAGGAAACATGTTGACAAGCTTATAGGGGGTTTGTGGAGGTAATTGTGGAAAGGAGGCTAGTGAAATTGTTGGACTAATTTGGGAAAACTCTAAGGTAACAATCCTTTCTTTTTTTGCTAGTAAATTGTGTTGCATGTGAAGAAGAAAGGACTTGTAGTTGTCAATATTGCTCTTAGATATATTGCATGTAGGAAATATGGTTTGGATTTGAAAGGATTGGATAAGAATGATATGTAAGCATGTTATAGCCAAGATACTACCTTTAACTTATTGATTTTAGTTAATATGTATTGTGGGGCAGAATTTTACACGTCCAAGTTTAGGCGTGTAATCCCCTTTGTATTGTTGGATTGTTGGGCCTTAAAAGTGGCGTTTGGATGTTGGATTCGGACCTTGAAATGTATAAAGAAAGGAAGTGCTGTCCAATTTTCCGTAGAATAAGGAACTTTGCAATTAGAATGTTCTACGTTGAAGCTAGAAATTAATAGACGTATTATGGTCATTATAGGTTGACATACTACGTGCGGTATATTGGACTTAGCAAGTTGATTGACCCGAAGAGGTATGTGGAACTTTCCTATCTCTTGAGCATGAATAGTTTACCTATATAGTACGGTAGACGTACAAGACTTTGGTATCCTTTACTCGTCTTAAAAGTGTCCAAGTCGGTGGAGTTAGGGGATTTACTCAATTGTTTCAAAGTAGTAAGGATGTCTTAAGTTTTCAAGGTTAAGGGACTTGAAGCGTTTTTAAGTTTATGATACTTGTTTTATTTTAAATCTACAAGTCCCTTGGATATAGGAAAATGCAATTTACCTATAGTATAAAGTTAATATAACGACTTTATGGGAAGTTGGTTATATTAGCCTTATGGAAAGTTTAAAAGAGAGATGTACTCTAAGTAAAATAAGTAAGGATAAATGACTTGAATTAATGAAAGGCAAATTGGTTTTAAGGCATCAATTGCCTAAGGTTTTAAAAGAAAAGAAGTCACTTGATTTAGAAGCCTAATTATATTTCTAGAAGGTATTGTGACTTGTCTTGAAAAGTAGTGGTGACTTGATACTACAGGTATTAGTATCTTGGAAGTTTTATACGAAAAAAGAGTCATTTTTAAAAGAGTAGAAGTACATAGTACTTTGGGTTAAATTCCCGGATTTCATAAAGACATGTTGGTGCCTTAAGTAAACTAAAATGAGAATGTATATGAACAAGACTAATAAGAAGTTAGGGAATTTCTTAACTTGCTTATATTATGTATGATAGCCGGTTTGTGCTAGTGATATATTATTCATTACGGGGTCATTCCCCGGGTTGTGGCATTTGCATATTCCGTGGATTTGCTACCCACGATGCGAGGAATACCTCATGCGAGTCCGTAAGGGCTTATGCGGGTGAAATAGTCCCATGCGGGAGGATACAGCCTATGCGAGGAATACCTCATGCGGGTCTACACGACCTATGCGGGCGGATCTGATCTATCGAGGAATACCTCATGCGGGTCCACACGACCGTGCGGGTGAAATAGTCCTGCGAGTAGGATTGCTTAATGATATTGCGGGCGGATGACCCTACTTTGATCGTGAGCTTCCTATTTTTATGCGATGAAAGTATATGCTTGATATTCTCATTATTAGTAAGGCCACGATTATCGTAATTTGATTATCATACATGTCTCGATTATTTTAGACTTATGAGGTATTTTCGGTATTTTCGGTTCGCATACTTAGTACATATGTGTCGACCCGCTTTCGGGGCTGCGTTCATCTGCGGTAAGAGGTAGCGGTGGTGGATCCTCATTCTTAGGATCACCGATGCAGTGTCGAAGCTCCATTTCTCGGAGGCTTGTTTTGTTGATGCGGTTTTCCTTGATGTTGTAGATATTATATACATTCGGTATGGCGAATCCCCGTCACACGCTTGTTATTCTAAGTGCGTAGTCCCGTTTGTGGTTTGGGCTGTAAGAACAAGTTGTACTGTTTTACTTTTGGTTAAGTATATTCTGTGGAAGGCGGCCTTGTCGGCTAGCCGGTGATGTTTATTGTCTACATGTTTATGTGTTATGTATGTTCATTGCTATTATTCTCGATGTATACAGGCAGGGTTCCCAGAGAAGCATCGATCGCGACCGGTCGGTCGTGACAAAAGTGGTATCAGAGCCGTTAGTCCTCGGAAAGTGTCTACAGACCGTGTCTCGTAGAGTCTTGATTATCGGTGTGTTGTGCACCACATCTATAATCAGGAGGCTGCAGGATATTTAGGATTGGTTTCCATTCTTTCACTCTAAAGATCGTGCAATAGAGCCATGTTATAAGTTGAACTCCGATATATTTTTATGTATCGATTATGTCTCCACGTGAGCAACAGCGGCCCGAAGGCAAAGCGATTGAAGGCTGCAAGTAGGATCTGAGGGTTACGAGGCAGGCCCGATCTTTACTCGAGGATGCTTGGACGGCGAAGTTTCACGGCGTCGCCGGCCCAGCGAGTTCGAGCAGCGGCGGCCATCGAGACGCAGTACACGAGCCTCGATTACGGCTGGAAGCGAGAGGATATGAGCTCTGAGAGATGGCCCGATTATTACTTGAGATCGTGGCGGCGGGAGGACGAGCGAGAGCGGTGGTTCGATTGTACCGTAGTTCACCCAGTCGATAGCTTGAGACTTTGGGACTTTTGAGTTGCAACCACGAGTTCTATGGGTAGAACCGAGATGATCTCGGGAGTTTATCAAACGATTCTGTGGATCGTGAGTGATCAAGGCCTCGGAGACAGTCGGTAGTATTGGGTTCACACATTTGCGTGATCTTTGCGGATCGGTTTGATTCATGGGAGCTGTCCCGGGGGGAGCATGCGCTTCCAGCTATTTGGGACGAGTTCTCAGAGGCGTTTCTTAGCCATTTTGTTACCCCTACAGATGAGGAGGCTCGGGCTGATATATTTCTGACATTGAGACAGAGCGGGCGGACGGTCCGAGAGTACAACGTAGAGTTTGACTCGTTGGCTCGGTACGTCCCCGCTTTGGTGGCCGACATGGAGGACAGAGTACACCGCTATGTCACAGGGCTCGATGATTACTTAGCAGAGGGTTTCTCGGGAGTAGCTCTTCAGCCGGGCATGGACATTGCCCGTGCGAGCTTATGCGGCAGGTGTGAGAGCGTAGGGGCGGATTGATAGATATCGCGAGAAGAGGGCGGGACAGCGAGGTCCTCTGGTAGTTTTCGAGCGGACGACCTCGTGTGATCGATTTGCACCTCGGCTAGGTTGAGTGCTCCTCCGCGTCTTCCGGCATTCGTATTGAGGCGGTCGGGCTCGGGGCTTCGGTTTCGAGGCGGCGGAAGTCGTCGATCGAGGCCATCCACATCTCGGTGTGTTCGATGCGGTAGGTCTCACCCGGGCGAGTGTCGTATGGCTCCGGGAGCTTGTTATTCTTGTGGCCAGCAGGGCCATTTGAAGAGAGACTGTCCGACCAGAGGCGGCGGGAGTGTTATGGTTCAACCGACAGGGTCAGTTGCTAGATCTTCATCTTCGACGGTTATGCGCCCCTGAGGTCAGAGTGTTCACGGACCAGCAGGCCGCGATAGGGGTCGTAGTAGGGTCGATTCAATGATCCTCGAACCGCATTTATGCTATGTCGGTAAATCGGGACCAGGAGGCGTCACCAGATGTCGTCACATGTACATTATTGGTTTCATGTTGTGATGTATATGCTTTGATAGATCCAGGTTCTACTTTGTCCTATATATCTCCTCATATTGCTGGTAGAATAGGGATAGAGCCCGAGTCCATAAAACCTTTTGAGGTGGCTACACCAGTGGGTGATTCGGTGGTGGTTGAGCGGGTATATAAGGCTTGCCTAGTGACTATATACAGTCGTCAGACCCTAGCCGACTTGATAAAGTTGGATATGACGGACTTTGATGTGATTATGGGTATGGATTGGCTAGCGTCTTGCTATGCCAATGTGGACTGTAGAGAGAGATTGTGCGGTTCCGGTTTCACAGGGAGGTTATCGAGTGGAAGGAATACCTGCATCGCCGGCGGTAGGTTTATTTCTTACCTCGGCTAGGAAGATGGTGCGCAGGCGGTATATCTACCATTCGTTCGTATTCGACATCGAGGTCGAGGTACCGCATCGATCGATTCGGTTGTTAGAGAATTTCCAGACGTATTCCCAGACGATCTCCCGGGTATCCCTCCTGAGAGGGAGATTGAGTTTTGCATTGATATGTCGCCGGGCACTCGACCTATATCTATTCCTCCATACAGAATGACACCTGATGAGTTGAGGGAGTTGAAGGACCAACTGAAGGATTTGCTGGAAAAAGGCTTTATCAGGCCTAGTGTTTCTCCCTGGGGAGCGCCGATTTTATTTGTAAAGAAGAAGGATGGGACGCTGCGTATGTGTGTTGATTACAGGCAGCTAAATAAGGTAACTATCAAGAATAGATACCCCCTCCCTAGGATTGATGATTTGTTTGACCAGTTGCAGGGTGCGAGGTACTTCTCCAAGATAGACCTGCGGTCTGGTCATCATCAGGTGTGAGTTAGAGAGGCAGATATCCCAAATACTGCATTCAGGACCCGGTATGGGCACTATGAGTTCAGGGTGATGTCTTTCGGGTTGACCAACGCCCCAGCAGTATTCATGGATTTGATGAACCGGGTGTTCAAGCCATTCTTGGATATGTTCGTTATAGTATTCATTGATGATATCCTGGTTTATTCGCGCACAGAACAGGACAATGCAAATCATTTGAGGACGATACTGGGAGTCCTCCGGGATCGGCAGTTGTATGCCAAGTTCTCGAAATGCGAGTTTTGGTTGGCTTCAGTGGCTTTCTTAAGGCATGTTATCAGGGCCGATGGTATTCGTGTTGATACAGCAAAGATTGAGGCAGTCAAGACTTGGCCTAGACCCACTACACCGACGGAGGTGCGCAACTTTTTGGGCCTTGCGGGTTACTATCGGAGATTTGTGGAGAAGTTTGCTTCCATTTCAGCACCTTTGACTAGGCTGACCCAGAAAGCAACTATGTTCCGGTGGACGGATGCTTGTGAGGAGAGCTTTCAGTTACTGAAGGAGAAATTGACAACCGCCCCAGTTCTTACTCTTCCTGAGGGTTTAGACGTGTTATACCCCGTAGTTCTGACCCTACGTATGAGAGCGTACGAAAGAATGTAAGACTTAAAATTTTCAAAGGATAGGTTGACGGATTATTCCGGACGGGTTTTTAGTCAACTTTAAGGCGGGTTATGACCCGGTACATTGAGAGTTCCTAAGTGGTTCAAAGGCCTAAGGCGTAGTTCGTTGAGTCTAGATTCCAACGCAACCAACCGTTCGTCGATAGGACGTCGGAGTAGAAAGATATGAGAATTACAAGTTCAGTGCGCAGTCGGACAGAAATGTGTTTCGGAAAAGGGCGACAGGGCCGCGGCGCCGGAGGCAGGGCCGCGGCGCCTAAAGTACTGTAGGGTCGCTGAAGTTTCAGCGCCGCGGCGCCGGGAAGCAGGGCCGCGGCGCCGGAAGATCCGAGGGTCCGCAGGGCCGAGGCGCCGAGGCGGGATTTTTGGGCGGAAAAACTTAGGTAAGTCTGATTTCTCTTTTAAAAAGGCCATGGGAGGGTGACAAGTGTCCCCCCATCTGATTTTGCTTGCATGACTTATATTGACCAAGTCTTGTAGACTTGGTCATCTCTCAAACATCTTCCTCTCTCTAAAAATCAGCTCCTCCTTCTCTCTAAAAACCCAAGAAAATCAGATAGTTTAGAACAAAAAAGGAAGCTTGTAGCTAGCTTGTTGGCATTGTTGTGGTGGTGTTCTTGGAAAGGAAGCTAGCAATATTTGGAATAAGTTTTGGCTAAAACTTTAAGGTAATGATTCTTCCTTTAGATTTAGTTTTGCATGTTAAGAAGAAAGAACTTGTGGTAGTAAATAATGCTCTTAGAGTCATCGTGCTAGAAATGTGGTTTGGATATGAAGAATGGGTTAAGAAGAGATTATGAGCATGTTGTAGCCTAAAAACTACCTTAGAATTTTTAAGTGAATTGTTGTAAACATATGGCGAATTTTGGGTATGTAACCCCCTTTGAATTGTTGGATTGATTGAACCTTAAATGTGGTGTTTTTGATGATAAATTCGGCCTTGAGAAAGGTGGCAAAGTGAGTAGAAACAAAGGAAATGCTGCCCAATTTTCCATAGAATTTAGTGGCCTTGAAATTAGATTGTTCTACTTTGAGATTAGAGGTTAACAAACGTATCATGATTATTATAGGTTGAAATATTACTTGCGGTAGTTGAGCTTAGCAAGTGGATTGACCAAAGAGGTATGTGAAGTTTTCCTATCTCTTGAGCATGAATAGATGAAACTATGTAGTACGGTAGACGTACAAGATTTGGTATTCTTACTTGTTTGAGTATATAATGACTTGTTCGTTTTAAGAACGTATAAATCCCTTGGTTAGGGAAAAAGTATGATTTTACTAAAGTATAGAGTTAATATAACAACTTTATGGGAAGTTGGTTTATTAACTTCATAAAAGGTTAATGAGAAGAGATTTACTCTAAAAGTAAGATAAGTATATGAAGAGGCAAATTGATTTTAAGGTATCAATTGCCCAAGAGTTTTATGTATAAAGAGTCATTTTAAAAAAAGTTGAAGTATGTAGTACTTGGGTTAAATTCCCGGTTTTCTTTTATTAAAGATATGATTAAGTGCCTTAGGTAAACTAAAATGAAAGGGTATATGAACAAGACTAATAAGAAGTTATAAGTTTCTTAACTTATTTATGATTATGATATGATGACAGTTTGAGCTAGGGTAAGAGTATATCTGAGGGGCAAGCCCCAAGATCGTTATACCACCTTCTCCAGGGTAAGAGTATGTCTGAGGGGCAAGCCCCAAGATCGTCATACCACCTTCTCCAGTGTAAGAGTATATCTGAGGGGTAGATCCAAGATCGTTATACCATCTGCACCAGTGTAAGAGTATATCTGAGGGGCAAGCCCCAAGATCGTTATACCATCTGCTCCAGTGTAAGAGTATATCCGGCGAGTACAAACCAAGATCGTTATACCATCTGTTTGTGGTAAGAGTATATCCGGAGGAAAGTCCCCAAGATCGTTATACCACTTGTTCCGTGGATTTGCTACCCATGATGCGAGGAATACCTCATGCGAGTCCTTATGGGCTTATGCGGGTGAAATAGTCCCATGCCGACGGGTACAGCCGATGCGAGGAGTACCTCATGCGGGTCCACAGGACCCATGCGGGTGAAATAGTCCCAGGAGTAGGATGGTTTTATTGATACTACGGGCGAAGTACCCCGTCTTGATCATGAGCCTCCTATTTTATGCGCAGATCATATATATATATACTTGTCACTCATTGTTAGCAAGGCACGAGAAAAGGTATTTTATTGACTTCCATGACTCACTACTTTCGGACTTATGATATCATTATTACGGTATTTTTCCAGCTTTACATACCGGGTACATATTGTGTAATCGACCCCTTCCTGGGCTGCGTTACATGCGCAGGTAAGTAGCGATTGAGGATCCTCGTTCTTAGGATCACTCTTCCGGCGTCGAAGCTCCACTCTCCTAAGCTTATTATTTTGGTACGGATATTCCCGATGCTATAGGTATTTGTACATTCGAGGTATGGCGGGGCCCCGTCCGCCACGATTGTTATATTTAAGTGCGTGGTCACGTATGTGTTTGGGCTACAAGAACCGGTTGTATTATAAATACTTCGTTTAAGTATGTTTATGGAAGCGACTTATCGGTGGCGGTGATGTTTTACCCTTTTTATAAAGTTATGTATGTTCCGCTGCTATTCTCTGACATATACCTGACAGGGTACCCCAGTAGGGTACTAGTCGCGGCCCCGGGGTCGGGTCGTGACAAGACGGATATGCGGTTTATTGTGATGCGTCGAGTGTCGGACTTGGGTGCGTGCTGATGCAGCACGGTAAAGTTATAACCACGATCTCGGCATTTCGGGAAGCATGAGAAGAACTACCCCACACATGACTTAGAGTTGGCGTGATGATTCATGCCTCAAGATCCGAGACATTATTTATATGGAGTTCATGTGGATATTTACACCTACCACAAGAGCCTCCAGTATATCTTCAGCCAGAGGGAGCTGAACTTGCGGCAGAGACGGTGGTTAGAGCTAATTAAGGATTATGATGTCGATATCCTATACCACCCAGGGAAGGCCAATGTAGTTGCAGATGCCCTTAGTCGCAGATCGATGGGTAGTCTGTCGGATGTGCAGCCAGAGAAAAGGGGCATGGTCCGCGAGTTACATCAGCTAGCGAGCCTTGGGGTTCGATTGATCGATACCGATGATAGTGGGGTACGGGTTCGTGAGATTGTCGAGTCTTCCATCGTTGATGAGGTGAAGAGGCGGCGATGATGAGGACCGATGTTGTCTGGTATCGAGATGCAGCTCTTCAGGAGGAGAAGAGTCTATTTGAGGTAGCGCCTGATAAGGTGCTAAGATTTGAGGGCCGATTGTATGTTCCCGATGTGACAGGACTTCGTCAGCAGATTCTGGGTGAGGCACACAGTGCTCGTTATTCTATTCATCCGGGGTCGACTAAGATGTACCATGACCTCAGATGTATGTATTGGTGGGATGACCTGAAGAGGGACGTGACGGGTTTTGTTGCACAGTGTCCTAATTGTCAGCAGGTCAAGGTTGAGCACCAGAAGCCCGGTGGGCTATTGCAGGCTATTGATATTTCGATGTGGAAGTAGGAGGTGATCAATATGGACTTTATTACAGGGTTACCTCACACTCAGAGGAAGCATGATTCCATCCGGTTATCGACAGTCGACGAAATCAGCCCACTTTCTTCCGATGACGACTTTTTCGGCCGAGGATTATGCTAGATTGTATATCAGAGAGACTGTGAGACTGCACGGAGTTCCTATATCGATTATTTCAGACAGAGGAGCCCAGTTCACGGCTAACTTCTGGAGGTCTTTCCAGAAAGGGTTAGGGACACATGTGAGTCTCAGTACTGCGTTTCATCCTCATACCGACGGACAGGCCGAACGTCTTATCCGCACACGAGGATATCTCGCGCCTGTGTTATTGATTTCGTGGTAGTGGGAGGATCATTTACCTCTTGTGGAGTTTGCATATAACAACAGCTACCATTCTAGTATCCAGATGGCGCCTTATGAGGCCTTATACGGGAGGAAGTGCAGGTCACCGATAGGCTAGTTTGATGTGGGAGAAGTTCAGTTAGTCGGGCCAGACTTGATTCAACAGGCGGTGGATAAGGTGAAGCTTATCCAGGGGCGGTTATTGTCAGCTCAGAGTCGACAGAAGTCGTATGCAGATCATCGGCGTCGACACTTGGAGTTTGAGGTGGATGATTGGGTCTTCCTGAAGGTATCACCCATGAAGGGCGTGATGAGATTTGGGAAGAAGGGGAAACTTAGCCCAAGGTACATTGGGCCTTATCAGATTATCCGTAGGGTAGGCAAGGTTGCCTATGAGTTGGATATGTCGTCCGATCAGGAGGCAGTACATCCAGTTTTTCATGTGTCTATGTTGCGGAGGTGTATCGGAGATCCATCTAGAGTGTACCCGATTGGTGATATCCAGGTGACAGAGGGTTATCGTATGAGGAGAGTAGCGATACTCGATCATCAGGTTAGGCGATTACAGACAAAGGATGTGGCTTTCGTCAAGGTCTTATGGCGGAATGAGAACATAGAGGAAATGACATGGGAAGCGGAAGAGGACATGATGAAGAAGTATCATCACTTATTCCCTACACCTCCAGGTAACCCACTTTCCTTCTTGTTAGTTTTTAATTTGACAATTATGCTTAAGTATTGTTGTACATAGAAGGAACATTCAGGACGAATGTTTCTAAGGGGGGGAGAATGTTACACCCCGTAATTCAGGTCATGCTTATGAGAACGTACCAAAGGAATTAGGACTTAAATTTTAAGAAGGATAGATTGTCAGAATGTTTCGGACGGATTTTAGTTAACTTTGAGGCGGTTTATGTCCAGTGGTAATAGGAGTTCCTAGGTATTTCAAAGGCCTAGTGCGGGGCTCGTTGAGTCTAGTTACCAACGCAACAAACCGTTCGTCGATAGGACATCAGAGTAGAAAGTTATGGAAGTTATAAGTTCAGTGCGTTGTTGAGCAGGAAAGGGTTTTCGATCAGGGGCCGCAGCGCCGCGACGCCGGATGCAGGGCCGCGGCGCCGGATGCAGGGCCGCGGCGCCGGATGTTCTGAAAATCGCTGAAGTTGCAGTGCCATGGCCGGAATCTTGAACAGTTGCAGAGGTTTGGCGCGCTGGCCGCAGGCCGCGCGCCGAGGCGGAGTTTTTATAAACTGGGGAAAAATCAGAAGTTTTCTTTTTAAAAGCCCATGGGAGGATGACAAGTGTCCCCATCTGATTTTATGCATGTCCTATTTATTGACCAAGTCTTGAAGACTTGGTCATTCTTCAAAGCTCTCCCTTCTCTCTAAAATTAAATTCCCTCTCCCTTTTCTCTAGAAATTCAAGAAGAAGCCAAGGCTTAGAGAAAATTTGAAAAGGTGGCAAGAAGGAAACATGTTGACAAGCTTGTAGGGGTTTGTGGAGGTAATTGTGGAAAGGAGGCTAGTGAAATTGTTGGACTAATTTGGGAAAACTCTAAGGTAACAATCCTTTCTTTTTTTGCTAGTAATTGTGTTGCATGTGAAGAAGAAAGGACTTGTAGTTGTCAATATTGCTCTTAGATATATTGCATGTAGGAAATATGGTTTGGATTTGAAAGGATTGGTTAAGAATGATATGTAAGCATGTTATAGCCAAGATACTACCTTTAACTTATTGATTTTAGTTAATATGTATTGTGGGGCAGAATTTTACACGTCCAAGTTTAGGCGTGTAATCCCCTTTGTATTGTTGGATTGTTGGGCCTTAAAAGTGGCGTTTGGATGTTGGATTCGGACCTTGAAATGTATAAAGAAAGGAAGTGCTGTCCAATTTTCCGTAGAATAAGGAACTTTGCAATTAGAATGTTCTACGTTGAAGCTAGAAATTAATAGACGTATTATGGTCATTATAGGTTGACATACTACGTGCGGTATATTGGACTTAGCAAGTGGATTGACCCGAAGAGGTATGTGGAACTTTCCTATCTCTTGAGCATGAATAGTTTACCTATATAGTACGGTAGACGTACAAGACCTTGGTATCCTTTACTCGTCTTAAAAGTGTCCAAGTCGGTGGAGTTAGGGGATTTACTCACTTGTTTCAAAGTAGTAAGAATGTCTTAAGTTTTCAAGGTTAAGGGACTTGAAGCGTTTTTAAGTTTATGATACTTGTTTCATTTTAAATCTACAAGTCCCTTGGATATAGGAAAATGCAATTTACCTATAGTATAAAGTTAATATAACGACTTTATAGGAAGTTGGTTATATTAGCCTTATGGAAAGTTTAAAAGAGAGATGTACTCTAAGTAAAATAAGTAAGGATAAATGACTTGAATTAATGAAAGGCAAATTGGTTTTAAGGCATCAATTGCCTAAGGTTTTAAAAGAAAAGAAGTCACTTGATTTAGAAGCCTAATTATATTTCTAGAAGGTATTGTGACTTGTCTTGAAAAGTAGTGGTGACTTGATACTACATGTATTAGTATCTTGGAAGTTTTATACGAAAAAAGAGTCATTTTTAAAAGAGTAGAAGTACATAGTACTTTGGGTTAAATTCCCGGATTTCATAAAGACATGTTGGTGCCTTAAGTAAACTAAAATGAGAATGTATATGAACAAGACTAATAAGAAGTTAGGGGATTTCTTAACTTGCTTATATTATGTATGATAGCCGGTTTGTGCTAGTGATATATTATTCATTACGGGGTCATTCCCCGGGTTGTGGCATTTGCATATTCCGTGGATTTTCTACCCACGATGCGAGGAATACCTCATGCGAGTCCGTAAGGGCTTATGCGGGTGAAATAGTCCCATGCGGGCGGATACAGCCTATGCGAGGAATACCTCATGCGGGTCTACACGACCTATGCGGGCGGATACAGTCTATGCGAGGAATACCTCATGCGGGTCCACACGACCCATGCGGGTGAAATAGTCCCAGGAGTAGGATTGCTTAATGATATTGCGGGCGGATGACCCTACTTTGATCGTGAGCTTCCTATTTTTATGCAGTAAAGTATATGCTTGATATTCTCATTATTAGTAAGGCACAGTGTACTGTAATTTGATTATCATACATGTCTCCAGTTATTTTAGACTTATGAGGTATTTTCAGTATTTTCCAGTTTCGCATACTTAGTACATATCAGGTAATCGACCTTCCTGGGGCTGCGTTCATGCCGCAGGTAAGGGTAAGCAGGTGGTGGATCCTCATTCTTAGGATCACTGGTCTGGTGTCAGAAGCTCCATTTCTCCGGAGGCTTGTTTTGTTGGTACGGTTTTTCCCTGATGAGGTAGATATTATGTACATTCAGGGGTATGGCGGGGCCCTGTCCCGCCACAGTTGTTATTCCTAGAGGTCTGTAGTCGCGTTTGTGGTTTGGGCTGTAAGAACAAGTTGTACTGTTTTACTTTTGGTTAAGTATATTCTGTGGAAGGCAGCCTTGTCGGCTAGCCGGTGATGTTTACTGTCTACATGTTTATGTGTTATGTATGTTCCGCTGCTATTCTCTGATGTATACACAACGGGTGCCGGTAGAGGCACCGCCGCGACCGGTCGGGTCGTGACACTGCATCAGCTTCTGAATTACCCCGCTCTGTTGGTTCACCTTCAGCCTGGTCCAAGTTTCTCTGATTGCAAGTCATCATAAGATCCTCAAAGCAGAAATGTTCATGTGCTGTCATAAAACCAGGTCTACATGCAGTTTCATTTTTAAATGGAAAAACAGATTCCATAAACACCACTTCCCTACTCATGAATATGACCCTATTTTCTATGTCATAAAGCGTATAACCCTTTTGTGATGTCCCAGCCCAACAGTACAGCTCTTACGGCCCTGGGGCTGAGTTTGTCTTTCTTAGGCAATGTAGTTGCAAAACATAGACATTATATCACTCTTAAATGAGTGAGTGATGGTGTCTTGTTGTACAACATCTCATATGATGATTTATTCTTCAACACAGTGGCAGGGATCCTAATTATAATATATGCAACACTTTCAATACAGAACCCCCAAAATCTATCTGGCAAATTAGCTTGAATCTTAACAGCTCTAGCTGTTTCTAATAGGTGTCTATGTTTCCTTTCCACTACATCATTTTGTTGAGGTGTATATGGACAAGAGCTCTCATGTACCACACCATGTGCCTGAAACAGCTTTCTACAATTTGCATTAAAGAATGCAGATCCATTGTCTGATCTCACCCTTTTTATATCCACCTCAAACTGTGTTCTCACTTCTGTAAAGAAAATTTTCAGTATAGTGGAAACATCTGATTTTAGTCTCAATAAGAATACCCAAGTCCACCTTGAATAGTCATCCATAATGGTTAGAAAATACCTCATTCCATTAAAAGTTTCAACTTTGTAGGGACCCCATACATCCATATGTAACAATTGGAAAGGTTTTATGTTTCTACTGATACTAACTGGAAAAAGGATTCTAACATGTCTTGCTAATGGACAAACTTCACAATTATTCAATGTAAAAGAATCATTATTGCTAAAGCATGGTATTATTTTCAACACTCTCAGAGGTACATGTCTCATTCTCAGGTGGCAAGTATTGGCATCAACATACTGTGAAGTTGTCATTGCTTTAATCATCTTCTTACTTTCTGCATCATCAATGCACATCACATACAATCCTCCTTCTTCATTACCAATCACTCTCACCTTCCCAGACGAGAAGTCCTGAAACACACAATATTCAGGCAAGAATGTAACACTACAATGTAATTCCTTGGTTACTTTAGAGACAAACATGAGGTTGAACTTGAATGTTGATATGCATAAGACATTCTTAAGCACATCACCTCCTCCTAGATAGTAATCTCCAATATGTGTAATTTTGGCCGAATCTCCTGTTGGCATATGCACCTTACCTGCATCTCCTATCCATTTCTTAATTTTTAGTAATTTTTTATCATTAATCATGTGGTTTGTGGCACCTGTGTCCACAATCCACTTTATAATCCTTTCTGTATTCAGCATACCTACCATGTTTGCCATGACATCAGTGATATTTCCTGGTTCATCATCACTGTCAAGTAACTTCAGCAACTTCTGTTGTTGCTTCTGTGTGAGATTTCCCAGTAGTCCAAGTGCTCTCTGGTTGTCCTGCTGCATCACATCTGATCCTCGATTGTATTGTTGTACACAATGAATAAGATCCATGTTGCTCCTTTGTCCAGTGTCTTCAAAATGCGAACCTTCACCCAACACATCATTCGCCTTCCTGGATTTTCCTTTGAAATCCTCAAGATACCCAATCAATCTGTAATAACCTTCTTCCAAATGTCCAGTCTTATGACAGTAAGTGCACTTCATTAGTTTATTACAATCTCACTTCAAATGTCCCCTCACATGACAAAAATCACAAACTACATTGGGATTGAATGGCTTCTTTTGTGTCTGAGGCCCAGTCATGTTCCTCGCAGTAAACATTGCTGCAGGTTCTACCAAATCTTGCATCATTTTCTGACTCTCTTCTTGGTTGATCATGGCATAGACTTGGTTTAAACTAGGAACTTGTTGCATCATCAACACTTGAATCTTGGCCTGATTAAAACTACCACTCAGCCCCATCAAGAATTGCAGCAACCTTTGATACTGCATATGATCTACAAACTCCTTCGACTTGTCGCAACAAGTTGGCAGTGGAATAATTGAATCGTATTCATCCCATAAATCCTTCAGTTTCGAGTAGTACATTGACACCGACAGTGTTCCTTGCCTCTGCGAGACTATCTAATTATGGAGTTGAAATGCTCTCGAACTATTGATTTTGTCGAATCTCTCATTTAGATCCTTCCAAATCATATGTGAATCTGAATTGTATAACATTCCTGTGAGCAGTGATTTGCTCACATTTCTCATTAACCACGAGACTACTATGACATTGCACCTCTCACATAGCCCTGCCAATGATCCTTGATACGATTCCTTTTTCACGGTTCCATCTATGAAACCGATCTTGTTCTTTCCTAGCAAAGCCAATTTCATAGCCCTGCTCCATATAGACCTCTCACATAGCCCTGCCAATGGTCCTTGATACGATTCCTTTTACACAGTTCCATATATGAAACCGTTCTTGTTCTTTCCTAGCAAAGCCAATTTCATAGCCCTGCTCCATATAGTGTAATTGTCCATGTTTGTCAAAATCACTCCAATCGACAGCGATCCTGGCGCATCCGAAGGGAATAGATACAACAAATGATTGTGGTCGATTGTAACAAGAGTTGTAGAATCATCAACTGTCCCCATCGTAATCAAAATAGATTTCTCAAATTCTTCGGTTTGAGATTCGATTCGACTTCTTCGATCTCAAGTTCTTCTTCGATCTGAGGATTCAATCGATCATTTGATCTCAAATTCTTCAACTAGTTTCAGAGAATCAATTTCGACTCCTTCGATCCTTCGATTTCAATTTCTCTAACTAGTTACTCATTCACTGCATGTCCGATCTTGACAAAAAAAACTTTTCAATTCCTTCGATATGTAATTCCTTCACTGCGTGTTCTTAATACCGTCCGCGATTCCTCCAATCGATCTTGCGAACTGGCTCTGATACCATACGTAATGTCTTAGCAAGAAAGATATTTACAATCGTAATATTTATATTACATTTCTAATCTCAACTAACTCAACTAATCACAATTAATTAATTACACATGTGTCAATTAACTTGTAGTACTACTGTGTAGTGCATCCTAGGGCACTCGGGTGCACCTTTCTAATGTCTCAACAGGTGTTATTTTTTATAGGGTTTAGTATTTATACATCTCATTAAAAAGTCACACAAAATACTGATTGTTTAAAATATTGATTGTTTAGCAAGTTTTTAAATATCAAAGACTGATTGTTAGTTGTTTAAAATTCTGATGGAATACCACTAAATTTAGACACTCTCTTTAAAAAATGCTAATAGTCTTGATTAAATACTACAAGACTTATTTAGATTATTTAAAAGTCTTAATTGAATATCAAGACTTATTTAGATTATTTAAAAGTCTTAATTGAATATCACAAGACTTATTTATCTCAAAATAGTCTTTTAAAATCCTAATTGATACACCCCTTAAGCTCCGGAGAGTTTTTGTTTGTGGGTCGGGTTTAAATGAGATCCATTTGAAATGAGTAATTTCAATTAAAATTGGGTAATTTAGGTCGGCTTTGGGGAATTCGTCAAAATAAGAGTAACATGACTATATTTCTTTATGTTTACCCAAATTCAGCCGATCAATAACGTACATATATTTTCTTTCTAGCTTGTAAATATTGAATTTTCTATTTTCAATAGGAACAAACTAAGGTGGTGTTTGGCCAAGCTTCTGGAGAAACACTTCTTTGGCCAAACACCACTTTTTCAGAAACAAGAAACACTTTTTCCACAAGTCAAAAAGTGTTTCTAGATGGGAAGAGAAGCAGAAACACCAATTTGGTGCTTCTCGAGAAGCCCTTTTTGCTTATTAAATGAATTTTTTTTTGGATTCATTTACCCTTTTCTTTTCACAAAATTCCTTTTAATCTCATATAATATCCCTATATAAAATAAAAATTTGGGAATGGGGTAGGGGGTAAGAAAAAAAATCATATTTTTTAATTTTTTTTTATAAAAGTAACAAAAAATATGAAATAGAAATTTGAGGATGGGTAGGGCAATGGGGTGGGGTAGGGCGGGTAAAATAATTCATTTTTTTTATAAAAGTAACAAAAAATATGAAATAGAAATTTGAGGATGGGTAGGGCAATGAGGTGGGGTTGGGGTAGGGGGTAAGAAAAAAATTCATATTTTTAATATATTTTTAATAAAAGTAACAAAAATCTGAAATAGAAATTTGAGAATGGGGTGGGGTGGGGTAGGGGTAGGGCGGGTAAGAAAAAATTCATATATTTTTATAAAAGTAACAAAAATATGAAATAGAAATTTGAGAATGGGGTAGAGGCAATGGGGTGGGGTGGGGAGTAGGGCGGGGGGTGTAAGAAAAAAATCATATTTTTTTATAAAAGTAAAAAAAATATAAAATAGAAATTTGAGAATGTGGTAAGTGGACCGGGGTAGGGGGGGGGGGTAAGAAAAAATTTCATATTTTCAATCAATTTTTATAAAAGTAACAAAAAATATGAAATAAAAATTTGAGGATGGTGTAGGGGTATGGGGTGTGGTGAGCGGGGGGTTAGGTGTGGGTAGGTTTGGACACATTTGAGTCATTGACTATCATATTGTCGTTACATTTCTTATGTATAATATAATATTATTTTTTGATTAAATGTTGCAATTAAATATTTTTTTTTTAAATTATTAAATTGTAAAGATATACTAATTTTTAGAAACATAGGATAGAAAGAATATTTTTAATAGTTTTAAATCTATTAAAAAGAATATTCTAGTAAATTTGCATAAATGTGAGTCAAATAGGAAACTGTTTCTGTTTCTCAGAAGTACTTTTATAACTATAGGCCAAACACCCTAACAGATTCTCTAGAAACAGTTTCTGCAGACTTCTAAAAAATAGAAACACTTTTCCATAAGTTTGGCCAAACAGAACCTTAAATTAAGATATCAAAAGATATCCATACTTTATTAAAAAAAAATTAAATGAGTATAATATTAATAAATCTATAATTACTTGTTCGTACAAAGATTTAAACTCCAAGACACATATTTCAAAACTACTTGAAAACTAAAAATTTCAAGTTTGATGGAAGAAAATATGTATTATTGTAGCTTATTTGGTAAATTTCAATCTCTTGGTGACGATATAACTTTTAAATTGATGAACATTTTGGTTTAAAGTCTCAACAAAAGGGTATCCGATAACCTTTGCTTGAAGACAATCTAAGAACTTAATAATGAATCTCCTGAGACCACATTATGACATAAATAATAATTAAAAAATGACAAAATTGGCTAAATGAATGTAAAGTGAATTGTGTGAAAAAATGGCAGAGTTAAACAAGTTCCCATTTTTGTTTTGTTTTTATTTAACGAGAACTAAAACAATAATAAGCTAGCCTGAAACTAAGCGAGAAATGAGACCCCAACAACATCTCTTGTAGAGTGCGAAGAAATGCTATAAGGCACGTGTGAATGCTATTCAAAGCGAAATTCTTGTCTAAACGCCAAATTTGCTAAATTAATTACGTTTTTCACGTGTTGTGTTGTCCAACAAGTGGTATCAGAGTCAAGTTGATTTATACCAAAGAGTCATTTGTTGAGTTTCTTAGAGTGTTCGTGTGTGGTTTAGTACTACAAAGCTTATTGTCGAAATCAAGCTTTCTTGGTAAAAGAAATAAAACTTTAGCCAAGACACGATGGGTGACCTTCAAGTGGTCGGTGAAATCAAGAAACTTAACAATCATAATTACAGCACGTGATCGATGCATATTGAGGCATATCTCCAAGGTCAAGATTTGTGGGAGATCGTTGGTGGCAATGAGGTCACACAACCAGAAGATGCAGTCGCTCTGAAGAAATGGAAGATTAGAGCTGGCAAATCCATGTTTGCTATTCGGACCACAGTTGAAGATGAAATATTGGAGCACATCAGGCCGGCTAAGACACCGAAGGAAGCGTGGGATACTTTCACAACATTATTCACCAAAAAGAATGATACGAGACTTCAACTTCTGGAGAACGAGCTTCTTTGTATCAGACAACGCGACATGACGATCAACCAATACTTTACCAAGGTAAAATTTCTTTGTCGCGAAATTTCTGCATTAGACTCTACTGCTGGCATGTCAGACGCTAGAATTAGAAGAATTATTATTCATGGATTAAGGCCAGAATATAGAAGTTTTATTGCCGCAATACAAGGTTGGTCAAGCCAACCTTCTCTTGTTGAATTAGAAAACTTGCTAGCTGACCAAGAAGTGTTGGCTAAGCAAATATCTGGAGTCTCATTAAAAAGTGACGAAGGAGCACTCTATTGCGATGATAAGAAAGGTCGATTCCAACCAAATGCCAGTAGAAATTCTAGAAAATATGATGACAATGATAATCATCATGGAAGCTCCCAAACAGGGGGAGCTCAAAAGAAATACAATTGGGGTGGTCGGTCAAAGAATAACAATAAGTTTGATGGAAAATGCTATAATTGTGGGAAGAAGGGCCACATGGCTAAAAGTTGCTGGTTTAAGAAGAACACTGCAGAAAGCAATGCAACCACATCAAATGCAGGAAAGACAAGCGATGAAAAGTGGGACGCCGAAGCCTCTTTTGCTGTGGAGAAAGAAGAATTAGCTCTGGCAGTTACTGTTCCTGAAACAATCGACTACAATAGTGATTGGATAGTCGACTCTGGCTGCTCAAATCATATGACAGGAGATAAAGAGAATCAAGCAGCCATGTCAGGTTCAGTCATCGAAGAACTCGAAGCCGAGAAAAAGTTTCAAGAAGATAAACCCATATTCGAGGACGTTAAAGAAGAAGCTAACCACGATGACGACAATTCTGACGAAACAATGGATGAGGATTTTGGTATTCCACCAGTAGATGGATTGGACGAAGACATGGATCTACCTGACAACAGTCCGATCATGAAAGTCGGTGAGGAGAAGGAAATTGAAAATCAAGGATTGAAGAAGAAGCTTGTCAAGGAAGGTGAAGGTTGGGATACTCCCGAGGCTGGTGATGAAGTTGAAGTCCACTACACTGGGACTCTGCTTGACGGAACCAAGTTCGATTCCAATCGCGATAGGGGAGACCCGTTCAAGTTCACCCTCGGTCAAGGACAAGTAATTAAAGGATGTAATCAAGATATAAATACGATGAATAAAGGTGAAAATGCTATTTTCACCATTCCACCGGAGCTGGCTTATGGAGAGAGTAGTTCTCCTCCAACTATCCCTCCAAATGTCACTCTACAATTTGATGTTGAATTGCTATCATGGGTGAGTGTAAAATACATTTGCAAGGATGGTGGAATTTTCAAAAAATCCTCACAGAGGGGGAGAAATCGGAAAACCCAAAAGATCTTGAAAAAGTATTAGTCAAATATGAAGCTCAACTCAAAGATGGCATGCAAGGTGGTAATTATGAGCAAATTGTTGAAGTACATCCAAGTTCATAGAAGGAAAATGAATATCAAAGTGAGGAAGAAAATACTGAGGATGAGGTAACACAAAATCCGTGGCAAACAGGCATACATCAAATAGTAGAAGACCGTCAACCAGAAGGAGTAATCCCACAACCTCAGAGATCGACAAGAGTTCGAAAGCCAAATCCCAAGTATGTCAATGCTGCTATAGCTGAAGAAGAAAATATTTCAAAAACTCAGAGAACAACTCAGTATGAAAAGTTGGTGTTGAGGGGGAGTGTTAAAAGTCTTCACCAACTTAATCTCCAAGACAATGAATAATCAATCTAGAATGTTCAAGTAGTTCTAGAGAGTTGAAAGAAGATCTCTAGAATGGAAGGTTCTAGAATGTCTTGGATACTTAACTTAGAGATATGTCTAGAAGACTCTAGATTCTTGTAAGAAATGTGTAGATGTTCTAGAGCCTTAGATATTTGTAGAATATGATAGAATTTTCTAGATCTTTAGGACCATGTCTAGAATCATCCCTACACAAGTATAAATAGGGGTGACCTTAGTCATTTGTAAAGAACAACTAATAACCAAGAATCAAGAACCAAGAAAGAACAAAAAACTGTAAGTCAAAGTGTTCCTAAGTGTACATCCAAAAAGTGTCCAAGTGGTCAAGTTATAGTGTTCAAATCTTGGTGTAATTACTTTTACAAATAATAAAGTAATTACGTTTTTCACGTGTTGTGTTGTCCAACATTCTCTTGACCTTGCAGAAAATTTGTTCCGCGATCAAATTCCTCAAGAACTCAGCAGGTTATTTAGGATTCAAAATTTGAATTTGAGTTTTAACTTACTAGGAGGGGTTATTCCAGTTAATTTTACGCGTTGTGTTAACTTCAAGAGCCTTATCTTAGAACACACCTATATTGTAGGACAGATTCCTTCTGAAGTTGGGTCACTAACAAAGCTAGTGCAACTTTATCTCAGAAATAACTATCTAATAGGAACAATTCCTGCTTCTATTGGAAATCTAACATCTTTACAAGAGCTGCACTTATCATATGACAATTTCGTAGGACAAGTAGCTGAATCTATATCTCGATTGATAAAATTGAGAGAGATTGGAGTAGCAGTAAATAGACTATTAGGGGAGTTTCCTGTTTCATTGTTTACTCTGTCCTTTCTTGAATTAATATCAATTTCTTATAACAACTTCGGTGGTAATCTGAGATCCGATAGGCAACGTGTTCCCTAATCTTTGGAGACTTCATTTATAGCAGAATCACTTTACTGGTTCTGTTCCGTCCTCTTTGGCCAATGCTACAAAACTGCTGCAGCTTGATATTCCTCAAAATAGTTTCACTGGAACCGTACTGATAAGTTTTAGTAATCTAGGAAATCTGTTGTGGCTCAATGTTTTTGGTAACTCTCTTGGAAATGGTGCACCTGTTGACCTCAACTTTATAGATCATCTAACCAATTGCAGCAACCTTCAATATCAGTTTGGAGGTATTCTTCCCCACCCCATAGTGAACCTGTCTAACCATTTGACAAGGCTAATTATAACGGGAAATCAGATTCGAGGAACTATATCCATCTTTAGTCAATTTTACCTAATCCCATACAGTATTGTTTACAGCAAATAGAAGTTTCAATCAAGTATTGTAAAGATATGGCACTTGGGCGTAACTCACCCCCAGAAGCTACTCATGAGGGGAGGATAACCGAAATTCATATAAGCAGACCACCAGTCCATTGTGAAACTCTGACCCACTTAAACAATTATTTTTCATCGTTTCTCAGAAATAACAATCTGACAGGGAAAATTCCTGCTTCCTTTGGAAATGTGATATCTTTAAGAGCTGCACTACTCATACAGCAATTTAAAAGGATAAGTACCAGATTCAGTAGCTTGTTTGTGAAGGGATTTGTTGGATGTAAAACACACAAGTAAGGCACAGCGGAAGTTTAAAACTTTGTTTACTTACTTGCTCCAACAAAGATCGTCTGGTATGATTATGCGATAATTCAAATCTGCAAAACATGAAAACTTACAGTTTATGCTTTTAATGCAGTCTCTACTAAAAGGTGCGCACGCGATTGTCAATCCGGGTGCAAGCTTTGCTTCAGTATATTCCTTTGCCCAAGAAAGCTAGGAAATCTTGGCAGAGGTTTGAGAGAATTTATTTCCTGAACTCTAAGTTCAGAAAGTGAAAAAATGAGTTCTACTGAAATTATGGGTTAAGTGCCAAAATATATAGTGAGGAAATCCTAAACCTAATCAGATTTGGATCAGGCTTCAAAACCTGACCCAAATCAATTGCGATGGGCGATCGAGTGGGCCCACTGTTATCTTGATTCCTTTATTTATTTTACGCGTTTTAGTTCTAATTAAATCCAAGACTTAATTTTAACTTAATTAATTAATTTTCATCAAATGAAAATTATCCCATAATTTATTATAAAATAAAATATCTTGATTCAAAATCCGATATTTTACATTCTCTCAATATACCTTAGGCGAAAGACAATCGACTTAGTGTGACCGCTTTAGGCCTTCACACATCGGCCTTGACCAAATCAAGGTTCACGGAACTCTAGGCGGTAGCGGTGGACACGATATGTGAAATGCGTTTACAAGACTCGAGTAAACAAACCTCATGTGAGATGATAAATTCCTTTCATTCGCGACACACCGATCGAGCTTAAGATTTTCCAAGTGTCTATCCAAATGGCTCGATCACTTTATCTCATCTATATTAGTCGACAACTAGACCGTATCCTAGATATGTCTCTTGCGTTGCCAATGACTTGAGTCGACCTAACATCTCCGGAAGTGAGTGTTACTCGAAATTCGATCGAGGAATGAATCCTATTCTTGGCTCGACCACCACAATCTACTTCGTAATGCACCCAATACAAGCGCGTCTCGACTATAAGGCATTTGAGCTTAGGGCGGGATCAAAGTGCATTACTCGTAAACAAGGTGATATTGACCTCGAGTCTAAGGACCTCTATCTCGCGTCTTGATAATACTCTGACATGTATAACAAATAGTTTATCGGGGTATGTCAATACTCTCAAGAGTATCCGTGTGTCCATCACTAGCTATTGCTTGCGATGAAGTGAGATATACTACGTTCTCTAGAATGTGATGCGGACAGCGTATGGACTTATAACATATCATTGATATCCCATTCTCAATTATCATTAGTCTAGGCTATTTTAAGAACTACACTCTATCATTAATATCTCACACTATTAATGACAATGTAAGTTCGAGGGATGCGCGTTAATGAATAATATAAACAATCGAATAATAATTCAATAATTGCAAATGCAGTATATATTAATCTTATTAATAATATGAATGTGTTCAAGTACATGTGCTCACAAAATGATTGTTTCTAGGACATATATACTTTCAATCTCCACTTGGCCTAGAGCGATCACGATGTATCTAATGCCCGTATTTTGAAATGACCATTATGCTTGAAGCAATGGTTTAGTAAATAGATGCTAGATTATTTTCGGTGGGAATATAGTCTATCTTTATTTCTTACATCTCGCGTCTCACGAGAATGTGGTATTTCCTTGATACATGCTTGTTTCTATTCGTTGATCTTGGTTCCTTAGCGAGCAATCGCGCGATGTTGTCACAATAAATCGTTATTGGACAATGGTACTAGAACGACCCCAATTCCTTTAAGAACTTCGGATATCGCGGCGAACTTCTTTTACTTCCGATCGGCTATGTACTCGCCATTTGTCGAATCGGCAGTTGTAGCTTGCTTGGAACTCTTCCAACTAACTACTCCACCATTTAAAATGAAGGCATAACCAGACTGAGATTTGAAGTCATCAAAATCTGTCTGAAAGCTAGCATCAGTGTACCCAGTAGCTACTAGTTCTTCTTGTCCGCCATAGACTAAGAAGTATTCTTTAGTTCGTCTAAGATACTTAAGAATACTCTTGGCGCTTTCGATGTTCCTCCCGTGATTCTCTGGAATTTGCAACTCATGCTAAGTCATAGGCCACATCGGCCTTATGCAGTCATGGCATACATGATTGATCCTATGGTTTGAAGCATATGGGATTCTCTTCGTGCGCTCGAGTTACTGCAGCGTGGAAGGACAATCCTTCCGACAACGATGCCTTGACCCAGGAAGATTCCCTTTCTTGGAATTTTCCATAGAAAGCGTTTTAGCACTTTGTCTATGTATACGGTGTGACGGCCAACAATCTATTAGGTCTATCTCTGCGTAGATTCTAATTCCAAGAATGTAGCGAGCTTCACAAGTCCTTCATCATGAAGGTTACGGATAACCATTCTTTGGTGATTGCATGAGAGTTTTATTGTCTCCCATTATCAATATGTCATCTACATATATAACAATGAAGACAATGCTCTCATTTGTGCGTTACTATAAGCGCGCGGATCTTCCTTGCTTAACAAAGTCAAGCGATTTGATTGCTTTGTCAAAACAAATGTTCCAACTCCTTGAGGCTTGCTTAAGTCCATAAATGGACTTTTGTAGTTTGCATACTGCTTTGGGTTGAGTCTTAGATGTAAAACCCTTTGGCTGTATCATATACACCTCCTCAATTAGATTACCATTGAGGAAGGCGGTTTTAACATCCATTTGCCAAATATGATAATCATAGTATGCGGTATAGCAAGCAAAATTCGAATGGACTTAATCTTTGCAGCAGTGAAAAGTTTCATCATAATCGACCCGGCCGTTGATTATAACCTTTAGCCACCGTCTTGCTTTATAAGTCGTATTTTGCCATATCGTCAATCTTCTTCTTGAAGACCCGTTTTGCATCCTATGGGTCTAACCGCATTGGCAAGTCGACCAAGTTCCATACTTGGTTTATGTACATAGACTCCATTTCGGATTTCATGGCTTCTTGCCATCTCTCGTGAATCAATGTCTAACATTTGCTTCGTTGTAGGTAGTAGGCTCATCGTCATCGGGAATATCTATCTCATTATGTGTTTCAACAAGGAGATTAAGTCTTTCAGTGCGATGAGTCTGAGTGATCTCTGAGTTGAACATTCTGCGTTTGATTATGCTGTATTTTGATTTTGAGAAGATGTTTGTGTGTTGGACAATCCACCACCTTGAGAACTTTCGGGAATATCATTTTGAATAGGATGATGCACAACTATTGTGTCATCTGTCATTGGTTGTGCATGAGGTCTTGCATTTACTGCGGTATCCTCACAACACTCCCATTTGGTGAAGGCGTACTCTAAGTACCCAATCATCATCAAATACTCCACTGAATCCTTGTCTAGGTTATTTGACAAGAGGTCATTCTCTACATTATTTTGTACTTCTTGAATTTCTTGAGTTCTATCTTGTTGCAACTCTGTTCCTTGTAGACATAGTCTTCTCGAGAAAGTTGCATTCTGAAACAATTACTTTATGTTCCTCGGGAAGATAGAAGTAGTACCTCTTGTTTCCTTAGGATACCCTACAAAATAATACTTCTCACTTTTAGATTCCAATTTGTCGATGAGCAACTTCTTTACATATCACGAGGCACCCCGAGTCGCGTGTGTTTAAGTCTTGCTTCTTGCCATTCCATATCTCGTATGGAGTTTTCTCATGACTTTGATGGAACTCTATTCAAAATGTAGATTGAGCTTTGCAATGCATATCCCATAGGTATGTTGGTAGAAGTGAGAAGCTCATCATGGATCTAACCATATCTAATAAGGTACGATTTCTCCTCTCAGCAACACCATTCATTTGTGGCGTTCCGGGAGGTGTCCATTCTGAATGGACTCCATGAAGCTTCAAATAATCTAGAAATTCTTTACTTAAGTACTCACCTCCTCGATCTGATCGAAGAGTTTTAATACTTGTTTCAAGTTGCTTCTCTACTTGACTTGTACTCCATGAATTTCTCAAAGCTTGGACTTATGCTTCATAAGATACGTACTGCCCAAACCAGAAATCATCGTAGAAGTGATGAAATAAAGAAAGCCTCCTTAGCTTGAGTTGGAAAAGGCCGCATCATCGGTATGGACTAACTCAAGCACCTCTTTGCTGCGTACTCCTTTCCCGAGAAAGTGATTTGGTTGTCATCTTTCCTCTTAAGCAAGATTCGCGATCACCATATGACTCTAAGTCAAATGGTTCTAAGTAATCTAATTTTCTCAATCTTGCTATCCTTGATTCATTGATGTGACCAAGTCTGCAATGCCATAAGTAGGTGGAATTTCTTTGATTACTTATTTTAGCTCTTTTATTTTGTATATGGAAAATTTCATGGCTCTGATTTAGAACATCTGATCCATCCATGGCGGAGCATTTCCACAAATAAAACCTTTATAAGACAAAACATAGTTTCCATTGGTAATATGTGAGGAAAACCTCGATGTCTAACATAGGGATAGAAATAATATTTCTTGTCAAAGGCGGGACAAAATAACAATTATTAAGTTCTAAAGAAAAGCACGAAGGTAAATCTAGTCTATAAGTCCCACGCGCGTTACTGCATCAACTCTAGCTCCATTGCAACGCGTAGATCTACTTCCCGAGTCCAACCTTTTCTGTCGATTAGCCCTGCACATTATTACAAATGTGCGAGCCATGGCGATATCGATACCCAGCGGTGAGAATTAGTTATAGACATATTTATCTCAATAACAAACATACCTTGTCGGCGGGGCCGGCCGCTTGTGCCTTGTCTCGCAGAACATGCGATCCTTCTTCCAATGTCCCTTTCTCTTACAATTGAGGCGGACATCAGGCTATCTTGGCTTCTTTCGAACAACTCCTTTAGGTTTCATAGTTGTGGGTTTTGGCGCCTTACCTTCTTCTTCTCGTATTCTTACCCTTAGGTTTGAACTTGCTAGATGAGCCGCGTGAGCACGACTTTACCTTTGGAGGTGGGCGACTCGAAGGTCTTCAACATATTATGAAGTTCGGGAGACTTGCTTTCGTTCCATTCATGTTGTAATTCACAATGAAGTTCTCAAAGAAACGAGGCGAGTTCAAGATTAGATTAACGAAACATTCACGAGCGCCGTTCGATCGAAGCCAACCTCTCAATTAATCCAATCATCTTCAAAACATGTTGTGACAACGGCCCGCGTTTAGCTTACACTTAAAAGATCTCTCAGCGGTTCATACTCCATTTATGCGAGGCGTGAGTCATAGAACTCTTCAAGTGTTCTAGCGTCGTTGGGGCCCGTATTTTCATCTTTGTCTTTGTAACTCTCAAGTCATAGAAGATAGCATAACACATTGTCAATCTTTGCAACATCGTGAGATATTTCGATAGGCTGCTTTGTCAAGCGAGCATACTCTTGAGAATCTTCAAAGTGAGGGTAGGGAGTGGTGTATCAATACATACTCGATCTTTTCTAATCGCAGCGATTACCAACGCAGATTTCTTAACGATCGGGAAAATTGGCTCCATTCAACTTGTTCGTTTACCAACATTTTAAGTGATAGATTCGACATTGTATGGCAAGAAAAGATAGACTTGAAATTAATACTTTAATATAATTTCTATTGAACACATTCATTAACTAACTAACTAACGGTCTTTAGTTTAATTAGCTCCACTATTTTAACATACTCTTTGACCCATAAAGAATACGGACTCATATCAAATACGGTCATAATGGGCCAAGATCCAAACTCATGTTGTCTCGCGTTTCTTTGGTGATAACTTCAACAACACGATCTGGTAGGTCTCTAAACCAATTGCAAACAATTTGCAACTCTTGGTTGACCGAATGTTCTAAACAATTCGATCTGCGTCCTCGGCTGTCCGACACTGGGGCGCCAAGACAGCCTAGCAAGTCAACCCCGTTATGCGACTGCAATTATGTATCTAAGTGGGCTTAGCCTTCATCAAGCAAACACTGGGGTGTAAATACTCACGAAGGTTTATCACCTACTACAACATTTATATGCATCTATGAAAGTTGAGTCCTCGTAGACTTAGAGCAAATCTTTGGGGCATAAATACTCATCTCGTAGAAAAGGATTTTGCACCACAATCAATTATAACGGACGACGCGTTCATTTTAAATGAGACTTGTATTAAATTTGGGAACATTTTAATTGAGGTTATGACGAGATCAACTATTATATCATACATCATATGAAATCCCATCACGATTTCTAAACACATTTAGATGGGAAACCATCAAACCCAATAGGCATGATATAAGATGGTTTTAATCATATACTGGGCGTCGTCTACCCAGACAATTATAGCGGTCATTGAAAGTAAACAATTACTGAGCGCCGCCTACCCAGACAATAATTGCGGACTCTATTCTAATTATTTAAATGACAATCAATTAAACAATTAGGAGAAACAATTAATTTGTGCACACATTATCAAATAATATGCTAAATAACAATAACTGTGGGTTAATTAATTTTGTTTCAATTTAGGAAATATTTAAATTCAAAATTTAAACTCAATTTTCAATTTTGAATTTTACGCTCATCCAAAACGATCCATAACAATTCGAAATTAAAATTTAATTTTCGGTATTTCTGCAATTTTCAGAACCTTAAAATATTTACAGATTTACCCAGAGACCAAATAAGCTTTTCTGAAATTTACAGATTGACCCAGAGACTGAATCTGCTGATTTTAAAACTTTTAAAATTTCAGAAAATATCTCAGGGACTAATTTGTAATTTTAAGAACTTAAAATATTTTCAGATTTGTTAAAGGACCAATCTACAATTTAAAACCCTAATTTTAATTGCAAAAAGGTCCTTACACTATTTCAAATTTTCAAAATCAAATCCAACTCCAAATCAAATTTGGGATTGATTTGGCGAAATTGGAATTAAAACACGCTGGCGATGGCACACGTCGGGACGAACTCACGGTGGTTTTCACCACCGATTTGGTGGCCCACGGTGGCGGAATCTGACGCCACGTGATTCTAAACCGTCGGTGGTGTTCCTTTTCATTATCGTTGCCGTAACACTACCACCATTAGATTCCTCTCGTCGAGACGAACACGGTGGTATTATTACTTTCTGATTTCGTCGCCCGTGGTGGCCGGAAACCGTCCCGCCGTCGGCGGTTTCCGGCGACCAAAAAAAATTTTTTTTTGTTCGCGTCGTGAGCGATATGCGATCATCGTTCGCCATGAGCGATCTTGGTTCTGTTCGCTTCATGCCCCAAAATTTTTATTTTTTTAAATCGCCTGTTCGCGCGATGCACTTGCTCACGCGTCGGAACGGTGGCGATCTTTCATCGTGAGAATGTGATCGTTTATTTTTTTTTTTTTTAAAAAAAATTCCGAAAATCAATTCTAAATCAAAACAATTAATTTCCCACATATTGTTATTAAAGATTATCGTATAATCATTAAACCAGCCTGGGCTCTGATACCACTGTAGGGATTTGTTGGATGTAAAACACACAAGTAAGGCACAGCGGAAGTTTAAAATTTTGTTTACTTACTTGCTCCAACAAAGATCGTCTGGTATGATTATGCGATAATTCAAATCTGCAAAACATGAAAACTTACAGTTTATGCTTTTAATGCGATCTACTAACAGGTGCGCACGCGATTGTCAATCCGGGTGCAAGCTTTGCTTCAGTATATTCCTTTGCCCAAGAAAGCTAGGAAATCTTGGCAGAGGTTTGAGAGAATTTATTTCCTGAACTCTAAGTTCAGAAAGTGGAAAAATGAGTTCTACTGAAATTATGGGTTAAGTGCCAAATATATAGTGAGGAAACCCTAAACCTAATCAGATTTGGATCAGGCTTCAAAACCTGACCCAAATCCAAATGCAGATGGGCGATCAGCGGGCCCATTATCTTGATTCCTTTATTTATTTTCTCACGCGTTTTAGTTCTAATTAAATCCAAGACTTAATTTTAACTTAATTAATTAATTTTCATCAAATGAAAATTATCCCATAATTTATTATAAAATAAAATATCTTGATTCAAAATCCGATATTTTACATTCTCTCAATATACCTTAGACCGAAAAGACAATCGACTTAGTGTGACCCTTTAGGCCTTCACACATCGGCACTTGACCAAATCAAGGTTCACACGGAACTCACCAGGCGCGCGGTGGCGGACCCGATATGTGAAATGCGTTTACAAGACTCAAGTAAACAAACCTCATGTGAGATGATAAATTCCTTTCATTCGCGACACACTCGATCAAGCTTAAGATTTCCCAGTGTCATCCAAATGGCTCGATCACTTTATCTCATCTATATTAGTCGACAACTAGACCGTATCCTAGATATGTCTCTTGCGTTAAATGACTTGGTCGACCTAACATCTCCGGAAAGTGAGTGTTCTCTCGAAATTCCAATCGAGGAATGAATCTATTCTTGGCTCAACCACCACTTCAATCTACTTCGTAATGCACCCAATACAAGCCGTCTCTCAACCTATAAGACATTTGAGCTTAGGACAGGATCAAAGTGCATTACTCCGTAAACAAGGTGATATTGACCTCAAGTCTAAGGACCTCTATCTCCCACATGCTGATAATACTCTAGACATGTATAACAAATAGTTTATCAGCAGGGTATGTCAATACTCCTCTAAGAGTATCCATGTGTCCATCACTAGCAACTATTGCTTGCAGTAAGTGAGATATACTACATTCTCTAAGAATGTGATGCAGACCACATGTCGACTTATAACATATCATTGATATCCCATTCTCAATGATCATTAGTCTAGGCTATTTTAAGAACTACACTCTATCATTAATATCTCACACACTATTAATGACAATGTAAGTTCAAGGGATGCACATTAATGAATAATATAAACAATCAAATAATAATTCAATAATTGCAAATGCCAAGTATATATTAATCTTATTAATAATATGAATGTGTTCAAGTACATGTGCTCCTAAAATGATTGTTTCTAGGACATATATACTTTCAGTTTGATCCACTTGAAACATCTTGGATTATCCGTAAATAGCACACGATTCTCTATTATCGATTCCTTCATCTTTGGCTAATGCTTCAAAACTTCTAGCCTTTTCATCATCCCTATCATGATGGTGATCCCTTGTTAGTTCCTCAAGGATGGTAAGAAAATTGAAAGGTGCTGACAAATAATCGGCCTTTTAGCTATGAGCAACAATGTGATATATAATCAACAGTTTTAATGAACAGTAGTCGGAAAATTTCAAACCTTCACTGTCCTGATAAAAATGAGTTCTCCTCGAGCATAAGAGTGCTTTTGAGTCACCCAGGTTGCCCACTAATATCTGCCCATTCATCCAAAGAACAACTATTGCAGTTGATTCAGAAATGTAGTCATTCTTCAAAGCTTCATGCAGAGAGAAATTGACTTGAAAATCCAAAGGGCATGCTTAAGAAAGCAACAAGCACGAAAAGAACTGAAAACAACTTCACTGGAAGTATGCCTGTTAGTTTTAGTAACCTGGAACATTTGTTTTGGCTCAATATTTGGAGTAACCTGTTAGGATATACACTATTAATCATGTATTTCGATATAGTATATATTTATTATGAAACAAACGTTTATTATGAAATGCCGCAGTCCCTGCCTGATGATTTACTTGTGGAGATCATTTCCTGCCTGCCCTTGAAGTTTGCAGTTCAAGGTAAAGTTCTAAACAAGAATCTTAATGGTAGGATTTCTGATACTAAATTTTCTATACAACTCATCTGTACATCAACATCAATTGGTTTATTCCAAAATTTCCACAAAATCTCCTTAAACCCTATCCCAACCATTCGCTGTGAGATGAATTTACCTCATGACATTGAACTTTTGGCCTCATGCAAGGGTCTGATTCTCTTTGACTTTGAAGCAATTAAGAGTTACTGTGTTTTCAATCCGATAACTAGAGCGCACCAATTGATACCATACCGAGAGCCTACAACTTTTATGATGATTGGTGATCCAGGCCTAGCTGTTGATTACCCGAGTTCAAATCAGTATAAATTGGTAACCATCAGTAAGCTGGCTAGACATGCCAACTTGGTGGACAAATTTCACGTTTTGTCATCGGAGCGATCTGGCTTGTGGCGTGAAATCCAACTGAGAAGCAATAACTTCAGTGATTTCGCCATCGTTAGTGAACCTGTTTTCTGGCGCAATTCTCTGCATTGGCTCAGAAGTGATGGTAGTGTTCTAGCTTTTGACACAAACAGAGAAAAGGCTATACTGGTTGACCGTCCTAAGTTTATTGATCATTGTGATTTCATGTACGGTAAAATTTTGACGGGTTGTGATAAATGGCTAGGAGTGGCGCAAGGTTTACTTACCCTTGTTTGTATTTTCAAGAAGTCCATTATCATTACTGCTTATGATTATGAAAGCAGCAATTGGAGGGTTTCCCACACTTTGGACAACTTTGTTTCAGGTCCGTACGGCTTTATTAATGGCTTTCCAGTCATGATCGACAGCAAACGTGTGTTTTTCCTGGTAGAACGTCCCCTGACAATCTATCATGATGTATATGAGTATGATACTGAGCTCAATGGGTATAGGAAAACTGCAAAGTTGCGCACCAGAGTTAATTATCCCATGTATTGCTTCAACCCGACGTTAGCCAGTGTTCACGAGACACCCTCGGAAATAGTAAACATTCGTTATTTCCCATATATCGCTGCAAAGATAGATGTGTTCAGAAGATTTATTACCGAAGGTACCAGTTAATTTTGTATTTTATTAGTTCTTGTGATATCCTAACTGAGACTGAAGGTCACTATTAGCTATTCCTTTCAAAAATGTCTTTTTATTTTCAAAACATTTTCTCGCGTATCACCTCAACTGAGCATATCAACAGTTTCATAGAGATATTGTGTGCCTTCTTTGTGGTGTCAAGATTTTTTTACTTCAGACAAGTGAGTTATAGCTTACTACTAGATTGATTTACAAAATGGCCACAAGACAAATACAAAAGTGAACAAATTTACAGTCTATCAGTCTTGTATCACCTCCTTCTGCAGAAAGACTGGCTTTCATATTAACAAATAAAATGCTTTTACAAAGTGATATTTTGTTTGAAATATCCAGTAGCAATTTCCATTACAAACTTATATTCATGACTACTTGGCAGAAGTAGCAAAATTTGCCTCTCCAAGAAACAAGTCGTAGAGGCATTTTCTAGGTTGATTTTTTATTTGAAACAAGTCTAAATCACTTTTAATCTTCCTCAAATTTTGTATATAACCCCGTCCAGGTGTTTCCCACCGAGTAGTAGTAGAAGAAGAAAGTATATCAGAATCATCATCATCATTATCATCATCGTCATCAGAAGAAGAATAAGAAGAAGAAAGTTACATCCAGAATGGAAGACACAAAAGGGCAGTTTGACCATTTTTCAGAGAATAAATATAATATTGTAATAGACGTGGCTTCTGCCTTTTTTTGGGCGAATTTATACGACTAGACAGAGTGGCTTCTGCCCTTCACTATCTTCATCATGATTATTTTCTATTTTCCCGTGATGGCTTAATTTGTGAGTATTCTTAGAAAATTGTTATTACAGAGAGATAAGGTTGAAGTGAACAAGAAATATAGATGATGTAGCTTCTTTCGTTTGTCAACCTTTGATTTATCCCCTGCTGCAAAAGTCACTATTTACTTCTGTTCCTACCCTTACTTTCCTTTTCAATATGTTGTAGCATCATTATTTTTTATTAAGATTTTGATGAACTTCCCTTCCTCATTCTCATAAATAATCAAATTATAAAACGCAGAAAAGGAATGAACTTACATATTGTCATATTATATTACTAGTCAACCCTTTGCCGTGCCAAGGAATGAGCCTCAACGTTGACTGGACAACAAGCATGATTTGAAATTTCAGTGCCATCACACACGGATCGTGCAAACTTAGCCCGTGCTTCAAAACCTCTTGTGTTATCGCGCCAACTTAGCGCAAGCCTTAGAACTTCTGCGCTATAGCGCCAAAACATAGTGCAACACAAATTCCCTGTTAATTTTTAAATTTTTGGTTGGGTCACAATTCAGATCCAACAGAATTCAAGACACAATCAACACCATCTTTAAAATCTATTGTGTCAACTTAACGAGCCTCAAGACTTTGCGCTATAGTGCCAACTTAACACAAACTTAGCACAACACAAATTTCCATTATTTTCTCCAATTTTGGGTCAGGTCAAAATTCTGGTCCAACAGAATTCAAGACACAATAATCAACACCATCTTTAAAATCAGGTACGTAAAATAGTCACAGATTTCAACCTAGGTATTTTATCTTTCTTACAAACACCGTGCAGTAATGCCACTTCACAACATCTACAAGAAAAAAACCTAAGGTTGCTGCTCATATGAGATATTCCCATATTCCTTGACATTCTCCATAATGGAACTTCCCTCAATGAGATTTAGCTTCCAAACTTTCTTGACTATCCATGCTGTCATTCTTGTGTTCCAACTCTCACTTTCCTTTTCTTTTCAGTCTGCTGCAGTACTTAGTAATGAGACCGATAAGCTTTCCTTACTTGGCTTCAAGTCCCAAATAACTGAAGATCCATCAGGAGTTGTCGACTCATGGAACGAGTCTGTCCACTTCTGCCAGTGGACTGGAGTAAAATGTAGCGTTAGACATGACAGGGTCATCAGCTTGAAACTCAAAGGTCAGAGATTGGCAGGTACAATCTCAGCTCATCTTGGAAACCTTTCTTTCCTCAATTCTCTTGACCTTGCAGAAAATTTGTTCCATGGTCAAATTCCTCAAGAACTCACCAGGTCATTTAGGATCCAAAATTTAAATTTTAGTTTTAAGTTAGTAGGAGGGTTAATCTGTCACGTTGTGTTAACCTCAACAGCCTTATCCTAGACCACAACTATCTTGTAGGACAAATTCCTCATGAGGTTGGATCACTGACAAAACTAGTGAAATTGTATCTCAGAAATAACAATCTGACAGGTACAATTCCTGCTTCCATTGGAAATCTGACATCTTTAGTAGAGCTGCACTTATCATACAACAATTTAGAAGGTCAAGTACCAGATTCAGTAACTAGTTTGATCCACTTGAAACAGCTTGGATTCTCCGTAAACAGCTTATCAGGGGAGTTCCCTTCTTCATTATTCAATTTATCCTCACTTGAACTGATATCACTTTCTTATAACAACTTTTTTGCTACTCATATGAGATATTCCCATATTCCTTGACATTCTCCATAATGGAACTTCCCTCAATGAGATTTAGCTTCCAAACTTTCTTGACTATCCATGCTGTCATTCTTGTGTTCCAACTCTCACTTTCCTTTTCTTTTCAGTCTGCTGCAGTACTTAGTAATGAGACCGATAAGCTTTCCTTACTTGGCTTCAAGTCCCAAATAACTGAAGATCCATCAGGAGTTGTCGACTCATGGAACAAGTCTGTCCACTTCTGCCAGTGGGCTGGAGTAAAATGTAGCGTTAGACATGACAGAGTCATCAGCTTGAAACTAAAAAGGTCAGAGATAATATGAACACCTCCAAACAGTTTTAGATCAATAGCCTGCACAAAAGAATGGCAACATAGGTGCCCTGAGGCACCAATCTTGTATTAGATACAATGAACAGGCCATATCTAAAGAGACCTGTAAAGTTAAAGTATAAGTAAAGAGGCAACATAGAAACAGTGAAAGGATGACATCATCATTTGTAGTCTAGAGACACTTTAACTAACTTATAGAGAAAGGATCCAGCCAGATTACTTAGTGTTGCCAGAAATCTGGACACTTTTTTTTTTTTTTTTTTTTTTTGGTTAATATTGGTGCCCGGATCAACTTGCATGTACCTCGAATCGGTATGTACTGCATCTCACCGGCACAAGTACCGGGCCACTATGCCTACCAATCCTTAGACAAATGGGAAGAGATCACGTAACTTTTGTTGTCTCACAATGATCTTGTGATCCATTTTAACTTCATTCACCCTTAAGTCACACTGTTGGGTGTAGAAAGCTGCCGATTACTTATCCGCTAGCAGAAATCCTACTGCACTAGCGAAAAAGATATGTATTAAGAGATTTACAATTTATTTCTGGTACTCATGGAACACAAGTCTGTTACTCTGGTGAATGAACTGGTATCGATATCTTAGCATTTTCTCATTCTCTCATTATCACCTGCTCAATAGCAAATTCAGTACTTCAATTCGCAAGGCAAATTGGAAAGGTGTTTATAAGGTAAAATTCCATTGATAGACATCTGAAAGGAAGAGCTTTCTTGAGGCAGAGTAGATAATAAATTGGCTGTAAAGCCTAGGCCTTGGGGGAAAATGTCCTCAAATCCTCATAATACATGTCTTGCCTAGGCTTTTAGAAGTCTGAAGGATATCAATATTTACGACTTGGTCATAAGTATCTGTCTGAAATTAAGAAATTCTTCAATTCAATTACCTTGAAAGGGAAAGTTAGTTCGAACATTTACACCTCATCTTCTGATAAACCATGCTATCTGTATGTTGATTATGTGAATCAATGACAATCTGTTTTTCTTTTTCTTTTTTAGTTTCTTTACCATTTTTATCATGAAATACTTCAATGGTCTCAAATTCATTATACTAATCAAAGTGGTAATTGATGCATTCATATTCATTCCATCAAGTTAAGATAGTCATCAAAGCTCAATGGTTCAGTCTCACTACTTGATTCAGATAAACCATATGAAAGGGATGGTTACATTTTTGGACCGTAGTCAGAAAATGTATAGGTTTTGTATATTAAGTATAAATATATATACACAAAATATACATATAATATACATAATCAGTGTATACGTTTTGGCCAACAGGCCGAAAATGAAACTAGTAGTAGAAAGTAGACACCTGAGAAAGTAAACGATGAGCCTCAGAAAAATTGCCATTTCCCATCTCATTCTCAGCACTTTTTCTCAACGCCAAAGCCTCCAAGCTTTTCCTACTTTCCCCTTCCACGTCATCCCTACCAAGGCAAACGAACGCCATAATTTCAGCAGTTCGAGTAGGAGTACCACAATGCTTAACAAATACTGTTGGAAATTTATTAACGTGAATAAAAGTTAATCCTATTATCTATGACTCGAACAATTGGGGCCCCGCACGTCGGAAACGTCGTTTCCACACACGTGCAAACATTGTACCAAGTATCGTAAATTTCCTTAGTGAAAGAGATATTGGTACGTATACGAAATGTTTGAGGCATGAAATGATAGACGGTTGTTAGCCAAATGACGAGTGTTTCACGTTGGTAAATAAAAGAAGAAGTGTACGATGTGTAAAAGATGAAACGAGTCGGAAAACGCCGCGGAGCCTCAAAGGGCCGCGGCGCTAATTGGGCAGAAAAATCACTAGAGCTCACTGGTCTTCAGGCGGCGCGGCGCTTCTATGGCAGAATGTTCGACGGAAGACCAAGAATTTCTGACTTTTGGGCTGGTTTTGGAGCATAACTTCTCCATTACTTTGCACATGAATTCAGCCATTATTTGGCTGAATTGTAACCCCCCCAATTAGTGCCATTACATGGCTACTGAAGGCCATTACTTGGCTAGATTGGAAATCATCTTCTACAAACTATAAATTGAGACTACTTATTTGAAAACACACTTGAAAATCTGAAAACTTCTTCTTCTCTTGCTATCTTTCACACACTCAAAAGTTCTTCTTTTTTAGTAAACACTTGAGTTATCCTTTGCTCAATTGTTTGTTGTTGTTTTATCTTGGGAGACAAGTTCCAATAGCCGTTAAGGGATTAATAAGGGGCAAATTGTCTTAAGGACAGGGTGCTAACACCCGACTCAACAAATCGTTGTAGTAGTTGTTTCTTATTTCTTGTTATTGTTGCTTCTTTCCCGTTTCCTTGTAACCGCAATTGTAACTCACAATCTTAAGAGAATATCTGATGTTAGCAACAACAAGATGACTGGATTCAATCGAACACACGCCGCCATAGCTGTGGAATTTGGTTCCATAATCGTCTGTAAAAGGTCCAAGGAGATAGTGACATAAATCCACTGAAGAACTTTGGCATCAAGCATGACCCATAATTCTATATCTGCTTCTTTAGTGGGCACAATCGTCGTAGAAGTAGACGTTGTATCACCCCCCTTTGGAGGAGTTGGTGGATACCCAACCTTACTGACGGGAGATCTCAGGAATTAGGTTCAATGGAAAAATAAATCGTAAAGGTTCAGTTGAGCGCTTCAGTGGAATCAAGAGCACTTCGGATAATGATTTCTTCATAGAAACATGAATCCAAGATTGTTCCCGTGATAGACATTAAGTGCTATCTGCAGAGTGGGTAAAAGTTAAGTTTTCAAAACCTTTAATGATCCTCAACGGTTGAGGTTAGGTTTGGGGAAACTTTTATTAGTTCCTAACACTCGTGGTGTGGGGTATAGCAGGATACCTTGTAGGAGACCACCTATTTAAATGCGAGGACTGCCGCCTCAAATGAACGCACTTAAGAATCCAAGACGTGTCGATGGCCACAAGCCCACAATGGAGAAAATCTAAAAGAAGAACAGAGTAAGGAAAGGTGTTGTGTTGGTACCATTGTCTTGTCTTACGCTAAATAATGACGGTTCAAGACATCACGTTCACCACGCAGTAAGTCCGATGTATTCTACTATGGAAGGTTTAAAGCCACGGCTACCTATCCAAATGCAACATTGATCCGCCGAAAGATTGCTAGAAAGACACCATGTGAGTGAGCCAAACTCTCTTTCAAGAGGGGATTGTTGGAAATTTATTAACGTGAATAAAAGTTAATCCTATTATTTATGACTCGAACAATTGGGGTCCCGCACGTCGGAAACGTCGTTTTCACACACGTGCAAACATTGTACCAAGGATCGTAAATTTCCTTAGTGAAAGAGATATTGGTACGTATACGAAATGTTTGAGGCGTGAAATGATAGACGACCAAACGACGAGTGTTTCACGTTGGTAAATGAAGGAAGAAGTGTACGATGTGTAAAAGATGAAACGAGTCGAAAAACGCCGCGGAGCCTCGAAAGGTCGCGGCGCTAATTGAGCGTAAAATCACCGAGCTCATCGTCATCAAATGCGCGCTGACGTAATGTTCGACGGAAGACCAAGAATTTCGACTTTTGGTGGTTTTGGAGCATGACTCTCCATTACTTTGACACGAATTCACCATTATTTGGTGAATCAGAACCCCCAATTAGTGTCATCACATGTCTATTGAAGGTCATTACTTGGCTAGATGGGAAATCATCTTCTACACACTATAAGACTCAAACCTCATTTGAGAACAGATTTGAAAATCTGAAAACTTCTTCTTCTATGGCTATCTTTCACATACTCAAAAGTTCTTCTTTTTTAGTAAACACTCGAGTTATCCTTTGCTCAATTGTTTGTTGTTGTTTTATCTTGGGAGACAAGTTGTCAATAGCCGTTAAGGGATTCATACGGGGCAATATTGTCTTAAGGATATGGTGCTAACACCCGACTCAGCAAATCGTTGCAGTAGTTGTTTCTTATTTCATTTTCAGATTGTAACTCTTGTTCTTGTTGCTTCTTTCCCATTTCCTTGTAACCGCAATTGTAACTCACAAATACAACATCGGGTAAAACGACGACGTTAGGTCCAGCACCACAACGACTAAGACAGCCACATGACTCTGAGACATCTGACAGACTGGTCTTATCTCAATCTTACTACATCGAGGATGTGTTGAAGAAGTTTGGGATGTTCGACTGTTCGTCGATAACGACACCATTGGATGTAAATCAAAAGATTGATAAACATCATGGTGCGCCCGTACGTCAGGAGCGGTATGCGCAGGTGATTGGTAGTTTGATGTATATCACAAACTGCACTCGACCTGAAATTGCTTATGCAATCAACAAGTTGGCAAGGTTCACCCATCCGAGTGATGATCACTGGAAAGTGTTAAATAGGGTACTACGATACCTGAAATACACGCTAGCTTACGGGTTGCATTATTCGAGCTTTTCATTGCATTTGCAGGGTACAGTGATGCAAACTGGATATCTGATATAGACACCAAGTCCACCAGTGGGTACATATTTACAATTGGTGGCGGGGATGTGTCTTGGAAATTCTCTAAGAAAACTTGCATCGCCCAATCCACGGTGGAATCAGAGTTTATCGCTTTAGACAAAGCAGGAGAATAAGTTGAGTGACTTCATGACTTCTTAGAGGATATCCCATGTTGGGATAAACCCGTACCTTCTGTAATGATCCACTGCGACAGTCAGTCGGCTCTAGGAAGGGCACAAAGTTCTATGTACAACGGTAAATCTCGTCATATCCGACGGAGACATAAGACTGTTAGGCAGCTGGTCACTACGGGTATTATTTTTATCGATTATATAAAATCAAAAGAAAATATAGCAGATCCCTTGACGAAGGGCATACCCAGAGATCAGACAGTCTGCTTATCTAGGGGAATGAGCCTGTTACACCTCGTAAGTTTAAGACAAGGATTAAGAACGTCGTTAAGGTTAAGATTCGGATAATGAGTAGATATAATTACACAAGCTACGAATACGTCAATGAGTATTTAATATGATAAGTTATTTACATTTTTTTTATTTTCATTAAAGGAAACCGGAATTCAAGATTTAAAGAAGTGGGTTTAAGAATTACTACTTGGGGAAATTAATCTAGTTAGTAGACACTTAGAGGGTCAAGGTGTAATTTGTAAGGAGGACTAATTGGTAATACTAAAAATCTGGAAAAAAATCTACCCTATAACCTAAATACACCTATCTTCCACACTTTGAAATAAAAATAAAAAGAGAAAACTCCTTCACTCCAACAGTGAACACCCCAACATCCATAGCCAACAATTAAGTTTCATCCCTCCTTTCTTAGATTAATTCATCCCTAACTCTAAGTAAAATTTAAGCACCCAAACAGTGGGTTTACCGCGGGTCTGCTAGGCCGAGATTGAGGCCAGATTTTCTAACGTTTTGAGTGAAATTTCAGCAAGAAGAACATAAGGAATGATGGAGAAAATATTTTAGATATTGTATGTCGATTGAGAATTAAAAATTGTGAAAATTTGAAGCAAAAGGGCACAAAACAGTGGCCAATTCGCTGTGTGCTGGCCGAGAATCAAAGTAAGAATTTTCAGATTTTCGGACAAGTTTTTGAGAAGAAAAACGCGAAAGAATGTTGGTCTAACATTGTAGAATGCCTGCATGTTGGATTGAAGTCGAAACGATGACCATTTAGCGAAGAAAAGTCGACGAAACCGCGGGTATCGCGGGCTGGGCAGTGGGCTCGATTAGGGACTGTTGTGGTGATTTGATTAAGGTAATAATTCTTCCCTTAAGTTATAATTGAAGTGCATGTTGTTGTAGTTGAAGTGTTGAATTTGTGTTTAGAAATAAACTTAGACTAAGAGGAAATGAGAATAAGAATTGGATGTGATTGTTGTTGGAATTGGGTTAGCCGATGTTGAGCTTATTTGGGTATACCTTGGCTTCGAATGGTTGAATTGTTAGTCGTTACCATTTGCATGTTGAGAATTGAAATGTAGCCTTAATAATTAAAAGATAATTAGATATGAAAGATATTACAAGATGAATTGGAATTTTAAGAATTAAAAGGAAAGGTTTTGGAATTATAACATGTTGATATGACCGAAAAGTTGATGGAAATCATTGAACGTTATGGTAATGTGTTACGGGCTGAATTAGTATTCAAATATGAGTTACACACATGCATAGGTATTGAAGTAGTTACCTATACATGCCTTAAAAGGATTTAAGAGTAGAAAAGTGTTAATTTCATATTCTTGAACTGGCGATGTTGCTAGAAGATTGGATTGCTCCCATGAATAATTCTAACATATCCAAATGATTGACTAATATGAGAAGTAAATGTAGTAGTTGCCTTTGCTATTGAAATGGTTAAGTGGAATAATTATAAAGAGAAGGTGTGCGCGCTAACTGCATAAGTGGAGTAATTGAGATAATTTTGATTAAATCTTTGAATGATAGTCGATTGTGGATAATCGCTTGTTGGTTAACTGTGGAAACGCACATAAACAGATGAGATGCTGCCCAAATTTCTATAGAAATAGGAAGTCGCTATTTAACTTACGTTAGAGATCATAAAGTTAACGAACGAATTACTATTGTTATAGGTGGAAGTACTAAGTGGGACAAGATATATTTATAGAGTTGGTTAGTTCGTCAATAAGGTATGTGAGACTATCCTTCCTTTCCTTGGCATGATTTTGTGAAAAAACCTTCTTCTTTCTTTTGACATGATTCTAATGAAAGTACGGCGGATGTACGTGATTCCTTCAAAGGCTAGTTTTAATCAAATAATGATTCATGATATGTTAGTGTCTTGACTTTCCAAAAGATGATATGTGATACGCTAAGCGCCTTGATTTTCTAAAAGATGACTTAAATAATATATGATATGATAATGTCTTTTTCTTATTCCATTGAGAGTCAAATGATAATCTAAGTTATATATGGTTGCTCGTGATATTCTGCTCGTGCCAAGTGTTATTACTCATTTCATCGAGTCCCTCACTACAGGGCCGAGACATGTTATATATATATGATTCCATCGAGTCCCTCACTACAGGGCCGAGACATGTTATATTGATAATTTCATCGAGTCTCTCATTACCGGGCCGAGACATGTTATACATATATACCTTTATCGAGTCCCTCATTACAGGGCCGAGACACGTTTTGCATACATATATATATATATATATATATGCAGATCCCATCGAGTCCCTCCTTAGAGGGCCGAGACACGCTAGTGCATTTACGCATGTATATGGACATGCTGATTTTATGGTAGGCATTCAAGGGTTCTGATATGACTTTTTTTTTATAGACACAGTTGACTCTCTATTTTACTTGGTATAGTTATGGTCTCATTTACAGTCTTTCATGTTTTACATACTCAGTACATTATTTCGCATCGACTTTCTTTCCTGCGTTCATGCCCGCAGGTACAGGTGTTCAGTTTGGTGACCCTCCGATCTAGGTTCCTACTCAGCTGTTGGGGAAGCTCCTTGATCCGGAGCTTGTCGTTTTGGTACAAAATCTCTTTTAGACTTATGTATATATTTATGGGCACGACGGGCCCCTGTCCGGTCATATGTTCTTATTCTTCTCATAGAGAGGTGCCAGAGACAGTGGGTCAGATATGTTGGGCTGGTTGGCGAAGATGCTAATCATGTTTTATTCAAAGAAGATTTTATATTTCTATTATCGACGTTCCTTATTTAGCGGCAATTTGTCGGCTAGCCTGTTATATTGTGTTGGTTAGTTTTGACTCTCGCGAGGCGGTACACCTTATATAAAGCGACGCCGCCCATTTTGGGAGATGTTGTAAAAGCCGCACAGGTCGCCAAATTTCTATATATCTCGGTATTAAATGGATTAAGAGTGACATGTTGGTAATGACGTCCAATTAGGACGTTTAGTCGCGGCCCGTCGGGTCGGGTCGTGATGTGTATGGTATCGAGCGCTTAGTCTCTAATGTCTACAGACCGTGTCTAGTAGAGTCTTGTGTATGGGTATGTTGTGCACCATACTTATACGCAGGAGGCTGCCGGGCATTTAGAATTGTTTCTATTCTTTCATCTCTTAGATTGTGCTATATAACTGTGTTAATAGGATGATCCTTTTCTGACAGTTTAAAATGTTTACAGCTATGCCTCCGAGGAAGACGCCAATGGCCCCGAAGGGCAAATCCACAGCAGGGTACCGTCCGCATGCAGAGTTACTGTGTCCGCGACGCGTCTATGTCTCGAGTGCCCCCGACGACGAAGTTACGCCACCACCTCCGCAGGCTCTCTCGTGAAACTTCACCAGATCCGAGGCCCCTGCACTGAGCCTTCGCCTCACCAGGGCACATGATAGAGATTTGAGAGAGACAGTCCAGTTATTGACAATTATAGTTGTGGGATGACTTACAGCAGTGAGCTGCAGCTAACCCCAGCATGGGCTTGAGGTAGATTTCCGAGTCGATCACGGAGTTTTACGGGTCAAGGCCCGAGGATGATCCGCAGGAGTTCATCCGCTGTGCATGCAGGACGCTGAGGCGATCGTGGCCTCGTAGATCGAAGTCATTATATTGGCCTCATACCGGCCAGCGCGATATAGCGGCCAATTGGTTTGAGTCATGAGTTGTCCAGGCGGTGGTGCTCCTCAAGCGGGGACGAGTTCACAAAGGCTTTCTCGACCATTTCTTGCCTCCCGAGACGGAGAGAGCTAGGTTGATGTGTTCGACTCTGAGACAGAATGGGAGGACGGTTAGAGAGTATAGCCTGGAGTTTGACTCTTTGGCTAGGTACGCACCTACTATGGTAGCAGACATGGCAGATAGGGTACACCGTTACGTGATGGGATTGGACCACTATCTTATTGATGGGCGTACGGCAAGAGCACTTCAACCGGGCATGGATATTGCCCGTATTCAGGCATATGCGCAAGGAGTCGAGGAGCGACATAGATGGAGACGCCTAGATAGAGGTCAGGAGGGAGATCAGCCTAAGAGGTCCAGGACGGCAGGATTTTCGAGTGAGTCTCGAGGCAGACAGCCTCAACAACACGACAGGTATTCCTCCCAGCCAGCACAGAGTGCACCTTCACAGTCTATGGGTAAGAGATTTGATCGCACGGGGTATTCAGGAGCCGGTCAGGGCTCCAGGGCTTCGGGTTCTCAAGGGAACCGGGATTCTAGTCGGTTAAGGCCATCTTTTCCTCAATGTGCACGCGCGTGCATCATCCCGGGAGTGCCTTATCGCTTGTACTTGCTTTTCACGGCGCGTGGCCATATAATGAGAGAGTGTCCCTTCAGAGGTGGTTCAGGTGGTATGGCTCAGCCTACGGAATCTGTTGCTGGTTCATCGTTATCCATAGCTATACGCCCCATCGGGCAAGGTATTCAGACGCCAGCAGGCCGTGGTGGAGGCCATGGCGAAGCTCCAAGTTCTGGCGGTCCTTCGAACCGCATATATGCTTTGGCCAGAATGCATGATCAGGAGGCGTCACCAGATATGGTCGCAGGTATATTTTTTATCTTTTCGAGACGTATATGCATTAATAAGATTCAGATTCTACCTTATAGCATAGATATATATTTCTTTTTCCCTTTGTTGAAATAGGGAATGGTTATTACTTCTTGACGTAGATCATCGTTTGATGTGTATAAAGCCGTAGGTGCTAAATTTTAAAGAGAAGTTCCGAACATCTAACAGATTGCGAGATAATATTATGTGGGTCAAATATTGAAAAAGACGTTATCTTCTAAATGTACGATAGAAATAATGCTCTCATGCATGGAAAATGATAATGAAAGCTAGATATGGCATAGAGCAGGAGATATGGTAGGAGCCAAGGAGTGGAAAAGCTAATAACTGGGTTGACAGGTGAAAATTAGGAGCTGGTATTATGTTGATTCTGCAGGATACACAATGGGTGAGGGAAATGTCATGGTAGGTAATGATAGCTTCAGGTAAATTTACTGTGTCAAGTGTATGGGATTTGTTGGTTTGCTGTATATAGATGGATAGACACAATTATGAAGGAGGCTCTGCCGAAATTTCTAGAACCTGAGACATGTCAAGAACATTCGAGGACGAATGTTTCTAAGGGGGGGAGAATGTTACACCTCGTAAGTTTAAGACAAGGATTAAGAACGTCGTTAAGGTTAAGATTCGAATAATGGGGGTGAGATATAATTACACAAGCTACGAATACGTCAATGAGTATTTAATATGATAAGTTATTTACATTTTTTTTATTTTCATTAAAGGAAACCGGAATTCAAGATTTAAAGAAGTGGGTTTAAGAATTACTACTTGGGGGAATTAATCTAGTTAGTAGACACTTAGAGGGTCAAGGTGTAATTTGTAAGGGGGACTAATTGGTAATACTAAAAATCTGAAAAAAAATCTACACTATAACCTAAATACACCTATCTTCCACACTTTGAAATTAAAAAAAAAGAAGAGAAAACTCCTTCACTCCAACCGTGAACACCCCAACATCCATAGCCAACAATTAAGTTTCATCCCTCCTTTCTTAGATTAATTCATCCCTAACTCTAAGTAAAATTTAAGCACCCAAACAGTGGGTTTACCGCGGGTCTGCTAGGCCGAGATTGAGGCCAGATTTTCCAACGTTTTGAGTGAAATTTCAGCAAGAAGAACATAAGGAATGATGGAGAAAATATTTTAGATATTGTATGTCGATTGGGAATTAAAAAGTGTGAAAATTTGAAGCAAAAGGGCACAAAACAGTGGCCAATTCGCTGGGTGCTGGCCGAGAATCAAAGTAAGAATTTTCAGATTTTCGGACAAGTTTTTGAGAAGAAAAACGCGAAAGAATGTTGGTCTAACATTGTAGAATGCCTGCATGTTGGATTGAAGTCGAAACGACGACCATTTAGCGAAGAAAAGTCGACGAAACCGCGGGTATCGCGGGCTGGGCAGTGGGCTCGATTAGGGACTGTTTTGGTGATTTGATTAAGGTAATAATTCTTCCCTTAAGTTATAATTGAAGTGCATGTTGTTGTAGTTGAAGTATTGAATTTGTGTTTAGAAATAAACTTAGACTAAGAGGAAATGAGAATAAGAATTGCATGTGATTGTTGTTGGAATTGGGTTAGCCGATGTTGAGCTTATTTGGGTATACCTTGGCTTCGAATGGTTAAATTGTTAGTCGTTACCATTTGCATGTTGAGAATTGAAATGTAGCCTTAATAATTAAGAGATAATTAGATATGAAAGATATTACAAGATGAATTGGAATTTTAAGAATTAAAAGGAAAGGTTTTGGAATTATAACATGTTGATATGACCGAAAAGTTGATGGAAATCATTGAACGTTATGGTAATGTGTTACGGGCTGAATTAGTATTCAAATATGAGTTACACACATGCATAGGTATTGAAGTAGTTAACTATACATGCCTTAAAAGGATTTAAGAGTAGAAAAGTGTTAATTTCATATTCTTGAACTGGCGATGTTGCTAGAAGATTGGATTGCTCCCATGAATAATTCTAACATAACCAAATGATTGACTAATATGAGAAGTAAATGTAGTAGTTGCCTTTGCTATTGAAATGGTTAAGTGGAATAATTATAAAGAGAAGGTGTGCGCGCTAACTGCATAAGTGGAGTAATTGAGATAATTTTGATTAAATCTTTGAATGATAGTCGATTGTGGGGATAATTGGCTTGTTGGTTAACTGTGGAAACGCACATAAATGTATGAGATCGCCCAAATTTCTATAGAAATAGGAAGTCGCTATTTAACTTACGTTAGAGATCATAAAGTTAACGAACAAATTACTATTGTTATAGGTGGAAGTACTAAGTGGGACAAGATATATTTATAGAGTTGGTTAGTTCGTCAATAAGGTATGTGAGACTATCCTTCCTTTCCTTGGCATGATTTTGTGAAAAAACCTTCTTCTTTCTTTTGACATGATTCTAATGAAAGTACGGCGGACGTACGTGATTCCTTCAAAGGCTAGTTTTAATCAAATAATGATTCATAATATGTTAGTGTCTTGACTTTCCAAAAGATGATATGTGATACGCTAAGCGCCTTGATTTTCTAAAAGATGACTTAAATAATATATGATATGATAATGCTTTTTTCTTATTCCATTGAGAGTCAAATGATAATCTAAGTTATATGGTTGCTCGTGATATTCTGCTCGTGCCAAGTGTTATTACTCATTTCATCGAGTCCCTCACTACAGGGTCGAGACATGTTATATATATATGATTTCATCGAGTCCCTCACTACAGGGCCGAGACATGTTATATTGATAATTCCATCGAGTCCCTCATTACAGGGCCGAGACATGTTATACATATATACCTTTATCGAGTCCCTCATTACAGGGCCGAGACACGTTATGCATACATATATATATATATATATATATGCAGATCCCATCGAGTCCCTCCTTAGAGGGCCGAGACACGTTGTGCAGATTTACAGACAGGTATATGGACATGATGATTTTATGGTAGGCATTCAAGGGTTCTGGTATGACTTTTTTTTTATAGACACAGTTGACTCTCTATTTTACTTGGTACAGTTATGGTCTCATTTACAGTCTTTCATGTTTTACATACTCAGTACATTATTTCAGATCGACTTTTCCTGGTCGTTCATGCCCGCAGGTACATGTGTTCAGTTTGGTGACCCTCCGATCTAGGTTCCTACTCAGCTGTTGGGGAAGCTCCTTGATCCAGAGCTTGTCGTTTTGGTACAAAATCTCTTTTAGACATATGTATATATTTATGGGCACGACGGGGCCCTGTCCCGTCATATGTTCTTATTCTTCTCATAGAAGTGCAGAGACAACAGGGTCAGATATGTTTGGGCTGGTTGGCGAAGATGATAATCATGTTTTATTCAAAGAAGACTTTATATTTCTATTATCGACGCCTTATTTAGCGTAAATTTGTCGGCTAGCCTGTTATATTGTGTTGGTTAGTTTTGACTCCTCAGGAGGCAGGTACACCCTTATATAAGGCAGCCTTGACGGCTCGCCCATTTTGGGGAGATGTTGTAAAAGCCGCGTTGTGTTGCCGAAATTTCTATAGATCTCGGTATTAAATGGATTAAGAGTGACAGGTCGGTAATGACGTTCAATTAGGACGTTTAGTCGCGGCCCGTCGGGTCGTTACAGGGCCTAAAACCCAAACAGTAAGAACTGATACGATTGATACCCAACCTTACTGACTGGAGATCTCAGGAATTAGGTTCAATGGAAAACTAAATCGTAAAGGTTCAGTTGAGCGCTTCAGTGGAATCAAGAGCACTTCGGATAATGATTTCTTCATTGAAACATGAATCCAAGATCGTTCCCGTGATAGACATTAAGTGCTATCTGCAGAGTGGGTAAAAGTTAAGTTTCCAAAACCTTTAATGATCCTCAACGGTTGAGGTTAGGTTTGGGAAAACTTTTACTAGTTCCTAACACTCGTGGTGTGGGGTATATCAGGATACCTTGTAGGAGACCACCTATTTAAGTGCGAGGACTGGCCGCCTCAAATGAATGCACTTAAGAATTCAAGACGTGTCCATGGCCACAAGCCCACAATGGACAAAACCTAAAAGAAGAACAGAGTAAGGAAAGGTGTTGTGTTGGTACCATTGTCTTGTCTTACGCTAAATAATGACGGTTCAAGACATCGCGTTCACCACGCAGTAAGTCCGATGTATTATATTATGGAAGGTTTAAAGCCACGGCTACCTATCCAAATGCAACATTGATCCGCCGAAAGATTGCTAGAAAGGCACCATGTGAGTGAGCCAAAATCTCTTTCAAGAGGGGATTGTTGGAAATTTATTAACGTGAATAAAAGTTAATCCTATTATTTATGACTCGAACAATTGGGGTCCCGCACGTCGGAAACGTCGTTTCCACACACGTGCAAACATTGTACCAAGGATCGTAAATTTCCTTAGTGAAAGAGATATTGGTATGTATACGAAATGTTTGAGGCGTGAAATGATAGACGACCAAACGACGAGTGTTTCACGTTGGGAGACAAGTTGTCAATAGTCGTTAAAGGGATTCATACGGGGCAATATTGTCTTAAGGATATGGTGCTAACACCCGACTCAGCAAATCGTTGCAATAGTTGTTTCTTATTTCATTTTCAGATTGTAACTCTTGTTCTTGTTGCTTCTTTCCCATTTCCTTGTAACCGCAATTGTAACTCACAAATACAGCATCGGGTAAAACGACGACGTTAGGTCCAGCACCACAATGACTAAGACAGCCACATGAGTTAACGGTGATAAAAGGAGGAGCAATTCCAGATAAAACTTGAAGGGTGTCTAAGGATCCCTGTTTCCTACATGTCCTGTTTGTGCAAACTCTAATTTCTATCTTCCTTTCTGATAATGATGATGATTTAATTCTTGTATTGTTAATGGGTTTGGAATTGGGGAGTTGAACAAGGAGGAATGGACAAATGCTGCTCAGATGGATTGCACTCATGTTCACTAATTTGTGCATACAGGCACTGCTTCATTTGCTCGTCCCAGAGATGAGGATAAAATGAGAGAATAGTTTGGTCATCGGGTATTTGCACTTTTTCCTTATTTTGTACTGGTTTTTAAGTTTTGTCCCTCAAATAATGCGTTTCGGGGCATAGGTTTTTTTTAGGATATGACACAAGTTGTGTCGGATTCCGTAAAGAACTTATGCCTCAAAAAACTTGTGTCGGATCCCGGAGAGAACTTATGCCCCAAAAGACATTAGTTCTATTTGAGGGGAAAAAATAAAAATCAGCTCATTTGAAGGAAAACCATGCAATTTCTTGTTGGCCATCTACTGCATCAACCATTAGATGCATTGATTAGTAGGTGCAAAATTATCGTGAGTGAAGATGCTAAAGGAATAAGGTCACTGAGTAGACCTAAAATTACTTGTTATTTTAAAAGAACTATAATTTCTTAGAATTAATATAGACTAAGCTAAAGATAAGACATAGTAAAAGAAAAAAGATTTATGTATGTGATATCTACTAATTTGACATAGTTTTAAATCTTGTTAGTATGTTGATTTAAACCTATTGTTTTTTAGGAGTATTTTGACATTATCATAAATTTATATACCTGTAAAATTATTAAATTTTTAATGTTATTATGTTTAACTTATTTTTAATTTTTCATTTTATTTAGTATGATAATGTCGTGAATTGAACTTAATAGAGAAAAATTGTTAGATATAATTCACATAGCCAACTTTAACTTGTTTTGGGATTGAACGATAGTTATTATTATTGGTTAAGTCTGAATTAAACTCATCACACATTTCAATTGACTTTTTGACCATTGAAATGTTAGACAACAGAACAAGCTAATATCAGTACATACTTTCCAAACTACACTTGTGTCAGCCAAAAACATATTGAGACATTGACATTGCTCGAACAGTGTTGGTTTCTCTAATGCGAGCACTCTTTAGGCATTTGAGTGAATCTTGCAGTATCTTTACAATAATCATACACCAAGTACTTAGATTGTACCATTTTGAATTGTCGCTTTTTGCTCTTTTTCAGCCCCTTCATGGCTGGCTTATCCCACAAAAATTGTGCTAACTTGCCACATTTGGCACCTGCTGCAGCTATGTCCTCACCAGACAAATCACAAGCATCTATCTCGAATGATCGAAATGTTGTAACAAATGGAGAGTGGCTCCAGTTGGTCTTCACTCTCCCACCTTGTGTAGCCCAGTCATCTGCATTCCACAATGATCCATAGATTCCCATGCCTTGATTTTTCGGGTATGCCACACCTTTTTTCTCCTTGTTTTGGAACACTCTAATTGGAATCTCATCAACTGAAAAGCTGCAAAAAATCATGTCTCAACTAACATTCTTCATTATTAGTTGTGGATTTAACTTATATACACCAATAATGTAAAAGATTTTTAAATTGTCGTGTATTTTTAAATCAGATTCAAGGAACCATACCTAGAGATATCTACTTGGGTTACAACCGTCTAACAGGCAGCATTCCAGATTCTGTTGGCAACCTACCAAATCTAGTCATTAACTTTTGTAACTTTATTTGTCAAAGCATACCTCAACTCTAGGAAACTGTAAGCAGCTGCAGTATATGCTTCTTCACAAAAACAATATGAGTGGAAGTGGAACCATACCCTAGAAACTCAGGACTCTTTCATCTCTTACACTAATTAATGTGTCTTATAACTCCTCTACTGGTCAGATCCCAACTGATATAGGAAATTGGAGCCGTCTTAATTCTCTTGATCTTTCTCAATAATTTTTCTGGTATAATTCCACCCTCCCTAGGAAAGTGCTTGGCGATGCTGGAAATCCAGATGCACGAAAACTCCCTCCAAGGAACCATTCATGATTTGGGAGGCTTGCAGAACCTGCAGTTTTATTCTTTCTTTGAACACCCTATCCGTTACAATTTTCAGCTCATGGGAACTCTTACTTCCTTAATCTACTTGAATCTGTCATTTAACAATCTAGAGGGTAATGTTCCTGTCACTGAATCATTTCCAATTTAAATGCTGTTGTAGTAGTTGGAACCAGAAGCTTTGTGGTGGGATACGAGAATTGAATTTACCACCATGTGTTGTTCCATACGTAAATTAGTTACAAATTCACTAGTTCAGCAACTAATGCGCATTTGCAGCTTGAACTTGCCATGACAGAATTACAAGGTTGGTGCATTTGCTCCTATAAACCAAAAACATAAACAAATAAAAGAAGACTAAGTCCGGGTATTCCAACCCCAGCACCCCCTTTCCACCAAAAAAGGACATAGAAGAAAGGAAAAAGACAAACTAGTTTATTTTATTTATCCTGTTAGAATATGAGTGTTCTCTAAATAAATTAAAACTTACAGAAAGAAGACTAACATGAATTCATATTAGCGGCTAGTTTTGTTGGTTAACTGATCTTGTCTTGGCAATGCAATAGAAGGTTGGCTGCTCAAGCATTCAAGTCATCAAATCATTAAAATTAATGAAAGAATACAAAATGCTTATATGGTAGTCAAATACATAGGAGCATCTCTCTTGGCATTAGCACTGACATGTTAGGTTTTGATGATTGACGAAGTGAGTGAACAAGGTGAATGAATCAGGTCTATGGACTTGATCTATTCAAGAGACAAATGCAGTACAAATGCGGTGTAAAGTGAATGAACCAGAGAGTGCTTGAACCAGGTCAAAGAACATGTTCCAGCTCAGAGTAGGATTTGTGTTTTATGGTAAGGACTTGGCGGACAAGTTACAGGATTTCTTGCCATACTTATCAAGATATTTCAGACTCCTAAAAGGATACTGAAGCCGCGTGAAGATGCAAGAAACCTAAGCCAACTCAAACCCTATTTCACATAATGGGCCTTATCATGTAGGATTTGTGGTTAGCCGACTTGAAGATCATTAAAGAATATAAATATTCAAGTCCTGCCATGAAGATCACATAGAGAGAACAAAATTCAAGCAAATACAGTCAATGCATATTGAGTGTTCTGATTCTTGAAGTGCGGCCTAATACAAAGAAGAAGATTGAACAACCTGTTTCATAGAGTTGTGTTTTACAGTCTTCAAGTCTAGATTCGTGTATTAGGATCGTTTATCAAGTTATACTTTTATCAGCTTTTGTTGGAAATTTACCTAGTGGGATTGAGTTTATCCCGTCCTTAATGACTTGGAACACATGGGGCCCCGCATGTCAGAAATGTTATTTCCACACATATGCATACGTGTACAACGTCGCTAAATTTCGTATGTAGTGAAAGAGATGTCGGTACACATGTTAAGTGTTCTTAAGTTATGTAAGGATGGACGATTAACTGGCCAAATTGATGAGTCTCCCACGACGGTATGAGAAAAGAAGAAATGTGCAAAATATAGAAAATTGGGGAAGAGCCGCGGCGCCATAACAGGGCCGCGGAACCGAGCCACGATGGGACAGCGTCGCGGCGCTACCTGGCCAAGGGCCGCGGTGCTTGTCGTCCAGTAGCTCGAAGTTTGATTCTGCCTATTTGGCGTCGCGGCGCTACGCGTGCAGTGAACCGAAAGTCAAAGGATTCTGAACTCTTTCAAGGCCATGAATAAGCCAACTTTTGGCATAACCAAGGCAACCTTTGAAGAGTTCAATGAGACCTCAATTAGTGCATTCACATGGCATGTGAATGGCCACTCTTGCACCTATAAATAGAGGTCTCAACACTCATTTGAAATCATCCAAAACAGATCCAAAAATCTGGAGATTATTTGAGAGTCTCTCTTCTTCTTCTAGCAATCTTGAGTTCTTAATTATTCTAGAGATTCACAAGTATTTGGCTTGTACTTGTGAAAGTTGTTGATGTTTTATCTTGGGAGGGTATTACCCACTTTCCGTAAGCCATTACATACGGGGTAATTTTGCCTTAGTGTCATCACTCGACTCAACAAACGTTGCTACCACTGTTTATTGTCTAACCTTTAAGTTCTTCCATCCCTGTTCACACATATAAATTCCAACAGCTTTCTTAGAAGCAATTGTTATAGGTATAAACATTTGTCAAATTCGACTTCAAGTTGAGGGCAACTTGAAGTGGACTCATTAGTCTAGGGAGATTAGTGAGATAGAAATTAGAGTTTAGTTCCTAGGTTACAAAGTTTGTAACTTGAATTTGCAAGAGGTGTAGGTCGTGGTGTTTTCACCCTTTGTGAGTCGGGTGATTTCCACGTAAAATACTATGTCTTTACTTTTCTATTCTTAATTATTCCGCAAACGCTAGCATAGAACAGGTAGAGTAACTTGGTCTATCCTATAGGCGAAAATCGGGTATTACAGAGGATAGATATTAGGTCGTGCGAATTATCAATCTCTCTTCCATCTTTAGTCAATTTTACCTAATCCCATACAGTATTGTTTAGAGCAAATAGAAGTTTCAATCAAGTATTGTAAAGTTATGGCACCTGGGCGTAACCCCCCCCCCCCCCCCCCAGAAGCTAGCTCATGAGGGGAGGATAACCGAAATCCATATAAGCAGGCCACCAGTCCATTGTGAAACTCTGACCCACTCAAACAATTATTTTTCATCGTTTCTCAAACACTGACAGGGAAAATTCCTGCTTCCTTTGGAAATGTGATATCTTTAAGAGCTGCACTACTCATACAGCAATTTAAAAGGATAAGTACCAGATTCAGTAGCTTGTTTGATCCACGTGAAACATCTTGGATTCTCCGTAAATAGCACACGATTCTCTATTCTCGATTCCTTCATCTTTGGCTAATGCTTCAAAACTTCTAGCCTTTTCATCATCCCTATCATGATGGTGATCCCTTGTTAGTTCCTCAAGGATGGTAAGAAAATTGAAAGGTGCTGACAAATAATCGGCCTTTTAGCTGTGAGCAACAATGTGATATAATCAACAGAGTCTTAATGAACAATAGTCGGAAAAATTCAATCTTTCACTGTCCTGATCAAAATGAGTTCTCCTCGAGCACAAAAGTGCTTTTGAGTCACCCAGGTAGCCAACTAATATCTGCTCATTCATCCAAAGAACAACTATTGCAGTTGATCCAGAAATGTAGTCATTCTTCAAAGCTTCCTGCAGAGAGAAATTGACTTGAAAATCCAAAGGGCATGCTTAAGAAAGCAACAAGCACGAAAAGAACTGAAAACAACTTCACTGGAAGTATGCCTGTTAGTTTTAGTAACCTGGAACATTTGTTTTGGCTCAATATTTGGAGTAACCTGTTAGGATATACACTATTAATCATGTATTTCGATATAGTATATATTTATTATGAAACAAACGTTTATTCAATTTAATAAGATTTGTATTAAATGACATTGTTTTGTTGGTGTTCTATACTTATATAGTAGATAATTTAGCGTATAAAAGATTAAATCCAGGTTGAGTACACCAACGTATGATTGTAGTACGAGATTAAATATAGTGTATGTGTATCTCGATTATGAGAATATTCCAATTTCAGGTTCTTGTGCTATTTACATTATAAATGTATTGAATTGGAGACTATATAAAACAAATTCTCTTATTCATTAGAGGTACTTATACTCTTAATCGGGATATAATTAATTGAACAATACATATTATTTATTGTTTTGATTTATTAATGGATAAGATTCATTATAAATCAACATATCTAGTTCATTGATTGTTCACACAGATCTTCCAAATCACTTCCGAGATTCCCGAATAAAATTGTGTACTTTTAACAACAATATAAACAGTGACTCGTTTTAGGTAAAACATTTCATGTCTTCCTTTGTGGACTCGGAAAAAAAATAGAACGAATTAAGGGCATGAGAAACGGCAACAGAGCTGAGGAACTCAACGGTGTATTAGTGAGGATGGAAATGCCGCAGTCCCTGCCTGATGATTTACTTGTGGAGATCATTTCCTGCTTGCCCTTGAAGTTTGCAGTTCAAGGTAAAGTTCTAAACAAGAATCTTAATGGTAGGATTTCTGATACTAAATTTTCTATACAACTCATCTGTACATCAACATCAATTGGTTTATTCCAAAATTTCCACAAAATCTCCTTAAACCCTATCCCAACCATTCGCTGTGAGATGAATTTACCTCATGACATTGAACTTTTGGCCTCATGCAAGGGTCTGATTCTCTTTGACTTTGAAGCAATTAATAGTTACTGTGTTTTCAATCCGATAACTAGAGCGCACCAATTGATACCATACCGAGAGCCTACAACTTTTATGATGATTGGTGATCCAGGCCTAGCTGTTGATTACCCGAGTTCAAATCAGTATAAATTGGTAACCATCAGTAAGCTGGCTAGACATGCCAACTTGGTGGACAAATTTCACGTTTTGTCATCGGAGCGATCTGGCTTGTGGCGTGAAATCCAACTGAAAAGCAATACCTTCAGTGATTTCGCCATCGTTAGTGAACCTGTTTTCTGGCGCAATTCTCTGCATTGGCTCAGAAGTGATGGTAGTGTTCTAGCTTTTGACACAAACAGAGAAAAGGCTATACTGGTTGACCGTCCTAAGTTTATTGATCATTGTGATTTCATGTACGGTAAAATTTTGACGGGTTGTGATAAATGGCTAGGAGTGGCGCAAGGTTTACTTACCCTTGTTTGTATTTTCAAGAAGTCCATTATCATTACTGCTTATGATTATGAAAGCAGCAATTGGAGGGTTTCCCACACTTTGGACAACTTTGTTTCAGGTCCGTGCGGCTTTATTAATGGCTTTCCAGTCATGATCGACAGCAAACGTGTGTTTTTCCTGGTAGAACGTCCCCTGACAATCTATCATGATGTATATGAGTATGATACTGAGCTCAATGGGTATAGGAAAACTGCAAAGTTGCGCACCAGAGTTAATTATCCCATGTATTGCTTCAACCCGACGTTAGCCAGTGTTCACGAGACACCCTCGGAAATAGTAAACATTCGTTATTTCCCATATATCGCTGCAAAGATAGATGTGTTCAGAAGATTTATTACCGAAGGTACCAGTTAATTTTGTATTTTATTAGTTCTTGTGATATCCTAACTGAGACTGAAGGTCACTATTAGCTATTCCTTTCAAAAATGTCTTTTTATTTTCAAAACATTTTCTCGCGTATCACCTCAACTGAGCATATCAACAGTTTCATAGAGATATTGTGTGCCTTCTTTGTGGTGTCAAGATTTTTTTACTTCAGACAAGTGAGTTATAGCTTACTACTAGATTGATTTACAAAATGGCCACAAGACAAATACAAAAGTGAACAAATTTACAGTCTATCAGTCTTCCAATTCAATGACTTGTATCACCTCCTTCTGCAGAAAGACTGGCTTTCATATTAACAAATAAAATGCTTTTACAAAGTGATATTGTTTGAAATATCCAGTAGCAATTTCCATTACAAACTTATATTCATGACTACTTGGCAGAAGTAGCAAAATTTACCTCCAAGAAACAAGTCGTAGAGGCATTTTCTAGGTTGATTTTTTATTTGAAACAAGTCTAAATCACTTTTAATCTTCCTCAAATTTTGTATATAACCCCGTCCAGGTGTTTCCCACCGAGTAGTAGTAGAAGAAGAAAGTATATCAGAATCATCATCATCATCATTATCATCATCGTCATCAGAAGAAGAATAAGAAGAAGAAAGTTACATCCAGAATGGAAGACACAAAAGGGCAGTTTGACCATTTTTCAGAGAATAAATATAATATTGTAATAGACGTGGCTTCTGCCTTTTTTTGGGCGAATTTATACGACTAGACAGAGTGGCTTCTGCCCTTCACTATCTTCATCATGATTATTTTCTATTTTCCCGTGATGGCTTAATTTGTGAGTATTCTTAGAAAATTGTTATTACAGAGAGATAAGGTTGAAGTGAACAAGAAATATAGATGATGTAGCTTCTTTCGTTTGTCAACCTTTGATTTATCCCCTGCTGCAAAAGTCACTATTTACTTCTGTTCCTACCCTTACTTTCCTTTTCAATATGTTGTAGCATCATTATTTTTTATTAAGATTTTGATGAACTTCCCTTCCTCATTCTCATAAATAATCAAATTATAAAACGCAGAAAAGGAATGAACTTACATATTGTCATATTATATTACTAGTCAACCCTTTGCCGTGCCAAGGAATGAGCCTCAACGTTGACTGGACAACAAGCATGATTTGAAATTTCAGTGCCATCACACACGGATCGTGCAAACTTAGCCCGTGCTTCAAAACCTCTTGTGTTATCGCGCCAACTTAGCGCAAGCCTTAGAACTTCTGCGCTATAGCGCCAAAACATAGTGCAACACAAATTCCCTGTTAATTTTTAAATTTTTGGTTGGGTCACAATTCAGATCCAACAGAATTCAAGACACAATCAACACCATCTTTAAAATCTATTGTGTCAACTTAACGAGCCTCAAGACTTTTGCGCTATAGTGCCAACTTAACACAAACTTAGCACAACACAAATTTCCATTATTTTCTCCAATTTTGGGTCAGGTCAAAATTCTGGTCCAACAGAATTCAAGACACAATAATCAACACCATCTTTAAAATCAGGTACGTAAAATAGTCACAGATTTCAACCTAGGTATTTTATCTTTCTTACAAACACCGTGCAGTAATGCCACTTCACAACATCTACAAGAAAAAAACCTAAGGTTGCTGCTCATATGAGATATTCCCATATTCCTTGACATTCTCCATAATGGAACTTCCCTCAATGAGATTTAGCTTCCAAACTTTCTTGACTATCCATGCTGTCATTCTTGTGTTCCAACTCTCACTTTCCTTTTCTTTTCAGTCTGCTGCAGTACTTAGTAATGAGACCGATAAGCTTTCCTTACTTGGCTTCAAGTCCCAAATAACTGAAGATCCATCAGGAGTTGTCGACTCATGGAACGAGTCTGTCCACTTCTGCCAGTGGGCTGGAGTAAAATGTAGCGTTAGACATGACAGGGTCATCAGCTTGAAACTCAAAGGTCAGAGATTGGCAGGTACAATCTCAGCTCATCTTGGAAACCTTTCTTTCCTCAATTCTCTTGACCTTGCAGAAAATTTGTTCCATGGTCAAATTCCTCAAGAACTCACCAGGTCATTTAGGATCCAAAATTTAAATTTTAGTTTTAAGTTAGTAGGAGGGGTTAATCTGTCACGTTGTGTTAACCTCAACAGCCTTATCCTAGACCACAACTATCTTGTAGGACAAATTCCTCATGAGGTTGGATCACTGACAAAACTAGTGAAATTGTATCTCAGAAATAACAATCTGACAGGTACAATTCCTGCTTCCATTGGAAATCTGACATCTTTAGTAGAGCTGCACTTATCATACAACAATTTAGAAGGTCAAGTACCAGATTCAGTAACTAGTTTGATCCACTTGAAACAGCTTGGATTCTCCGTAAACAGCTTATCAGGGGAGTTCCCTTCTTCATTATTCAATTTATCCTCACTTGAACTGATATCACTTTCTTATAACAACTTTTTTGCTACTCATATGAGATATTCCCATATTCCTTGACATTCTCCATAATGGAACTTCCCTCAATGAGATTTAGCTTCCAAACTTTCTTGACTATCCATGCTGTCATTCTTGTGTTCCAACTCTCACTTTCCTTTTCTTTTCAGTCTGCTGCAGTACTTAGTAATGAGACCGATAAGCTTTCCTTACTTGGCTTCAAGTCCCAAATAACTGAAGATCCATCAGGAGTTGTCGACTCATGGAACAAGTCTGTCCACTTCTGCCAGTGGGCTGGAGTAAAATGTAGCGTTAGACATGACAGAGTCATCAGCTTGAAACTAAAAAGGTCAGAGATAATATGAACACCTCCAAACAGTTTTAGATCAATAGCCTGCACAAAAGAATGGCAACATAGGTGCCCTGAGGCACCAATCTTGTATTAGATACAATGAACAGGCCATATCTAAAGAGACCTGTAAAGTTAAAGTATAAGTAAAGAGGCAACATAGAAACAGTGAAAGGATGACATCATCATTTGTAGTCTAGAGACACTTTAACTAACTTATAGAGAAAGGATCCAGCCAGATTACTTAGTGTTGCCAGAAATCTGGACACTTTTTTTTTTTTTTTTTTTTGGTTAATATTGGTGCCCGGATCAACTTGCATGTACCTCGAATCGGTATGTACTGCATCTCACCGGCACAAGTACCGGGCCACTATGCCTACCAATCCTTAGACAAATGGGAAGAGATCACGTAACTTTTGTTGTCTCACAATGATCTTGTGATCCATTTTAACTTCATTCACCCTTAAGTCACACTGTTGGGTGTAGAAAGCTGCCGATTACTTATCCGCTAGCAGAAATCCTACTGCACTAGCGAAAAAGATATGTATTAAGAGATTTACAATTTATTTCTGGTACTCATGGAACACAAGTCTGTTACTCTGGTGAATGAACTGGTATCGATATCTTAGCATTTTCTCATTCTCTCATTATCACCTGCTCAATAGCAAATTCAGTACTTCAATTCGCAAGGCAAATTGGAAAGGTGTTTATAAGGTAAAATTCCATTGATAGACATCTGAAAGGAAGAGCTTTCTTGAGGCAGAGTAGATAATAAATTGGCTGTAAAGCCTAGGCCTTGGGGGAAAATGTCCTCAAATCCTCATAATACATGTCTTGCCTAGGCTTTTAGAAGTCTGAAGGATATCAATATTTACGACTTGGTCATAAGTATCTGTCTGAAATTAAGAAATTCTTCAATTCAATTACCTTGAAAGGGAAAGTTAGTTCGAACATTTACACCTCATCTTCTGATAAACCATGCTATCTGTATGTTGATTATGTGAATCAATGACAATCTGTTTTTCTTTTTCTTTTTTAGTTTCTTTACCATTTTTATCATGAAATACTTCAATGGTCTCAAATTCATTATACTAATCAAAGTGGTAATTGATGCATTCATATTCATTCCATCAAGTTAAGATAGTCATCAAAGCTCAATGGTTCAGTCTCACTACTTGATTCAGATAAACCATATGAAAGGGATGGTTACATTTTTGGACCGTAGTCAGAAAATGTATAGGTTTTGTATATTAAGTATAAATATATATACACAAAATATACATATAATATACATAATCAGTGTATACGTTTTGGCCAACAGGCCGAAAATGAAACTAGTAGTAGAAAGTAGACACCTGAGAAAGTAAACGATGAGCCTCAGAAAAATTGCCATTTCCCATCTCATTCTCAGCACTTTTTCTCAACGCCAAAGCCTCCAAGCTTTTCCTACTTTCCCCTTCCACGTCATCCCTACCAAGGCAAACGAACGCCATAATTTCAGCAGTTCGAGTAGGAGTACCACAATGCTTAACAAATACTGTTGGAAATTTATTAACGTGAATAAAAGTTAATCCTATTATCTATGACTCGAACAATTGGGGCCCCGCACGTCGGAAACGTCGTTTCCACACACGTGCAAACATTGTACCAAGTATCGTAAATTTCCTTAGTGAAAGAGATATTGGTACGTATACGAAATGTTTGAGGCATGAAATGATAGACGGTTGTTAGCCAAATGACGAGTGTTTCACGTTGGTAAATAAAAGAAGAAGTGTACGATGTGTAAAAGATGAAACGAGTCGGAAAACGCCGCGGAGCCTCAAAGGGCCGCGGCGCTAATTGGGCAGAAAAATCACTAGAGCTCACTGGTCTTCAGGCGGCGCCTCTGGCCGCGGCGCTTCTATGGCAGAATGTTCGACGGAAGACCAAGAATTTCTGACTTTTGGGCTGGTTTTGGAGCATAACTTCTCCATTACTTTGCACATGAATTCAGCCATTATTTGGCTGAATTGTAACCCCCCCAATTAGTGCCATTACATGGCTACTGAAGGCCATTACTTGGCTAGATTGGAAATCATCTTCTACAAACTATAAATTGAGACTACTTATTTGAAAACACACTTGAAAATCTGAAAACTTCTTCTTCTCTTGCTATCTTTCACACACTCAAAAGTTCTTCTTTTTTAGTAAACACTTGAGTTATCCTTTGCTCAATTGTTTGTTGTTGTTTTATCTTGGGAGACAAGTTCCAATAGCCGTTAAGGGATTAATAAGGGGCAAATTGTCTTAAGGGCGAGTCTGCTAACACCCGACTCAACAAATCGTTGTATTAGTTGTTTCTTATTTCTTGTTATTGTTTCTTCTTTCCCGTTTCCTTGTAACCGCAATTGTAACTCACAATCTTAAGAGAATATCGATGTTAGCAACAACAAGATGACTGGATTCAATCGAACACACGCCGCCATAGCTGTGGAATTTGGTTCCATAATCGTCTGTAAAAGGTCCAAGGAGATAGTGACATAAATCCACTGAAGAACTTTGGCATCAAGCATGACCCATAATTCTATATCTGCTTCTTTAGTGGGCACAATCGTCGTAGAAGTAGACGTTGTATCACCCCCCTTTGGAGGAGTTGGTGGATACCCAACCTTACTGACGGGAGATCTCAGGAATTAGGTTCAATGGAAAAATAAATCGTAAAGGTTCAGTTGAGCGCTTCAGTGGAATCAAGAGCACTTCGGATAATGATTTCTTCATAGAAACATGAATCCAAGATTGTTCCCGTGATAGACATTAAGTGCTATCTGCAGAGTGGGTAAAAGTTAAGTTTTCAAAACCTTTAATGATCCTCAACGGTTGAGGTTAGGTTTGGGGAAACTTTTATTAGTTCCTAACACTCGTGGTGTGGGGTATAGCAGGATACCTTGTAGGAGACCACCTATTTAAATGCGAGGACTGCCGCCTCAAATGAACGCACTTAAGAATCCAAGACGTGTCGATGGCCACAAGCCCACAATGGAGAAAATCTAAAAGAAGAACAGAGTAAGGAAAGGTGTTGTGTTGGTACCATTGTCTTGTCTTACGCTAAATAATGACGGTTCAAGACATCACGTTCACCACGCAGTAAGTCCGATGTATTCTACTATGGAAGGTTTAAAGCCACGGCTACCTATCCAAATGCAACATTGATCCGCCGAAAGATTGCTAGAAAGACACCATGTGAGTGAGCCAAACTCTCTTTCAAGAGGGGATTGTTGGAAATTTATTAACGTGAATAAAAGTTAATCCTATTATTTATGACTCGAACAATTGGGGTCCCGCACGTCGGAAACGTCGTTTTCACACACGTGCAAACATTGTACCAAGGATCGTAAATTTCCTTAGTGAAAGAGATATTGGTACGTATACGAAATGTTTGAGGCGTGAAATGATAGACGACCAAACGACGAGTGTTTCACGTTGGTAAATGAAGGAAGAAGTGTACGATGTGTAAAAGATGAAACGAGTCGAAAAACGCCGCGGAGCCTCGAAAGGTCGCGGCGCTAATTGAGCAGAAAAATCACTGGAGCTCACTGGTCATCAGGCGCCGCGGCGCTTCGATGACAGAATGTTCGACGGAAGACCAAGAATTTCTGACTTTTGGGCTGGTTTTGGAGCATGACTCCTCCATTACTTTGCACATGAATTCAGCCATTATTTGGCTGAATTGTAACCCCCCAATTAGTGTCATCACATGTCTATTGAAGGTCATTACTTGGCTAGATGGGAAATCATCTTCTACACACTATAAGACTCAAACCTCATTTGAGAACAGATTTGAAAATCTGAAAACTTCTTCTTCTATGGCTATCTTTCACATACTCAAAAGTTCTTCTTTTTTAGTAAACACTCGAGTTATCCTTTGCTCAATTGTTTGTTGTTGTTTTATCTTGGGAGACAAGTTGTCAATAGCCGTTAAGGGATTAAATACGGGCAATATTGTCTTAAGGATATGGTGCTAACACAGGCTCAAGAAATCGTTGCAGTAGTTGTTTCTTATTTCATTTTCAGATTGTAACTCTTGTTCTTGTTGCTTCTTTCCCATTTCCTTGTAACCGCAATTGTAACTCACAAATACAACATCGGGTAAAACGACGACGTTAGGTCGGCCACAACGACTAAGGCGACCGCGACTGGAGACATCCGGTGATCGTCTTATCTCAATCTTACTACATCGAGGATGTGTTGAAGAAGTTTGGGATGTTCGACTGTTCGTCGATAACGACACCATTGGATGTAAATCAAAAGATTGATAAACATCATGGTGCGCCCGTACGTCAGGAGCGGTATGCGCAGGTGATTGGTAGTTTGATGTATATCACAAACTGCACTCGACCTGAAATTGCTTATGCAATCAACAAGTTGGCAAGGTTCACCCATCCGAGTGATGATCACTGGAAAGTGTTAAATAGGGTACTACGATACCTGAAATACACGCTAGCTTACGGGTTGCATTATTCGAGCTTTTCAGCTGTACTAGAGGGGTACAGTGATGCAAACTGGATATCTGATATAGACACCAAGTCCACCAGTGGGTACATATTTACAATTGGTGGCGGGGATGTGTCTTGGAAATTCTCTAAGAAAACTTGCATCGCCCAATCCACGGTGGAATCAGAGTTTATCGCTTTAGACAAAGCAGGAGAATAAGTTGAGTGACTTCATGACTTCTTAGAGGATATCCCATGTTGGGATAAACCCGCATACTTCAATGATCATTTCACGGTCGATCGGCTCTAGGAAGGGCACAAAGTTCTATGTACAACGGTAAATCTCGTCATATCCGACGGAGACATAAGACTGTTAGGCAGCTGGTCACTACGGGTATTATTTTTATCGATTATATAAAATCAAAAGAAAATATAGCAGATCCCTTGACGAAGGGCATACCCAGAGATCAGACAGTCTGCTTATCTAGGGGAATGAGCCTGTTACACCTCGTAAGTTTAAGACAAGGATTAAGAACGTCGTTAAGGTTAAGATTCGGATAATGGGGGTGAGATATAATTACACAAGCTACGAATACGTCAATGAGTATTTAATATGATAAGTTATTTACATTTTTTTTATTTTCATTAAAGGAAACCGGAATTCAAGATTTAAAGAAGTGGGTTTAAGAATTACTACTTGGGGAAATTAATCTAGTTAGTAGACACTTAGAGGGTCAAGGTGTAATTTGTAAGGAGGACTAATTGGTAATACTAAAAATCTGGAAAAAAATCTACCCTATAACCTAAATACACCTATCTTCCACACTTTGAAATAAAAATAAAAAGAGAAAACTCCTTCACTCCAACAGTGAACACCCCAACATCCATAGCCAACAATTAAGTTTCATCCCTCCTTTCTTAGATTAATTCATCCCTAACTCTAAGTAAAATTTAAGCACCCAAACAGTGGGTTTACCGCGGGTCTGCTAGGCCGAGATTGAGGCCAGATTTTCTAACGTTTTGAGTGAAATTTCAGCAAGAAGAACATAAGGAATGATGGAGAAAATATTTTAGATATTGTATGTCGATTGAGAATTAAAAATTGTGAAAATTTGAAGCAAAAGGGCACAAAACAGTGGCCAATTCGCTGTGTGCTGGCCGAGAATCAAAGGCAGAATTTTCAGATTTTCGGACAAGTTTTGAGAAGAAAACGCGAAAGAATGTTGGTCTAACATTGTAGAATGCCTGCATGTTGGATTGAAGTCGAAACGATGACCATTTAGCGAAGAAAAGTCGACGAAACCGCGGGTATCGCGGGCTGGGCAGTGGGCTCGATTAGGGACTGTTGTGGTGATTTGATTAAGGTAATAATTCTTCCCTTAAGTTATAATTGAAGTGCATGTTGTTGTAGTTGAAGTGTTGAATTTGTGTTTAGAAATAAACTTAGACTAAGAGGAAATGAGAATAAGAATTGGATGTGATTGTTGTTGGAATTGGGTTAGCCGATGTTGAGCTTATTTGGGTATACCTTGGCTTCGAATGGTTGAATTGTTAGTCGTTACCATTTGCATGTTGAGAATTGAAATGTAGCCTTAATAATTAAAAGATAATTAGATATGAAAGATATTACAAGATGAATTGGAATTTTAAGAATTAAAAGGAAAGGTTTTGGAATTATAACATGTTGATATGACCGAAAAGTTGATGGAAATCATTGAACGTTATGGTAATGTGTTACGGGCTGAATTAGTATTCAAATATGAGTTACACACATGCATAGGTATTGAAGTAGTTACCTATACATGCCTTAAAAGGATTTAAGAGTAGAAAAGTGTTAATTTCATATTCTTGAACTGGCGATGTTGCTAGAAGATTGGATTGCTCCCATGAATAATTCTAACATATCCAAATGATTGACTAATATGAGAAGTAAATGTAGTAGTTGCCTTTGCTATTGAAATGGTTAAGTGGAATAATTATAAAGAGAAGGTGTGCGCGCTAACTGCATAAGTGGAGTAATTGAGATAATTTTGATTAAATCTTTGAATGATAGTCGATTGTGGGGATAATTGGCTTGTTGGTTAAGCGTGAAGCAGCATACGTAAGCGGATGAGATCTTGCCCAAATTTCTATAGAAATAGGAAGTCGCTATTTAACTTACGTTAGAGATCATAAAGTTAACGAGCAATTACTATTGTTATAGGTGGAAGTACTAAGTGGGACAAGATATATTTATAGAGTTGGTTAGTTAAATCGATAAGGTATGTGAGACTATCCTTTCCTTGGCATGATTTTGTGAAAAAACCTTCTTCTTTCTTTTGACATGATTCTAATGAAATGCGGCGGATGTCGTGATTCCTTGAGGCTAGTTTTAATCAAATAATGATTCATGATATGTTAGTGTCTTGACTTTCCAAAAGATGATATGTGATACGCTAAAGCGCCTTGATTTTCTAAAGATGACTTAAATAATATATGATATGATAATGTCTTTTCTTATTCCATTGAAGTCAAATGATAATCTAAGTTATATATGGTTGCTCGTGATATTACTGCTCGTGCAGTGTTATTACTCATTTCATCGAGTCCTCACTCTGGTAGAGACATGTTATATATATATGATTCCATCGAGTCCTACTCTGAGTAGAGACATGTTATATTGATAATTTCATCGAGTCTCTCATTACCGGGCCGAGACATGTTATACATATATACCTTTATCGAGTCCCTCATTACAGGGCCGAGACACGTTTTGCATACATATATATATATATATATATGCAGATCCCATCGAGTCCCTCCCAGGCGAGAGACACGTTATCTTGATTCTGAGGCAATTATATGGACATGCGATTTTATGGTAGGCATTGAGGTTACGATATGACTTTTTTTATAGACCACGATTGACTCTCTATTTTACTTGGTATAGTTATGGTCTCATTCTGATCTTTCATGTTTTACATACTCGATTACATTATTTAAATCTTGACCCGCTTTCCGAGCTGCGTTAAATGCCCGCAGTCTGAGTGTTGATTTAGTGACCCTCCGATCTAGGTTCCTACTCAGCTGTTGGGGAAGCTCCTTGATCCGGAGCTTGTCGTTTTGGTACAAAATCTCTTTTAGACTTATGTATATATTTATGGGCACGACGGGCCCCTGTCCGGTCATATGTTCTTATTCTTCTCATAGAAGTGCAGCACGATTGTGGGTTGTATATGCTTGGGCTGGTTGGCGAAGATGCTAATCATGTTTTATTCAGCAGTACTCTTATATTTCTATTATTGGGACGTTCCCTTATTTAGTGGCAGTCTTGTCGGCTAGCCTGTTATATTGTGTTGGTTAGTTTTGACTCGCCGGGGCGGTACACCACTATATAAAGCGGCGCGCTCGCCCATTTTGGGGAGATGTTGTAAAAGCCGCGTTGTGCTGCCGAAATTTCTATATATCTCGGTATTAAATGGATTAAGAGTGACAGGTTGGTAATGGCGTCAGTGGGGCGTTTAGTCGCGACTTGTCGGGTCGTCGTGACAGTGGTATCGAGCGATTAGTCCTCGGAATGTCTGAGCCAGTGTCTAGTAGAGTCTTGTGTATGGGTATGTTGTGCACCGTACTTATCTGCGAGGCTGGGCATTTAAATTGTTTCTATTCTTTCATCTCTTAGATTGTGCTATATAAGCGTGTTAATAGGATGATCCTTTTACGGCGATTTAAAATGTTTCTGACTATGCCTCAGGAAGCGCCGATGGCCCCGAAGAACAAATCCTGATGAGAAGTGCTGATGCAGTGCGAGAGTTACGAGTCCGCGCGATCTATGTGCGAGTGTGCCCCGGCAGCGAGTTACGCCTGCGCCACCTCCGAAGCTCCTGCCGAGAAACTTCACCGTGTCAAGGCCGGTACGAGCCTTGATTCCTCGGCCGAGGAGCACGTAGAATTTGAGAGAAACGATCCGATTATTGACAATTATAGTTGTGGGACAGACTTACAGGCGAGGCGTGATTAACGATCGCGAGCGGTTTGAGGTAGATTTCACGAGTTGCGATCGCCGGAGTTTCTGGTCAAGGCGAGATGATCCGCGAGTTCATCCGTCAGTCTGAAGGGCGTTGAGGTGATCGGGGCCTCGGAGGCAGTCGATTATATTGGCCTCATCACAGGTTGCGCGATATAGCGGTCGATTGGTTTGAGTCATGGGAGTTGTCGAGGTGAGGTGCTCACGGCGGTGTGGGGCGAGTTCACAAAGGCTTTCCTTGACCATTTCTTGCCTCGAGATGAGAGAGCTAGGGTTGTGAGTTCTTGACTACGAGGCAGAATGGGAGGGCGGTTAGAGAGTATAGCACAGGTTTGACTCTTTGGCTGCGTGCACTCTTATGGTAGCGAGCATGGCGAGATAGGGTGCAGATTACGTGATGGGATTGGACCACTATCTTATTGATGGAGTGCGTAGCGTGTAACTTCAGGGCATGGATATTGCCGTATTCGAGCATATCGCAAGAGTCGGAGCGACATAGATGGAGCAGCCTAGATAGAGTCGGGAGAGATCGGCCTAAGAGGTCGGGGCGGCGGGATTTTTGAGTGAGTCTCGAGGCGAGCGGCCTCGACAACCACGGCGGTATTCCTCGGCCCGGCCGAGTGCACGCCCGCGATCATGGGTAAGAGATTTGATCGCCGCGGGGTATTCGGGGCCGGTCGGGGCTCGGGCTTGAGTTCTCGAGGCAGGATTCTAGTCGGTTAAGGCCATCTTTTCCTCAATGTGCACGGTGCGGCAGGCATCATCCTGGGGAGTGCCGTCTTATTGCTTGTACTTGCTTTTCTGCGGCGCGGTGAACGTATAATGAGAAGTGTCCGCCAGGTGGTTGGTGGTATGGCTCGGCTACGGAATCATTCTTTGGTTCATCGTTATCCATAGCTATCGCCCAGTGAGCGAGTATTGACGCCCGGGCCGTGGTGGAGAGCCATGGCGAAGCTCAGTTGGCGGTCCTTGAACGCGTATATGCTTTGGCGAATGCATGATCGGGGCGTCGCGGATATGGTCGCGGTATATTTTTATCTTTTCGAGGCGTATATGCATTAATAAGATTGATTCTACCTTATAGCATAGATATATATTTCTTTTTCCCTTTGTTGAAATAGGGAATGGTTATTACTTCTTGGCGTAGATCATCGTTTGATGTGTATAAAGCGTAGGTGCTAAATTTTAAAGAGAAGTTAGAACATCTAAGCAGTTGCGAGATAATATTATGTGGGTCAAATATTGAAAAAGGCGTTATCTTACAAATATGCGATAGAAATAATGCTCTAAATGCATGGAAAATGATAATGAAAGCTAGATATGGCATAGAGCGGGAGATATGGTAGGAGCCAAGGTGGAAAAGCTAATAAGCGGGTTGTGGTGAAAATTAGGAGCTGGTATTATGTTGATTCTGCGGGATACCTGATGGGTGAGGGAAATGTCATGGTAGGTAATGATAGCTTCAGGTAAATTTACTGTGTCAAGTGTATGGGATTTGTTGGTTTGCTGTATATAGATGGATAGACACAATTATGAAGGAGGCTCTGCCGAAATTTCTAGAACCTGAGACATGTCAAGAACATTCGAGGACGAATGTTTCTAAGGGGGGGAGAATGTTACACCTCGTAAGTTTAAGACAAGGATTAAGAACGTCGTTAAGGTTAAGATTCGAATAATGGGGGTGAGATATAATTACACAAGCTACGAATACGTCAATGAGTATTTAATATGATAAGTTATTTACATTTTTTTTATTTTCATTAAAGGAAACCGGAATTCAAGATTTAAAGAAGTGGGTTTAAGAATTACTACTTGGGGGAATTAATCTAGTTAGTAGACACTTAGAGGGTCAAGGTGTAATTTGTAAGGGGGACTAATTGGTAATACTAAAAATCTGAAATAAACTACACTATAACCTAAATACACCTATCTTCCACACTTTGAAATCAAAAAAAAAAACTCCTTCACTCCAACCGTGAACACCCCAACATCCATAGCCAACAATTAAGTTTCATCCCTCCTTTCTTAGATTAATTCATCCCTAACTCTAAGTAAAATTTAAGCAACCAAACAGTGGGTTTACCGCGGGTCTGCTAGGCCGAGATTGAGGCCAGATTTTCCAACGTTTTGAGTGAAATTTCAGCAAGAAGAACATAAGGAATGATGGAGAAAATATTTTAGATATTGTATGTCGATTGGGAATTAAAAAGTGTGAAAATTTGAAGCAAAAGGGCACAAAACAGTGGCCAATTCGCTGGGTGCTGGCCGAGAATCAAAGTAAGAATTTTCAAATTTTCGGACAAGTTTTTGAGAAGAAAAACGCGAAAGAATGTTGGTCTAACATTGTAGAATGCCTGCATGTTGGATTGAAGTCGAAACAACGACCATTTAGCGAAGAAAAGTCGACGAAACCGCGGGTATCGCGGGCTGGGCAGTGGGCTCGATTAGGGACTGTTTTGGTGATTTGATTAAGGTAATAATTCTTCCCTTAAGTTATAATTGAAGTGCATGTTGTTGTAGTTGAAGTATTGAATTTGTGTTTAGAAATAAACTTAGACTAAGAGGAAATGAGAATAAGAATTGCATGTGATTGTTGTTGGAATTGGGTTAGCCGATGTTGAGCTTATTTGGGTATACCTTGGCTTCGAATGGTTAAATTGTTAGTCGTTACCATTTGCATGTTGAGAATTGAAATGTAGCCTTAATAATTAAGAGATAATTAGATATGAAAGATATTACAAGATGAATTGGAATTTTAAGAATTAAAAGGAAAGGTTTTGGAATTATAACATGTTGATATGACCGAAAAGTTGATGGAAATCATTGAACGTTATGGTAATGTGTTACGGGCTGAATTAGTATTCAAATATGAGTTACACACATGCATAGGTATTGAAGTAGTTAACTATACATGCCTTAAAAGGATTTAAGAGTAGAAAAGTGTTAATTTCATATTCTTGAACTGGCGATGTTGCTAGAAGATTGGATTGCTCCCATGAATAATTCTAACATAACCAAATGATTGACTAATATGAGAAGTAAATGTAGTAGTTGCCTTTGCTATTGAAATGGTTAAGTGGAATAATTATAAAGAGAAGGTGTGCGCTAAGCTGCGTAAGTGGAGTAATTGAGATAATTTTGATTAAATCTTTGAATGATAGTCGATTGTGGGGATAATTGGCTTGTTGGTTAAGCGTGGAAAGCATACATAAGCAGATGAGATCTTTGCCCAAATTTCTATAGAAATAGGAAGTCGCTATTTAACTTACGTTAGAGATCATAAAGTTAACGAACAAATTACTATTGTTATAGGTGGAAGTACTAAGTGGGACAAGATATATTTATAGAGTTGGTTAGTTCGTCAATAAGGTATGTGAGACTATCCTTCCTTTCCTTGGCATGATTTTGTGAAAAACCTTCTTCTTTCTTTTGACATGATTCTAATGAAATCACGCGGACGTACGTGATTCCTTCAAAGGCTAGTTTTAATCAAATAATGATTCATAATATGTTAGTGTCTTGACTTTCCAAAAGATGATATGTGATACGCTAAGCGCCTTGATTTTCTAAAAGATGACTTAAATAATATATGATATGATAATGCTTTTTCTTATTCCATTGAAGTCGAATGATAATCTAAGTTATATGGTTGCTCGTGATATTACGCTCGTGCAAGTGTTATTACTCATTTCATCGAGTCCTCACTCTGAGTCGAGACATGTTATATATATATGATTTCATCGAGTCCTCACTCTGGTAGAGACATGTTATATTGATAATTCCATCGAGTCCTGCATTCTGGTAGAGACATGTTATACATATATACCTTTATCGAGTCCTCATTCTGGTAGAGACACGTTATGCATACATATATATATATATATATATATATACGAATCCCATCGAGTCCCTCGCAGAGTAGAGACACGTTATCTTGATTCTGAGGCAGTATATGGGCATGATGATTTTATGGTAGGCATTGAGGTTACGGTATGACTTTTTTTATAGACACGATTGACTCTATTTTACTTGAAACGATTATGGTCTCATTCTGATGCTTTCATGTTTTACATACTCGGTACATTATTTAAATGTGACCGCTTTTCCCGAAATTGCGTTAAATGCGCAGTACGTGTGTTCGATTTGGTGACCTCGATCTAGGTTCTACTCATTTGTTGGGAAGCTCGCGATCGAGCTTGTCGTTTTGGTACAAAATCTCTTTTAGACATATGTATATATTTATGGGCACGACGGGGCCCTGTCCCGTCATATGTTCTTATTCTTCTCATAGAAGTGCAGACGATTGTGGGTTGTATATGTTTGAAATTTGGTTGGCGAAGATGATAATCATGTTTTATTAAGATACTCTTATATTTCTATTATTGGGGCGTTCGCTTTATTTAGTGGCGGCCTTGCCAGCTTTGTTATATTGTGTTAGTTAGTTTTGACTCGCCGGGGCGGTACACCCTTATATAAGGCAGCCTTGACGGCTCGCCCATTTTGGGGAGATGTTGTAAAAGCCGCGTTGTGTTGCCGAAATTTCTATAGATCTCGGTATTAAATGGATTAAGAGTGACAGGTCGGTAATGACGTTCAATTAGGACGTTTAGTCGCGGCCCGTCGGGTCGTTCTGGCCTAAAACCCCAAGCGATGAAGCGTCGATTGATACCCAACCTTACTGACTGGAGATCTCAGGAATTAGGTTCAATGGAAAACTAAATCGTAAAGGTTCAGTTGAGCGCTTGATGGAATCAAAACGCCGGATAATGATTTCTTCATTGAAACATGAATCCAAGATCGTTCCCGTGATAGACATTAAGTGCTATCTGCAGAGTGGGTAAAAGTTAAGTTTCCAAAACCTTTAATGATCCTCAACGGTTGAGGTTAGGTTTGGGAAAACTTTTACTAGTTCCTAACACTCGTGGTGTGGGGTATATCAGGATACCTTGTAGGAGACCACCTATTTAAGTGCGAGGACTGGCCGCCTCAAATGAATGCACTTAAGAATTCAAGACGTGTCCATGGCGCGAAGCCCACAATGGACAAAACCTAAAAGAAGAACAGAGTAAGGAAAGGTGTTGTGTTGGTACCATTGTCTTGTCTTACGCTAAATAATGACGGTTCAAGACATCGCGTTCACCACGCAGTAAGTCCGATGTATTATATTATGGAAGGTTTAAAGCCACGGCTACCTATCCAAATGCAACATTGATCCGCCGAAAGATTGCTAGAAAGGCACCATGTGAGTGAGCCAAAATCTCTTTCAAGAGGGGATTGTTGGAAATTTATTAACGTGAATAAAAGTTAATCCTATTATTTATGACTCGAACAATTGGGGTCCCGCACGTCGGAAACGTCGTTTCCACACACGTGCAAACATTGTACCAAGGATCGTAAATTTCCTTAGTGAAAGAGATATTGGTATGTATACGAAATGTTTGAGGCGTGAAATGATAGACGACCAAACGACGAGTGTTTCACGTTGGGAGACAAGTTGTCAATAGTCGTTAAAGGGATTCATACGGGGCAATATTGTCTTAAGGATATGGTGCTAACACCCGACTCAGCAAATCGTTGCAATAGTTGTTTCTTATTTCATTTTCAGATTGTAACTCTTGTTCTTGTTGCTTCTTTCCCATTTCCTTGTAACCGCAATTGTAACTCACAAATACTGATCGGGTAAAGCACGACGTTAGGTCCAGCACCACAATGACTAAGACAGCCACATGAGTTAACGGTGATAAAAGGAGGAGCAATTCCAGATAAAACTTGAAGGGTGTCTAAGGATCCCTGTTTCCTACATGTCCTGTTTGTGCAAACTCTAATTTCTATCTTCCTTTCTGATAATGATGATGATTTAATTCTTGTATTGTTAATGGGTTTGGAATTGGGGAGTTGAACAAGGAGGAATGGACAAATGCTGCTCAGATGGATTGCACTCATGTTCACTAATTTGTGCATACAGGCACTGCTTCATTTGCTCGTCCCAGAGATGAGGATAAAATGAGAGAATAGTTTGGTCATCGGGTATTTGCACTTTTTCCTTATTTTGTACTGGTTTTTAAGTTTTGTCCCTCAAATAATGCGTTTCGGGGCATAGGTTTTTTTTAGGATATGACACAAGTTGTGTCGGATTCCGTAAAGAACTTATGCCTCAAAAAACTTGTGTCGGATCCCGGAGAGAACTTATGCCCCAAAAGACATTAGTTCTATTTGAGGGGAAAAAATAAAAATCAGCTCATTTGAAGGAAAACCATGCAATTTCTTGTTGGCCATCTACTGCATCAACCATTAGATGCATTGATTAGTAGGTGCAAAATTATCGTGAGTGAAGATGCTAAAAGGAATAAGGTCACTGAGTAGACCTAAAATTACTTGTTATTTTAAAAGAACTATAATTTCTTAGAATTAATATAGACTAAGCTAAAGATAAGACATAGTAAAAGAAAAAAGATTTATGTATGTGATATCTACTAATTTGACATAGTTTTAAATCTTGTTAGTATGTTGATTTAAACCTATTGTTTTTTAGGAGTATTTTGACATTATCATAAATTTATATACCTGTAAAATTATTAAATTTTTAATGTTATTATGTTTAACTTATTTTTAATTTTTCATTTTATTTAGTATGATAATGTCGTGAATTGAACTTAATAGAGAAAAAATGTTAGATATAATTCACATAGCCAACTTTAACTTGTTTTGGGATTGAACGATAGTTATTATTATTGGTTAAGTCTGAATTCAAACTCATCACACATTTCAATTGACTTTTTGACCATTGAAATGTTAGACAACAGAACAAGCTAATATCAGTACATACTTTCCAAACTACACTTGTGTCAGCCAAAAACATATTGAGACATTGACATTGCTCGAACAGTGTTGGTTTCTCTAATGCGAGCACTCTTTAGGCATTTGAGTGAATCTTGCAGTATCTTTACAATAATCATACACCAAGTACTTAGATTGTACCATTTTGAATTGTCGCTTTTTGCTCTTTTTCAGCCCCTTCATGGCTGGCTTATCCCACAAAAATTGTGCTAACTTGCCACATTTGGCACCTGCTGCAGCTATGTCCTCACCAGACAAATCACAAGCATCTATCTCGAATGATCGAAATGTTGTAACAAATGGAGAGTGGCTCCAGTTGGTCTTCACTCTCCCACCTTGTGTAGCCCAGTCATCTGCATTCCACAATGATCCATAGATTCCCATGCCTTGATTTTTCGGGTATGCCACACCTTTTTTCTCCTTGTTTTGGAACACTCTAATTGGAATCTCATCAACTGAAAAGCTGCAAAAAATCATGTCTCAACTAACATTCTTCATTATTAGTTGTGGATTTAACTTATATACACCAATAATGTAAAAGATTTTTAAATTGTCGTGTATTTTTAAATCAGATTCAAGGAACCATACCTAGAGATATCTACTTGGGTTACAACCGTCTAACAGGCAGCATTCCAGATTCTGTTGGCAACCTACCAAATCTAGTCATTAACTTTTGTAACTTTATTTGTCAAAGCATACCTCAACTCTAGGAAACTGTAAGCAGCTGCAGTATATGCTTCTTCACAAAAACAATATGAGTGGAAGTGGAACCATACCCTAGAAACTCAGGACTCTTTCATCTCTTACACTAATTAATGTGTCTTATAACTCCTCTACTGGTCAGATCCCAACTGATATAGGAAATTGGAGCCGTCTTAATTCTCTTGATCTTTCTCAATAATTTTTCTGGTATAATTCCACCCTCCCTAGGAAAGTGCTTGGCGATGCTGGAAATCCAGATGCACGAAAACTCCCTCCAAGGAACCATTCATGATTTGGGAGGCTTGCAGAACCTGCAGTTTTTTATTCTTTCTTTGAACACCCTATCCGTTACAATTTTCAGCTCATGGGAACTCTTACTTCCTTAATCTACTTGAATCTGTCATTTAACAATCTAGAGGGTAATGTTCCTGTCACTGAATCATTTCCAATTTAAATGCTGTTGTAGTAGTTGGAACCAGAAGCTTTGTGGTGGGATACGAGAATTGAATTTACCACCATGTGTTGTTCCATACGTAAATTAGTTACAAATTCACTAGTTCAGCAACTAATGCGCATTTGCAGCTTGAACTTGCCATGACAGAATTACAAGGTTGGTGCATTTGCTCCTATAAACCAAAAACATAAACAAATAAAAGAAGACTAAGTCCGGGTATTCCAACCCCAGCACCCCCTTTCCACCAAAAAAGGACATAGAAGAAAGGAAAAAGACAAACTAGTTTATTTTATTTATCCTGTTAGAATATGAGTGTTCTCTAAATAAATTAAAACTTACAGAAAGAAGACTAACATGAATTCATATTAGCGGCTAGTTTTGTTGGTTAACTGATCTTGTCTTGGCAATGCAATAGAAGGTTGGCTGCTCAAGCATTCAAGTCATCAAATCATTAAAATTAATGAAAGAATACAAAATGCTTATATGGTAGTCAAATACATAGGAGCATCTCTCTTGGCATTAGCACTGACATGTTAGGTTTTGATGATTGTGAAGTGAGTGAACAAGGTGAATGAATCAGGTCTATGGACTTGATCTATTCAAGAGACAAATGCAGTACAAATGCGGTGTAAAGTGAATGAACCAGAGAGTGCTTGAACCAGGTCAAAGAACATGTTCCAGCTCAGAGTAGGATTTGTGTTTTATGGTAAGGACTTGGCGGACAAGTTACAGGATTTCTTGCCATACTTATCAAGATATTTCAGACTCCTAAAAGGATCTGAAGCGCGTGAAGATGCAAGAAACCTAAGCCAACTCAAACCCTATTTCACATAATGGGCCTTATCATGTAGGATTTGTGGTTAGCCGACTTGAAGATCATTAAAGAATATAAATATTCAAGTCTGCCATGAAGATCACATAGAGAGAACAAAATTCAAGCAAATACAGTCAATGCATATTGAGTGTTCTGATTCTTGAAGTGCGGCCTAATACAAAGAAGAAGATTGAACAACCTGTTTCATAGAGTTGTGTTTCTGATCTTGAGTCTAGATTCGTGTATTAGGATCGTTTATCAAGTTATACTTTTATCAGCTTTTGTTGGAAATTTACCTAGTGGGATTGAGTTTATCCGTCCTTAATGACTTGGAACACATGGGGCCCGCGTGTCGAAATGTTATTTCCACACATATGCATACGTGTACAACGTCGCTAAATTTCGTATGTAGTGAAAGAGATGTCGGTACATGTTAAGTGTTCTTAAGTTATGTAAGGATGGACGATTAAGCGGCCAAATTGATGAGTCTCACGACGGTATGAGAAAAGAAGAAATGTGCAAAATATAGAAAATTGGGAAGAAGCGCGGCGCCATGCGAGGCAGGCAGAGCCACGATGGGACGGCGTCGCGGCGCTACTGGCCAAGGCGCGGTGCTTGTCGTCGATGGCTCGAAGTTTGATTACGCCTATTTGGCGTCGCGGCGCTCTGGCGTGCGATGAACCGAAAGTCAAAGGATTACGAACTCTTTCAAGGCCATGAATAAGCCAACTTTTGGCATAACGAGGCAACCTTTGAAGAGTTCAATGAGACCTCATTAGTGCATTCACATGGCATGTGAATGGCCACTCTGCACCTATAAATAGAGGTCTCAACACTCATTTGAAATCATCCAAAACAGATCCAAAAATCGGAGATTATTTGAGAGTCTCTTCTTCTAGCAATCTTGAGTTCTTAATTATTCTAGAGATTCACAAGTATTTGGCTTGTACTTGTGAAAGTTGTTGATGTTTTATCTTGGGAGGGTATTACCCACTTTCCGTAAGCCATTACATACGGGGTAATTTTGCCTTAGTGTCATCACTCGACTCAACAAACGTTGCTACCACTTGTTTATTGTCTAACCTTTAAGTTCTTCCATCCTGTTCACACATATAAATTCCATGACTTTCTTAGAAGCAATTGTTATAGGTATAAACATTTGTCAAATTCGACTTCAAGTTGAGGGCAACTTGAAGTGGACTCATTAGTCTAGGGAGATTAGTGAGATAGAAATTAGAGTTTAGTTCCTAGGTTACAAAGTTTGTAACTTGAATTTGCAAGAGGTGTAGGTCGTGGTGTTTTCACCCTTTGTGAGTCGGGTGATTTCCACGTAAAATACTATGTCTTTACTTTTCTATTCTTAATTATTCCGCAAACGCTAGCATAGAACAGGTAGAGTAACTTGGTCTATCCTATAGGCGAAAATCGGGTATTACAGAGGATAGATATTAGGTCGTGCGAATTATCAATCTCTCTTCCATCTTTAGTCAATTTTACCTAATCCCATACAGTATTGTTTAGAGCAAATAGAAGTTTCAATCAAGTATTGTAAAGTTATGGCACCTGGGCGTAACCCCAGAAGCTAGCTCATGAGGGGAGGATAACCGAAATCCATATAAGCAGGCCACCAGTCCATTGTGAAACTCTGACCCACTCAAACAATTATTTTTCATCGTTTCTCAAACACTGACAGGGAAAATTCCTGCTTCCTTTGGAAATGTGATATCTTTAAGAGCTGCACTACTCATACAGCAATTTAAAAGGATAAGTACCAGATTCAGTAGCTTGTTTGATCCACGTGAAACATCTTGGATTCTCCGTAAATAGCACACGATTCTCTATTCTCGATTCCTTCATCTTTGGCTAATGCTTCAAAACTTCTAGCCTTTTCATCATCCCTATCATGATGGTGATCCCTTGTTAGTTCCTCAAGGATGGTAAGAAAATTGAAAGGTGCTGACAAATAATCGGCCTTTTAGCTGTGAGCAACAATGTGATATAATCAACAGAGTCTTAATGAACAATAGTCGGAAAAATTCAATCTTTCACTGTCCTGATCAAAATGAGTTCTCCTCGAGCACAAAAGTGCTTTTGAGTCACCCAGGTAGCCAACTAATATCTGCTCATTCATCCAAAGAACAACTATTGCAGTTGATCCAGAAATGTAGTCATTCTTCAAAGCTTCCTGCAGAGAGAAATTGACTTGAAAATCCAAAGGGCATGCTTAAGAAAGCAACAAGCACGAAAAGAACTGAAAACAACTTCACTGGAAGTATGCCTGTTAGTTTTAGTAACCTGGAACATTTGTTTTGGCTCAATATTTGGAGTAACCTGTTAGGATATACACTATTAATCATGTATTTCGATATAGTATATATTTATTATGAAACAAACGTTTATTCAATTTAATAAGATTTGTATTAAATGACATTGTTTTGTTGGTGTTCTATACTTATATAGTAGATAATTTAGCGTATAAAAGATTAAATCCAGGTTGAGTACACCAACGTATGATTGTAGTACGAGATTAAATATAGTGTATGTGTATCTCGATTATGAGAATATTCCAATTTCAGGTTCTTGTGCTATTTACATTATAAATGTATTGAATTGGAGACTATATAAAACAAATTCTCTTATTCATTAGAGGTACTTATACTCTTAATCGGGATATAATTAATTGAACAATACATATTATTTATTGTTTTGATTTATTAATGGATAAGATTCATTATAAATCAACATATCTAGTTCATTGATTGTTCACACAGATCTTCCAAATCACTTCCGAGATTCCCGAATAAAATTGTGTACTTTTAACAACAATATAAACAGTGACTCGTTTTAGGTAAAACATTTCATGTCTTCCTTTGTGGACTCGGAAAAAAAATAGAACGAATTAAGGGCATGAGAAAGCGGCAACAGAGCTGAGGAACTCAACGGTGTATTAGTGAGGATGGAAATGCCGCAGTCCCTGCCTGATGATTTACTTGTGGAGATCATTTCCTGCTTGCCCTTGAAGTTTGCAGTTCAAGGTAAAGTTCTAAACAAGAATCTTAATGGTAGGATTTCTGATACTAAATTTTCTATACAACTCATCTGTACATCAACATCAATTGGTTTATTCCAAAATTTCCACAAAATCTCCTTAAACCCTATCCCAACCATTCGCTGTGAGATGAATTTACCTCATGACATTGAACTTTTGGCCTCATGCAAGGGTCTGATTCTCTTTGACTTTGAAGCAATTAATAGTTACTGTGTTTTCAATCCGATAACTAGAGCGCACCAATTGATACCATACCGAGAGCCTACAACTTTTATGATGATTGGTGATCCAGGCCTAGCTGTTGATTACCCGAGTTCAAATCAGTATAAATTGGTAACCATCAGTAAGCTGGCTAGACATGCCAACTTGGTGGACAAATTTCACGCTTTGTCATCGGGCGATCTGGCTTGTGGCGTGAAATCCAACTGAAAAGCAATACCTTCAGTGATTTCGCCATCGTTAGTGAACCTGTTTTCTGGCGCAATTCTCTGCATTGGCTCAGAAGTGATGGTAGTGTTCTAGCTTTTGACACAAACAGAGAAAAGGCTATACTGGTTGACCGTCCTAAGTTTATTGATCATTGTGATTTCATGTACGGTAAAATTTTGACGGGTTGTGATAAATGGCTAGGAGTGGCGCAAGGTTTACTTACCCTTGTTTGTATTTTCAAGAAGTCCATTATCATTACTGCTTATGATTATGAAAGCAGCAATTGGAGGGTTTCCCACACTTTGGACAACTTTGTTTCAGGTCCGTGCGGCTTTATTAATGGCTTTCCAGTCATGATCGACAGCAAACGTGTGTTTTTCCTGGTAGAACGTCCCCTGACAATCTATCATGATGTATATGAGTATGATACTGAGCTCAATGGGTATAGGAAAACTGCAAAGTTGCGCACCAGAGTTAATTATCCCATGTATTGCTTCAACCCGACGTTAGCCAGTGTTCACGAGACACCCTCGGAAATAGTAAACATTCGTTATTTCCCATATATCGCTGCAAAGATAGATGTGTTCAGAAGATTTATTACCGAAGGTACCAGTTAATTTTGTATTTTATTAGTTCTTGTGATATCCTAACTGAGACTGAAGGTCACTATTAGCTATTCCTTTCAAAAATGTCTTTTTATTTTCAAAACATTTTCTCGCGTATCACCTCAACTGAGCATATCAACAGTTTCATAGAGATATTGTGTGCCTTCTTTGTGGTGTCAAGATTTTTTTACTTCAGACAAGTGAGTTATAGCTTACTACTAGATTGATTTACAAAATGGCCACAAGACAAATACAAAAGTGAACAAATTTACAGTCTATCAGTCTTCCAATTCAATGACTTGTATCACCTCCTTCTGCAGAAAGACTGGCTTTCATATTAACAAATAAAATGCTTTTACAAAGTGATATTGTTTGAAATATCCAGTAGCAATTTCCATTACAAACTTATATTCATGACTACTTGGCAGAAGTAGCAAAATTTACCTCTCCAAGAAACAAGTCGTAGAGGCATTTTCTAGGTTGATTTTTTATTTGAAACAAGTCTAAATCACTTTTAATCTTCCTCAAATTTTGTATATAACCCCGTCCAGGTGTTTCCCACCGAGTAGTAGTAGAAGAAGAAAGTATATCAGAATCATCATCATCATCATTATCATCATCGTCATCAGAAGAAGAATAAGAAGAAGAAAGTTACATCCAGAATGGAAGACACAAAAGGGCAGTTTGACCATTTTTCAGAGAATAAATATAATATTGTAATAGACGTGGCTTCTGCCTTTTTTTGGGCGAATTTATACGACTAGACAGAGTGGCTTCTGCCCTTCACTATCTTCATCATGATTATTTTCTATTTTCCCGTGATGGCTTAATTTGTGAGTATTCTTAGAAAATTGTTATTACAGAGAGATAAGGTTGAAGTGAACAAGAAATATAGATGATGTAGCTTCTTTCGTTTGTCAACCTTTGATTTATCCCCTGCTGCAAAAGTCACTATTTACTTCTGTTCCTACCCTTACTTTCCTTTTCAATATGTTGTAGCATCATTATTTTTTATTAAGATTTTGATGAACTTCCCTTCCTCATTCTCATAAATAATCAAATTATAAAACGCAGAAAAGGAATGAACTTACATATTGTCATATTATATTACTAGTCAACCCTTTGCCGTGCCAAGGAATGAGCCTCAACGTTGACTGGACAACAAGCATGATTTGAAATTTCAGTGCCATCACACACGGATCGTGCAAACTTAGCCTGTGCTTCAAAACCTCTTGTGTTATCGCGCCAACTTAGCGCAAGCCTTAGAACTTCTGCGCTTAGCGCCAAAACATAGTGCAACACAAATTCCCTGTTAATTTTTAAATTTTTGGTTGGGTCACAATTCAGATCCAACAGAATTCAAGACACAATCAACACCATCTTTAAAATCTATTGTGTCAACTTAACGAGCCTCAAGACTTTTGCGCTATAGTGCCAACTTAACACAAACTTAGCACAACACAAATTTCCATTATTTTCTCCAATTTTGGGTCAGGTCAAAATTCGGGTCCAACAGAATTCAAGACACAATAATCAACACCATCTTTAAAATCAGGTAGTAAAATAGTCACAGATTTCAACCTAGGTATTTTATCTTTCTTACAAACACCGTGCAGTAATGCCACTTCACAACATCTATAAGAAAAAAACCTAAGGTTGCTGCTCATATGAGATATTCCCATGTTCCTTGACATTCTCCATAATGGAACTTCCCTCAATGAGATTTAGCTTCCAAACTTTCTTGACTATCCATGCTGTCATTCTTGTGTTCCAACTCTCACTTTCCTTTTCTTTTCAGTCTGCTGCAGTACTTAGTAATGAGACCGATAAGCTTTCCTTACTTGGCTTCAAGTCCCAAATAACTGAAGATCCATCAGGAGTTGTCGACTCATGGAACGAGTCTGTCCACTTCTGCCAGTGGGCTGGAGTAAAATGTAGCGTTAGACATGACAGGGTCATCAGCTTGAAACTCAAAGGTCAGAGATTGGCAGGTACAATCTCAGCTCATCTTGGAAACCTTTCTTTCCTCAATTCTCTTGACCTTGCAGAAAATTTGTTCCATGGTCAAATTCCTCAAGAACTCACCAGGTCATTTAGGATCCAAAATTTAAATCTGAGTTTTAACTTAGTAGGAGGGGTTAATCTGTCACGTTGTGTTAACCTCAACAGCCTTATCCTAGACCACAACTATCTTGTAGGACAGATTCCTCATGAGGTTGGATCACTGACAAAACTAGTGAAATTGTATCTCAGAAATAACAATCTGACAGGTACAATTCCTGCTTCCATTGGAAATCTGACATCTTTAGTAGAGCTGCACTTATCATACAACAATTTAGAAGGTCAAGTACCAGATTCAGTAACTAGTTTGATCCACTTGAAACAGCTTGGATTCTCCGTAAACAGCTTATCAAGGGAGTTCCCTTCTTCATTATTCAATTTATCCTCACTTGAACTGATATCACTTTCTTATAACAACTTTTCTGGTAATCTCAGACCCGATTTAGGCAATTTCTTCCCTAACCTCCAAAGATTTTATCTAGCACAGAATTCATTTACTGGTTCCATTCCATCATCTTTGGCTAATGCTTCAAAACTTCTACAGCTTGATTTCCCTGAAAACAACTTTACAGGAAGTATTCCTGTTAGTTTTGGTAACCTGGAACATTTGTTTTGGCTCAACGTTTGGAGTAACCATCTCGGATATGGTGAATTTGATGACCTGAAATTTTTAGATTCTCTTGTCAATTGCAGCAATATTGAATTCCTGCATATCGGAGTTAACCAGTTTGGAGGTATTCTTCCCCACTCTATAGTGAACTTCTCTACCCATATGACAAAGCTAATCATAACCGGGAATAGAATACATGGAAGCATACCAAATGAGATCTCAAACCTAGTGAACTTGGATTCTCTCCCTCGGTTACAACAAAATAAATGGAAGTATTCCGGATTCTATTGGTCGTCTAACCAACTTGAGAACTCTGGGTTTAGATTATAGTTTCTTTTCCGGGGTAATCCCGTCTTCCATAGGCAACCTCACTAAACTCTTGTATATTTTTACATGGGATCCAACAGGCTAGAAGGAAATATACCTCCTATTTTGGGGAACTGTAAGCAGCTGCTATATTTCCTACTTCACAAAAACAAATTGACTGGAGCCATACCCCAGCAACTCATGTCTCTTTCATCACTCACAATAGTTAATGTGTCTTATAACTCCTTGACTGGCTCACTGCCCGTAGATATAGGAAATTGGAGTCATCTTATTGCTCTTGATTTTTCTTTAAACAACTTCTCTGGTATAATTCCTCCAACCATCGGAAATTGCTTGTCCTTGGGCGATTACCATATGCAGGGGAACTCTCTACATGGAACCATTCCAGATATAGGAGCATTGATGGATCTCCAATTCTTAGATCTTTCCCTTAACAACCTATCAGGGCCAATTCATCATTTCATGGAAAATCTGACTTCCCTGCAATACTTAAACTTATCATTCAATGATCTAGAGGGTCAGGTTCCTGTAACTGGGCCATTCTCAAATGTAAGCGTCGTAGTAATTTCCGGGAATCCAAAACTTTGTGGTGGGATCCAGTACTTGCATTTACATCCATGTGTCGCGCAAGAACCTAAGAAGACGCAAAGGAACCATGTATTTTCACTCAAGTTCATCTTGGCCATTGTCTGTCTCTTTTTTTGTGCTCCTCCTATTTGCTACGTTCCATTATCGGAGAAGAAGTTCAGAAAAGCAACCAGATGATAGGTCCACGTCTGAGCACTTCTACCCCAAGATTTCTTATAAAGAGCTCCGCGACGCAACTGGTGAATTTTCTTATGAAATTTGGTTGGCTCTGGCAGTTTTGGAACAATTTATAAAGGAACTCTTGGCTCTGATGGAATGGCTGTTGCTGTCAAGGTACTCAATATGAAGCATCAAGGTGCTTATAAAAGCTTCCTAGCTGAATGCCGAGCATTGAGAAACATTAGGCACCGGAACCTTGTCAAAGTCATCACAGCATGTTGTGGTTCTGATTATAAGGGAAACGAGTTTAAAGCTTTGGTGTTTGAGTTCATGAAGAATGGGAGCTTGGAAGAGTGGCTACATCCAAAACCGGAGACACAAAGGAGCAGCTTGACGATTCTTCAGAGAATAAATATTGTAGTAGATGTGGCTTCTGCATTAGATTATCTTCATCATCATTGCCACATGCCTATGATCCACTGCGATATAAAGCCACAGAATGTTCTTCTTGATGAAGATCTCACAGCTCGTCTTGGTAATTTTGGTTTGGTGAGACTCATTCCTGGATTCAGTACTGAAGCCAGCCTGAATTAGTTTAGCACACTTGGAGTAAAGGGAACCATTGGCTATGCAGCTCCAGGTAACTCCTCGAAACTACTTAGGCAGTAACTGCAGAAAGACAAAAACATGACACTACAATCAGAGGGGGATCAAAAATTTGAAGTTTATTGGTTCTGGATTCTAGCCCTTTTGAGTTACTGGGTTCTAAATTAATTATGTGTACCTATTAAATGAACTTTTAAGACAAATACAGGGGTTAGACCAAAACTACTTGGTTCTGCTGAACTTTAACTTCTACTCTACCTCCGCCAACTACAATTCATATTAAATACCTCGTTTGTGCCTCTCGTTTTAGCTGTTTGTTTACTTCATGATTGATTTTGCAGAATATGGCATGGGTGCTAAGGTCTCCTTTTTAGGAGATATATACAGTTTTGGGATTCTAATATTGGAGATATTCACCGGAAAAAGACCCACAGACACTTCGTTTCAAGAAAGCTTTAGTCTCCATCACTTTGTGAAGAGAGCATTGCCAAAAGGAGTGATGGAGCTTTTAGACAAAACAGCTTTAGATTGTGAGATGACAGGAACAGGAACTAAGGGAGAAGAATGTTGGACTAACCTGAATAAAGAACAGGTGGAATGCTTGTTTTCCATTCTTGAGATTGGAGTTGCATGTTCAGTGGAATCCCCGAAAGACAGATTGACAATGAGGCAAATTTATAGTAAGTTGATACTGATCAGAGAGAAGTTTTCTGAGAGCTAAAAATGGATGATGATCAAAGAGGAGATTGAGGGCAGTTAAAAACTGACGCTTTGAATTTTCTTTTCAGGGATTTCCTCTATGCATTTTGAATCTGACTAAACTCTTTTTTTTGTTGCAATTGCTGCACATTTCAAGTGTTAAATTACTAATAAATGAAAGATTTTAGCATGTCTAGGGGAAGATGTTTGGCGTATCTTCCATTCAAAAATTGCTTTAGATAATTTGATTGAATTTTTTTTCCAGATTAACAGCTATTGATTATGGTTCTCCAACTTTAGGATAAAAATAAGGCATGTGCGTATAGAATCTGGAAAACTGCAACCTTCCAAGAAAACTGTCACGGTAACCATTGGATCCTGCCTTATGATCTCCTAAAAGTCTGATAGAATTTTCCAGCAAACCGTTGACCTGGGTTCAGAACGTAGTGAGACAGTTCGGTCTATGTCGTTAAAATATTGAGAACGTAAACACTGGGTAGCCAAGTACGGAGCTGATAACTACCGATTAAATACAAAAGAATAGAGAGATGGGAATTCAGGAGGACATAACGCGAGTATCGAAATATGAGTGCAGATGCATCAGCCCAATTCGCCATCACCTAAATCCTAGGATTGGGAAACACAAATAGAAATATGAGACTTAACTTAACAATTAGCATGCAAAGGTTAAATATGAATTAGGAACCCTGTTTGATGAGAATTATTCGTTTAACGTTATGGCAAACGGGTTATCTCGAAGACAAGTTTTATTACATCCTTCATAAGCCAGTCTTTTCTCTTACGAAACTAGAAGAATAGAAAATGAAACAGAGAGTATACAATTTCTTGACATCAAGTGGAATCTTTTGAAAGTCGCCAATTTTTTTCTCAACAATGTCTTTGTCAATCAAGTATCTTCATATGTGTTGTTTTAACTTTGTTCCAACGTTTTTAGAACAAAGCTGACTGGATTTATGTAGTTACATTCTTACTGCACTTTTCTACGGCCAGGAACCACAGAATTACAGTTACTCAATCCACCTTCAGGCATACTTAGCTTTCTATAAGTTCCAACTTAAGTGAACCAATTTATGTCATTGTTTTTCTCACCCTTGTGCTTATGCAGACATTGCAACTGAATCAAGTATAAAAGCGATAAAATAATCGCAATTTGTAGCTTAAAACTGATGCAATACATATGATACAAATTGGCTGCATTTCCTCCTATAAAGCAGTTGGGTTTAAAAGAGAAAAGAAGACCAAACAAGGGAATTTTATTCAGAATGAGAAATATAGCAATTTCAGCATATCCTATTCTGAATCAGTGAACTTACAGAGAAAAGATGGGGATTTGACTCAAATAAAACAGTTCTACAGTTGGTCAACCCAACTCTTCATTAAGGAAAAGATTACTTAGCCAACTCTCCCCTTACCTTGGGTGCACCAGAAGGTCGTGACTTTTTCTGTTCCAGCTCAAAAGCTGGATAATTCTAAAAACATATTTTAAAGAAAATATTAGGTGGATCAAGCACCAAAATCAGAATCAATATTGAAGAAAAATGCTAACAAAATAATTTTTTGTTGATATGCCATTGGTAGCTTAGTACACTGGGCTGCCCTTTTTTTTAATGTCATTGGTAGCTTGTTTTATAATCGTGTGACTTATACCACATAGTGGTGCTCCATTACCAAAAACAACATTTCTGAGAGCTATGATCTCTTGTTCTTTGACATTTTCCAGAATGGAAATTTACCCAACGTGTTTTAATTTCCACGGCTTTCTGGCTATCCAATGCTGTGTTTCTATTCTCGTTTACTCTCCAATATGCTGCAGCAGCTACAATACTTGGCAATGAAACAGACAAACTTGCCTTACTTGGATTCAAGTCCCATATGGGACCCATCAAGAGTTTTCACCTCTTGGAACAATTCTGTTCATTTCTGTCAGTGGACTGGAGTAAAATGTGGCCTGAGACAGGAAAGAGTCATCAGTTTGAATATTAAAGGGCTCAGGTTGGCAGGTACAGTCTCAGGTCATCTCGGAAACCTCTCTTTGCTCAATTCTCTTGCAGAAAATTCCTTCCACGATGAAATTCCTCAAGAACTCAGAGCAAGCTGTCAAGGATTCAATACCTGAATTTAAGTTTTAACTATCTAACAGGGGAAATTCCAGTTAATCTATCATATTGTGTGAAGCTCGAAAGCCTTGTCCTGGACCACAACAATCTTGTGGGACAGATTCCATATGGGGTTGGATCATTAACGAAGTTAGTCAAATTGTATCTCAGAAACAACAATCTGACGGGTGTCTTTCCAGGTTCAATTGGAAATCTTACATCTTTACAAGAGTTGTACGATAACAATCTAGAGGGAGAAGTACCAGCTTCTCTAGCTGGATTGACCAAGTTGAGACTTGAGACTGCTTGGATTGTCAGTAAATAGCTTATCCAGGGAGTCCCCCCCCCCCCCCCCTCCGTTATACAATTTGTCATCCCTGGAACTAATATCACTTTCCTTTAACAACTTTTCTGGTAATCTCAGATCCGATTTAGGCCATTACTTCCCTAATCTCCAAAGACTGTACTTGGGGAACTGTCAATTCATTGGTTCCATACCATCCTCTTTGGCCAATGCTTCAAAATTGCTACAGTTTGATTTTCCTGAAAACAATTTCACTGGAAATATACCCAAGGGTTTTAGTAACTTGCAAAATTTGTCGTGGCTTAAGGTTTTGAGTAACCATCTTGGATACGATAAGCATGATGACCTTGACTTTGTAAATTCTCTTACCAATTGCAGCAGTCTACAAATGCTCCATTTTGGAGACAACCAGTTCAGAGGGATATTACCCCATTCAACAACCAACCTTTCTAGTCAGCTACAACGCCTACTCTTGGGAGGAGATAGAATTGGTGGAAGCATACCAAAAGAGATCTCAAACCTGGTGAACTTGAATGTACTCTCATGGGTTACAACAATTTTACAGGTAGCATTCCAGATTCAATTGGAAGACTTACAAACTTGGGAAGCCTCAACTTGGGTAACAATCTCTTGACAGGGGTCATCCCTTCTTCAATAGGTAACCTCACTAAACTCATGTATCTTTATTTGGGACTTAACAGGTTAGAGGGTAACATACCTTCAACCTTCGGAAACTGTAACCAACTGCTAAGATTGGACATTGCTGATAACAAACTGACTGGAACTATACCACAACAACTTATTGCTCTCTCATCCCTCACAAAAATTTACGCATATTATAACTCTTTGACTGGTCCGTTGCCGGTGTATATCAGAGTAACTGGAGTCAATCTTACATATCTTGATTTTCCTTACAACAATTTTTCGGGTTTGATTCCACGAACTCTGGGAAAATGCTTTGCCTTGGGGGAAATCTATATGAAGGGAAACTCCCTCCAAGGGACCATTCCTGATTTAGAAAGTTTGCAGGATCTCCAATCCTTGGATCTTTCCCTCAATAACCTATCAGGGCCAATCCCTCACTTCACTGCAAATCTTACTTCCTTACTCTACATGAACTTATCTTTTAACAATCTAGAGGGTGAGGTTCCTCTCACAGGAATATTTTCAAATGTGAGTGCGGATGTATTTGCCGGGAACTCCAAGCTTTGTGGTGGAATTCAAGAGCTGCATTTACGACCTTGTGTTTATCAAGAAACTCAAAAGACACGGAAGAAGCATGTACTTGTCCTCAAGTTCATTTTGACGATTGTTTTTTCTGCTTCATTTTCAATAGTGGCCTTTTCAGTAGTTCTACTTTGTTGGAGAAGAAATTTGAAAGATCAACCAGAACCAGAGGATAGGTCTGAATCTGCACGTTTCTAACCCAATATTTCTTATGAAGAGCTCCGCGTTGCAACTGGTGGATTTTCTTCTGAAAAAGCTTATTGGCTCTGGCAGTTTCGGAACTGTTTACAAGGGAACTTTTGCCTCTGATGGAATGGTCGTTACTGTCAAAGTACTTAATATGCAGCATCAAGGTGCTTCAGAATGTTTCATAGAAGAATGCCAAGCATTGAGAAACATCAGGCACCGAAACCTTGTCAAGGTCATCAGCGCACGCTCAAGTTCTGATTTCAAGGGAAATGAGTTTAAAGCTTTAGTCTTTCAGTTCATGCCAAAAGGAAACTTGGACGAATGGCTACATCCAGAAAAGGAGACATATAAGAGTAGCTTGACCATACTTCAGAGAATGAATATCATAATTGGTGTGGCTTCTGCGCTTCATTATCTTCACCATCAGTGCCAAGCGCCCATGATTCACTGTGATATAAAACCACAGAACATTCTTGATGATGATCTCACAGCTCATCTAGATGATTTTGGTTTGGTGAGACTCGTTCCTGGATTCAGTACTGAACCCAATCTACACCAGTTTAGCTCACTCGGAGTTACGGGACCATTGGCTACGCAGCTCCAGGTAAAGTTTCTAGGTAACTAAAACAGTTCAAAACACAGATATGTTTTCTTCTAACAATAGTGTTCTATTTATAAGCTGAATATACTTGCCGCAGAATATGGCATGGGTGGTAAGGTCTACATATTAGGAGATATGTACAGTTTTGAGATTCTAATATTGGAGATATTCACTGGAAGAAGACCCACAGACAGTTTGTTCCAAGAAAGCTCTAGTATCCACCACTTTGTGGAAACAGCTTTGCCAGAGAGTTATGGAGATTCTAGACAAAACAGCTTTTCATGGAGAGATGATGAAGAAGCGACCATAGGAGAAGAATACAGGCCCAGTATCAAGAAAGAACAGATGGAATGCTTGATCTCAATACTTGAGACTGGAGTTGCATGTTCAGCTGAATCCCCAAGAGACAGATTGACCATGAGACAAGTTTACAGTAAGTTGATACTAATAAGAGAAAAAATTCTAGGAGCAGAAGATGTATGAAGATGAGATTGAGGCCACAAATTACAAGTGAAAGCATTGGATTTAATCTAAAATGTTTTGCTAGTCTTACTTTCAGTCTATTTGTTCCTTCGAGCTGAGGGTCTATCGGAAACAACATCTCTACCTCCCAAGGTAGGGGTAAGGTCTTCGTACACACTACCTTCCCCAATCCCCACTTGTGGATTACACTGGGTATGTTGTTTTTGTTGTTGTACATTCTTTCTATTTTGTAGAAAATATTGTAGACGTATTAAAGATTTTGAAGTCGCCGTAATATTTCCATATGCAGAAGAACTAAGGTAGTATCAGATTTCTTGATACTTAATGACTTCAGTTTAGGAACATCCGATGTTTGTAGTTCTTAACCTCAACATTAGGGATTACAGAATCGGATGCATCAAGCACTAATAACCACGGAAAGGTAGACACAGCCTATCCAGAAAGTTAATAAAAATTAGTTAGTCCAGGTAAGGTAGAACTCAGCATCTACAGAATGCTTGATTCAATCATTGTATTGCATAATACGTTAAAAATTAAATCTTTGATTAGTTTGCAATTCACCTTAACAAGATATTGAAAGTAGCAAAAACTGACTAATGTTTGTCAAAATATATTATAACTCATTGAGAAGGGACAGTTAGGGAAACATTCTTTGAGGTTTGAATTAGCAAATCAATAAACGCAACAATACTCAAAGCATACAATAATCAAAGATTAACTACTCTGCATAACACGATTCCATTAATACAGGCAATAAAGCTATCAGTAAGCCCCAAAGTAACTGAAAATTATAGGATAATTTGAACTTGAAATTACAAGGATTAAACAAACAGTACCTAAGAATCTAGGGATTCATTTACAGTAACGGTCAGCTTTCTTATTAACCCGGTCATCTAGGGCATCTTCAACGGACTTAGCTTTAGCATTCGGGTCATACCCGAATTTCTTGGCTTCAACAGGGAACAAATCATCGTATTTCCTGCGCTTAGCTGCGTCAATAGTGTAAATATCTTCGGAAGCGTCGGGTTCGGTAGCGGCAACGGCGGCGTCACCTGTTAAAGGCTCATCAGAAACGACGTCGTCGGTGGATTTGTTCTTCTTTTTCTTCTTGTTCTTTTTGTCGATTGATTTGCTACGGCTTGCTACTGAGCCTCCTTTGAACATCAATCGACCTCCTTTTACTCTCTCGTATGGGTCCGACATGGATCTTTGCTGCCTTCGTTGCTTTCTTCGCAGCTACGAAGTTAGAGGGGTGGCAGTTCCTGCTGATTTTCCTAATTTGACAGCTTATAAGGTTTGGTAATTTGAGTTGACATAAGGTTTTTTTGGTATTTCTCATTTGTGTACCGTATTCATACGGTAATCCGACTATATACGTATTCGCATCTTATAGAAACTCATTTGTGTGGAGCACTCCTACCAACTATTTTTTCATGTCATTATCACATTAAAATCCGACTATATCTATATTCGCGTGAACCTATTTAATCTATATTCGCGTCAATAGAGCCTATTTATGAAAAGAAGGCTCCTTATTAAAAAAATATATATTCAAAATTTAAACTTGAAACCTCTCTGATTAAGATAAGAACAGTTTTATACTGCCCCACATTCTTTAGCGGTGAGTTGAAATAAAGTTGATAGTGGGTGTGGGTAGAAAACAACGTTACATGAACCCATAGACAATAGTTGATATATTTAATTTTATTTCCCCGTACAAAACATTGAAATTGATTTAATTAAGCTAGCATTTGATCATAGATTTTCAAATTCTTTTTAAAAAAATTGATTTTGGTAAAGTTTTTGAAGTTTTGAAGATGTGTTTGGTCATAGTTTTTCAAAACATATTACATCTTTTTATTTAAAAAACATGAAACATTACTTCTACCCATAAGTTATAAAACTATCAAGAATATCCAATCATATCAAACATACATACTTGCTAATTTCAAATTATGCGAAACACAATATTTTAATAATCAAGAAATTCATACTCAATCACATATTTAAAGTTGATACTTCACAAATATCTTTTAAGTTGAATCAAATTAACAACTCAAACAGATATTGTTGAGAAAGGTCAATTCAATTTTACAATGACTGAAATAAGGTCTACAATTTTTGTTCACGGTTCACAAAAAAACAAATTGTACAAAATTACACTAGAGTTTATTTTTCTCACAAGCCAACACTTTGATTTTCACGACTATGATTTCTACTCTAATAAAAACTATAAACAAAAGTTTGGGGTAATTTTTAAAAGCTTTGAGAAGGTCAAAACACAAATCTTAGCCCAAAAATAGGTTTAAATCACTTTGAAGATTTATTTTCAAAATCTGATAATTTTTTCTGATCAAACAAAGATTTTTAAAAATATTTTAAAATATGCCTTCAAAATATATGACCAAATGGGAGCTAAGGAAATTCACCCTTCTACCTTCTTATCAGTGATTGGAATTTTCCAAATTTCATGGACAATGGACATGTATAGAACTTTTACTTGTTTAAGTAATAACCAGGTGAAGTTGGGTCAAAAAATACTAACATAAATTTTTTAATCGTAAATGAATATATTTGCAACTTCATGTGTTTAAGTAATAACCATTGAGGTGAAGTTGGGTCAAAAAATACTAACATAAATTTTTTAATCGTAAATGAATATATTTGCAACTTCATGTGTTTAAGTAATAACCATTGAGGTGAAGTTGGGTCAAAAAATACTAACATAAATTTTTTAATCGTAAATGAATATATTTGCAACTTCATGTGTTTAAGTAATAACCATTGACGTGGAGATGGGTCAAAAATACTGACTTAAATTTTTTAATCGTAAATGAATATATTTGCAACTTCATGTGTTTAAGTAATAATCATTGACGTGGAGATGGCTCAAAAATACTGACTTAAATTTTTTAATCGTAAATGAATATATTTGCAACTTCATGTGTTTAAGTAATAACCATTGACGTGGAGATGGGTCAAAAATACTGACTTAAATTTTTTAATCGTAAATGAATATATTTGCAACTTCATTACTCATGTCGTTTTAATTAATGTGTCTTAGTTACTATTTTGAGAATTAAAAAATATTTTTTATAATGAATTTTTCAATTATTTTAAATTATTAATTGTTGTGATTTATAATATTTATCAAGAAATTTTTAAATATATAAATTTTACTTTTTAAAAATTAAAGATTTTATGTTGGAGTTCACACAGAACATTAGACCGTTTGACCCTTGTATTTTGATTAAGTCATATAAATTAAAACAGAAAGGTATTAAGTCAGGTGAGAAATATAAATAATACTTGAATAATTCTTAATCTAGATACTATAATTTTGTGAATCTGGTTTTTTTTCTCGAAATTATTTTTTCATGTTAATGTAACTGAATTTTATTTGCTATAACAGTAAGTTATTTAGATTTTATCTACGATAATGATCAAATCTACATATTAAGGAGACTCTATTTATTTACACTTGATGGAGATTCTAAAGTGAGTGATTCAAATTTCAAATTATCAAGTGCATTTATTTTCTTATTTAAAATTTAGCCGGTTAATAATTCTAAATAGTTTTGAATCATTTAAACTTGAAACATAATTTTAATATTACTAAAAGTCATTCATTTAAAAAAAACATATTTCACCACTTTCTCGATCTCCACAATCACTATTGTACCATTTCTATCCAATCAATGTCGTTGCCATCTATCATCGTCAGTCACCACCATTATCACAAATATCACCACTACTAACCCCCAAATGCCAACCATTATTGTCTCACTCGCTCACAACTACAACTATCAACTACCACCACTATTATTGCCAGTGTCACTATCGTTGCCGATCATTATCACTACCACCTTCTTTTTCACTTTCACAGTCGAGATCGCTATTATCATCACCATTACATTTCATCACTATTTTTAACCACTTGTTGAGATTATTCATAAGTGTACACAAGTGCCATAGAGTAGCCCACATATGATGATTATTGTAATTAGATTTTTTTAATGAGGTAGTTAGTATTAGTTAAAGGAGGTTAGAAGATATTTTAGTTAGTTGGATATTTTGGTCATTTCCCATGTATAGTATAAATACATGTAAGCACTGAAGAAGTAAGATGGCTTCTCATTTTTCTGCCAACTGCATCGCCAACAATGGTGATGTAGTATTTTCTTGCTAATTACATGTGTTTCATCATGGTATCAGAGCCACTGAGTCTACATATATCTCTAGTTGTTTTTCTTTCTTGAAGTTGTGAAGTTTAACAATCGATCGACTCTGAATCAAGGGAAAAAGGAATCGGAAGTTACATGTAGTAGTTTCCATTGCCGAAATTGAAACTATTGAGGAGATTGAAGGATGATTCTGCAATTGTGAACAATCGATTGAAGGAGATCTACAATTGCGATCGAAAATAAAGAAGATATGTTCGAGTTTGCAATTAACTACTGGAGGAAGGTCTGGTTAATTGAAGGAGTCTAACACAACAATCATGGGAACAATTGAGGAATCAGTATAATCGGCTGCTACAGTGATCGATCATAATCATCCACTCTATCTCTTTCCTTCGGATGCTCCAGGGTCTCTGACTATTAAAGTAATTCTCACATGTATGGATAATTATACCTTATGGAGTAGAGCCATGAAATTAGCTCTATTAGGAAAGAACAAGATTGGCTTCATGATGGAAGTGTAAGGAGAGAATTGTACCATGGATCCCAAACTGGTTTATGGGAGAGGTGCAATGCAATAGTAGTGTTATGGTTAATGGGAAATGTGAGTAAGAATCTACGAACATGGATGTTGTACAATGCGGATTCACATGCTATTTGAAAGAAAAATCTGACAAAATTAACAACTCAAGAGCTTTTCAAATACACAAGGAAATAGTTTCTCAGCGACAAGGAACTCTGTCAGTTTCAATGTACTACTCGAGGTTAAAGGATTTATGGGATGAGTATGATTCAATAATACTATTGTCATCCTGTTGTGAGAAATCGAGGGAGTTCGTAGATCACTTACAGTATCAAAGAATATTGCATTTTTTTATGGGGCTGAGTGACAGTTTTAATCAAGCAAAGAGTCAGGTAGTTATGATACAACAAGTACCCAACCTAAATCAGGTCTATGCTATGATTAACCAAGAGGAAAGTCAGAAATTAATGCAAGATTCAATGGAACATGCAGTCATGTTTACAGCAAAGAACAAGGGTGGATTTCGGAAACCAAGAAAGTCATATAATCCTAAAGCAGTGTGTGATTTCTGTCATGTCAAAGGACATTTGAAAGTGGATTGCTTTAAACTAATGAAGTGTGACTATTGTCACAAGACGAGACATGTTCAGGATGATTGCTATGAGTTGAATGGGTATCCTGAGGATTTCAGAAACAAGCCAAGGAAAGCAAATATGGAACTAGGAGAGGGTGCATATTCTGATGACACTGGACAGAGTAGTGATTCTATTGTATCAGGTTACAATGCACAGCAGGGAAATCAGAAAATTGTTGCACTACTAGGAAACCTTACACAGAAGCAACAATAAAGACTGCTAAAGATACTTGATGGTGATGAAGTAGCAGGGGATATGTCTGACATTGTTGTTAATATGGCAGGTATGTCTGTCATAGATACTAAAAGATTGACAAAGTGGATTGTGGATACAGGGGCCACAAACCATATGGTCAATAATGAAAGATTATTAAAGAATAGACATTGGTTGGGAAATGCAGGAAAGGTGCAAATGCCCACAGGGGATTCGGCAAACATTGAACATGTTGGAGAATATCATATAGGAGGAGGTGATGTGCTTAAGAATGTTCTATGCATACCCACATTCAAGTTTAACTTGATGTCTGTTTCTAAAGTAACCAAAGAACTACATTGCAGTGTTACATTTCCCCCTAAATGTTGTGTGTTTCAGGATCTCTCATCTGGGAATGTGAGAGCGTTTGGTAATGAAGAAGGAGGGTTGTACATACTCAATATGGACGCATTAAGGAATAAATGATGAGTGATTAGAGCTTTGGCAATTTCAGAGCAGATTGTTGTTGTTACCTGGCACCTTAGAATGGGGCATGTACCTATGAATGTATTAAAGAAGATGCATGTTTTCAGTAACAGTGATTTTTTTGTATTGAAAAATTGTGAGGTATGTCCATTGGCTAGACATGTTAGGTTACCTTTTCCTGTTATCATCAATAGAAAATTGGAACCATTTCAGCTTTTACACATGGATGTATGGGGTCCCTATAAGGTCGAAACTTACAATGGAATGAAGTATTTTTTTACCATTGTGGATGATTATTCTAGATGGACTTGGGTGTTTTTGTTAAGACTAAAATCAGATGTGGTGACTGCATTGAAAAATTTCTTCACAGAAGTTAAAAATCAATTTGATGTGTCAATAAAGTGTGTAAGGTCAGACAATGGATCAGAATTTTTTAATTCCAATTGTAGACAACTGTTTTAAACTCATGGTGTGGTTCATGAGAGTTTTTATCCATATACACCTCAACAAAATGGTGTAGTGTAAAGGAAGCATAGGCACATTCTTGAGACAACCAGGGCTATCAAGATACAGGCTAATCTACCTGACAGATTTTGGGGATTTTGTATTGAAGATGCAACATATATTATTAACAGAATACCCTCTGTTACTCTGAGGAATAAATCTTCTTATGAGCTGTTGTATAGGCAGATACCCTCACTCACACATCTGAGAGTGATTGGGTGTTTGTGCTTTGCAACCAAATTGCCAAAGATGGATAAACTTGGACCCAGGGCTGTAAGAGCAGTGTTGCTGGGATATGGTGGTTCACAAAAGGGTTATAAGCTATATGATATGGAGAATAGAGTGCTCTTCATGAGTAGAGATGTGGTCTTCATGGAATCAATCTTTCCTTTCCAGAATGAGGCAGAGAACAAGACTGTTTTCAGAACATCACAAGGGCATTTTTGTTTTGAGGATCTCATTATAGTTCAGAGAGCAGCCCAGAACCAAGAGAGTCAGGAAGATATACTAGCAACACAGGGTTCAAGTCTTGATCTTCCCACAGAAGATGAACATGAACAGACAAAGAATGGACATGAACATAATGAGGATGCAGTGCCTGCAGGTCCTGTGGATACTGTCAGGAAGTCCATTAGGACATCCAAACCCCCTATATGGCACAAAGATTATGTGACTACACAAGGGTCTTCCAGATGTTTATATTCTATTTCAAACACAGTAGACTGCACAGAATTGTCACCTTCTTATCAATATTTTGTGGGACAGGTTTCTAAAGAAGTTGAACCTCATAGTTATGTAGATGCAGTGACTGATCAAAGGTGGATAAAGGCAATGAAGGCTGAAATCCAGGCTTTGGAAGATAACAAGACATGGGAGATGGTGGATTTGCCAACTGGGAAGAAGACAATAGGGTGTCGATGGGTATACAAGGTGAAATATACAGCCTCAGGAGATATTGAAAGATTTAAGGCCAGATTAATTGCAAAGGGGTATAATCAAAAGGAAGGCCTTGACTACAATGAGACTTTTTCTCCTGTAGTCAAGATGACAACTGTAAGGGCTGTTGTAGCAATAGCTTCTGCCAAACAATGGATAATCTATCAAATGGATGTGTACAATGCATTCCTACAAGGGGATTTAGATGAAGAGGTATACATGACATGTCCAGAGGGTTTCCAATATGTTATCAGGGGCAAGAGGCAGGTGTGTCGATTAATGAAGTCTTTATATAGATTGAAGAAGGCTTCTCGACAGTGGAATATTAAGCTCACTACAACATTATTAGCAGCTGGTTTTAGACAAAGCCACAGAGACTACTATTTGTTTATTAAACAAATGGAGGAGAAAATAGTGGTCATACTTGTATATGTTGATGATCTTCTCATCACGTGGAGTGACTTAGAAATGATTCAACATACCAAGGTGACACTGCAGACAACATTCAAAATTAAAGATTTAGGAGAACTCAAATATTTCCTTGGAATTGAATTTTCCAGAAGTACAAGAGGCATTGTTATGCACCAAAGGAAGTATGCTTTGGAATTGATATCAGACATGGGATTAGCTGGATCGAAGTCTGCATCTTCACCAATGGAGACAAATCTGAAGCTAACATCAGTGACATATGATCAGCATATAACATCAGAGGATACTGGTCAACCACCAGAGGCTGCTCAAGAATCAGATGAACTATTGAAGGATCCAGGGGCATATAGAAGACTGATTGGCAGGCTTTTGTACCTTACCAATACAAGGCCTGGTATATGTTATGATATGCAGTGCTTAAGTCAATTTATGCAATAACCTAAAGAATCACACTTGGAGGCAGGGATGAGATTAGTGATGTCACGACCCGTTCCCGGGCCCGTGACTGGTGTCTTACCCGGGCACCCAAGTAGATATACATCAGAGTAACCAGCGGAATATAAACTTACCAACATAAAACAGTGTAAAATGAGAAACAGTTTAAACAAGAAAAAGTTGTCTTTCGGTATGTATATATATACACCCAAGTCTGAACAGTTACATCCCAAATTTACAACAGGACTACAGACCTCTAAGAGTGAACCAACTATGACGGGACAGGGCCCCGCCATACCCCTGAATGTACATAAATCTACAATGACAGGGAAATCATACCCAAAAGATAAGCCTCCGGAGAAACGGGGCTTTCCCAAAAGCAGAATGGCGATCCTAGGAGCGGGGATCAACAACCGGAGTACCTCTACCTGCGGCATGAACGCAGCCGGGCGAGGTCGATCAACAAGTACAGTATGTGAAGCGTAAAATGCGAAATGAAATTATAACATTTTAAAACCACTTCACAAATATGTACGAAACAACCCAATTTAACTGCACATAGTGCCACAACATAAACAAGAGCAAAGTAGATGTAACATAACTAGTCTTTTCTAGGCTGTTAATGATCGAAGCAAGGCCAATCGCCCATAGTATCATTATGCGAGCCTAATCCTGGACTACCGTAGTCCGCATAGATCCTGACCCGCGTGAGGTACTCCTCGCATCGGGGTAGCAATCCCGCGCATCAACCTGGACTCGCGATCCGCGTGGCCACACGTGGACCGCGTGAGGTATTCTCGCGTCGGCGTAACACCCGAGTGATCATCCGGAACTCCCGCACTCGCGTAGGTCACGTGGATCCGTGAGGTATTCTCGTGACGGTAGCTAACCCGCTCGTAACAAGTCGTGGGTAAGTGATATAATCATAAGCACAACCAGCTTATCGTAATCAACATAAGCACAACAAGAAACCCCCTTACCACAAAAGTCATACGACACTAACATCCGTAGCATCATAACATGTTTTAACTATCAAACCAACTTACCACACCTTCAGAAATCATTACAAGGCTTTCATAATCAAGTAAGTAAATCGTTCTTTTTATCTTTCTTAAGTCGTTATACCTAACTTCCCATAAAGCTAGTATAACGCTTAAGCTTTTTTAATAAATCAAAACATTCTCATTTGTTTGGAAAACCAAAAGAACTTATTCTTTTAAAACCAAGTATTAATTTCCTTCTGAATAATGATTCATAACTCTTTTTGAAATATTTCAAGATTCTTAGTATTTAGAACTCAAGTCAAAAGACATCAAAGTGAAACCAAATTCAGTTAACACACGTACGTCTACCGTACTATATATTTTTCACAAATATCATGCTCAAGAGGATAGGAAGAATCACATACCTCCTCGGCTAAATTCACCTGCCAAGTCTAATATGTCGCGCGCAGAGTATCAACCTATAATAGTCAAATACGTCTATCAACGTCTAGACTACTTCGTAGAATATTCTTAGCATAAGGTTCTTTATTTTACGGAAAATTGGGCAGCACCTCCCTCCCCGTAATACTACACAAGTCATCAGAATACGGTCAATGTAAATACAGTTCAATTCTCTTCTTTATATCATCCTTCTATATATCTTATACTCAATTCTAAACTACTACAATATGTAATCTCCAATTACAATAGAAGGACAAAGATTATTACCTCGATAAGCCCAAAATTATCCAAGATTATAAGTCGATCCTGAGCAACGTTTAGCTCTTATTCTGTACGCTCCAATCCGCTCCAAGAAACCCTTAGAAGTTTCTAAACAACTTCTCTTAATACTTCATCCAACTATGAAGATTTTCCTAGGGTTTCGTTTTGTGACTAAAGAAAATAAAGTAGTATTTCCGGGCTCTTAGTATAGAGGTAACTTGGGAATACTACAAGGGATTTAGGCTAAGGTATTTGGGATAGTAACAATACTTGAAGAAATTTTTCTACTAAGGGGGGGGGGGGGGTTTCGGACGAGAACTACAACCAAGGGGGAGGATTTTTGTGACTTGGAAATTGTTTAAGTGGATGAAGAAGTCTTGCAACTTAAGGGGGTATTTATAGGACATTCAATGGCCAAGATTCAAGCATGTGTATGGTGAAGATTGGGTCCATGTGTGAGTGGAGTCTTACAACCAAGTGTCCACCACAACTTTGAGACATATGTCCACCACAACTTTGGGACATATGTCCACCACAAAAATGAGACTCCAAAAAAACGTCCAAGGCCAAGGGTCCCCCCCTTTTCGGCCATAGGGCCACATGGGGGTGTCATGTTTCGCCCTCCTACTCGTCCAAAATATTTCATCTTCCGAAAATATCCGTAATGCCAAAAAAATCTCGAAAATAAAGTGGGTCATACAAACCGTAAATTCCTCCCGTGACCAATTCCGGAAAATAAAATCCATAATTCATATAAATTCTTAAAGTCTTAAATACCAAAGTTGAGAATCCAATTCTCAATAATAAACATTTTTCCTACACGAGGTTCGGAATATTTTCCGTTGGAAATTCCAAAATTTTCATCCTTAACCTAATTAGGGCTATACATTCGTACGTACATCCTTACATACGTATTCTGAAACTACGGGGTATAACATTCTCTCCCCCTTAGAAATATTCGTCCCGAATGTTCCTTCTCAAAACAGATATCGATATAGGCCTTCTTAACTATATCCCCCATAACAAGAATGCCATACATAATCAAAATAACACTTAAGCAAATATGTCAAAAAAATTAACAAGTAGGAAAGTGAGTTACCTGGAGGTGTGGGGAATAAGTGAGGATACTTCTGCCTCATATCCTCCTCTGCTTCCCATGTCATTTCCTCTCTGTTCTCGTTCCGCCATAAGACCTTGACGGAAGCCACATACTTTGTCCGCAGTCGTCTAACCTGACGATCGAGTATCGCTATGGGACTCTCCTCATACGATAACCCCTCCGTCACCTGGACAACATCAATCGGGTGCACTCTAGATGGATCCCCGATACATCTCCTCAGCATAGAAACATGAAAAACCGGATGCACTGCCTCCAGATCGGACGGCAGATCCATCTCATAGGCAACCTTGCCTACCCTACGGACAATCTGATAAGGCCCAATGTACCTTGGGCTGAGTTTCCCCTTCTTCCCAAATCTCATCACACCCTTCATGGGTGACACCTTCAGGAAAACCCAATCATCAACCTCAAACTCCAAATGTCGACGCCGATGATCTGTGATACGACTTGCCGACTCAGCCGCCAATAATCGCTCATGGATAAGCTTCACCTTATCCACTGCCTGCTGTATCAAGTCCGGCCCGACTAACTGCACCTCGCCCACATCGAACCAGCCTATCGGTGACCTGCACTTTCTCCCATATAAGGCCTCATAAGGCGCCATCTGGATACTGGAATGGTAGCTGTTATTATACGCAAACTCCACTAGCGGCAAATGATCCTCCCAGCTACCCCTGAAATCAATAACACAGGCTCGCAGCATATCCTCGTTGCGGATAAGACGCTCGCGACCGTCGATCGAGGATGGAATGCGATCGAGGCTCACCGCCCCTAAACCCTTCTCGGAAAGACCTCCGTAAATTAGCCAGAACCGGGCTCCTGCGATATGATAGATATAGGGACCCCATGCGATCTCACGATCTCTGATGTAAAGTCTAGCATAATCTCTACGAAAAGTCGCCCCGACGGAAGAAAGTGGGCGATTTAAATCGACTGTCGACGATAACCCAGATAGAATCATGCTTACTCTGAGTGCGAGGTAACCCTGTGATAACGTCCATATTGATCACCTCCCACTTCCACGTCGGAATATCTATCATCTGCAACAACCCACCAGGCCTCTGGTGCTCCACCTTGACCTGCTGACAACTCGGGCACTGAGCAACAAACTCTGCAACGTCCCTCTTCAGGCCATCCCACCAATACACAGATCTGAGGTCGTGGTACATCTTTGTCGACCCCGGATGGATGAGTAACGCGCGTTGTGTGCTTCCCAGAACTGCGCCAAGTCCTGCAATATCCGGAACACAACTCGCCAAATCTTAGCACCCCATCAAAGCTACTCAAAAGGACCCTTCCTCACGTAAGAGTTGTATCACGATCTCGTCATACTCGGATCCTCAAACGCCGCCTCTTCACCTCGACGATGGAAGACTCGGCAACCTCTCGAACCCGAACCCCACTACTATCAGAACCAATCAATCGGACTCCAAGGCTCGCTAGCTGATATAACTCGCGGACCATGCCCCTTTTCTCTGGCTGCACCTCTGATAGACTACCCATCGACCTACGACTAAGGGCATCTGCCACTACATTGGCCTTCCCTGGTTGGTATAGGATATCGACATCATAATCCTTGAGTAGCTCTAACCACCGTCTCTGTCGTAAGTTCGCCTCCTCCGTCAAGATATACCGAGGCTCTTGTGGTCTGTGTAAATATCCACATGAACTCCATACAAATAATGTCTCCAGATCTTCAAGGCGTGAATCACCGCTGCCAACTCTAAGTCATGTGTGGGGTAGTTCTTCTCATGCTTCTTGAGCTGTCGATATGCGTAAGCTATAACCCTACCCTGCTGCATCAGCACACATCCAAGCCCGATGCCCGACGCATCACAATAAACCGCATAGCCGTCTGGACCCTCTGGAAGAGTAAGAACTGGGGCGGTCGTCAATCTCTCCTTCAAGAATCGAAGCCCTCCTCACAAGCATCCGCCCATCAAAACCTAGCCGCTTCTCGAGTCGCTTAGTCAAAGGTGTGAAATAGAAGCAAACTTCCACGAACCTCCGATAATACCTGCAAGGCCCAAAAGTGCGCACTCGCTTGTAGTAGGTCTAGGCCAAGTCTTGACGGCCTCGATGTTGGCCGTATCCACCCGAATACCATCGGCCCCGACAATGTGCCCTAAGAACGCCACAGAAGTCAACCAAAACTAACACTTCGAAAACTTGGCATACAACCGGTCTGGAGAACTCTCAAGACCGTCCTCAAATGCTCTGCGCCTCGCCTGGCGAATAAACCAAGATGTCATCAATGAATACTATCACAAACGTATCCAAAATGGCTTGAACACTCGTTCATCAAATCCATAAATATCTTTGGAGCATTGGTCAAGCCGAAAGACATGACCAACTCATAGTGCGTCGGGTCCGAATGCACCCTAGGGACATCCGCCTCCCTAACTCTCACTGATGGTAACCGGATCGCAGTCTATCTTGAGAAACATCTCGCACTTCGCAATCGGTCGAACAAATCGTCAATCCTGCGGAGGGTATCTGTTCTTAATAGTCACCTTGTTCAGCTGCCTGTAATCAACACACATACGCAACGTCCCATCCTTCTTCTTCACGAAAAATACCGGCGCTCCCCAAGGAGAAATACTAGGCCTGATGAAGCCCTTCTCCAAAGAAATCTCTCACCGGTCCTTCAACTCTCTCAACTCTGCAGTGCCATTCTCAGTATGGCGGAATGGATATAGGTCGAGTATCGTGCGAATATCAATGCAAAACTCTATCTCCTCTCGGGAGGGTACCCGAGGTCGTGGGAACACATCCGGGAACTCTATGACTCTGAATCGATCAAGGTCCGTATCTCGGCCTCAGTATCAAATACCCGAATGAGATGGTAGATATACCCATTCTGCACCATCTTCCTGGCCTTGAGGTAAGAAATAAACCTACCCCTCGGCGACACAGTGTTCCCCTCCCACTCAATAACCGGCTCCCCAGGAAACTGGAACCGTACCACTCTCTCCCTACAGTCTACATTGGCGTAGCAGGAAGCTAGCCAATCCATACCCATGATCACATCAAAATCGGTCATCTCCAACTCTACCAAGTCGGCAGGTCCGACGATCGCATATAGTCACCGGCAAGCCCTATATACCCGCCGCCTACCACCGAATCACCCACTGGCGTAGCTACCTCAAAAGGGTCTATGGACTCAGGCTCTACCCCTATCCTACTAGCAATAAGGGGAGATATAAAGGACAAAGTAGAACCCGAATCTATCAAGGCATACACGTCACAACATGAAACTAATAAGGTACGTGATTTACATCCGTGATGCCTCGCAGTCTGGCGGCCGACAGCATAAATGCGCTCGAGGACCGCTAGAATCGGGACCCGTTCCACGACCTCCGCCACACTGGCCGTCCATGAGCACCACGCCTCGGCGAGTAATCGTAAGCGATGAAGACCGGCAAAAGACCCTCAGGTGAGCCCTACCATCTGCACCGCCTGCCTCGGACAGCCGAAATATGACCTGCGGCCACAAGTGTAACAAGCTCACGAGGTATCACCACATCTCGAAATGGGATCTACCGTCGGCCACACCGGCAGGAGGTGGTCTCGATCGGTTAGTATCCTCGCTTCCTCGAAGCCCGGCCACAGGCCCCGACCGCCGAATACCCTGGTTGTCCTGAAGACGGTGCAGGAGTGCTCTGAGCTGGCTGTGGTGCAAATATAGTCTGCTGCTGAGGCCGTCCACCCTGAGAGCTACCAAAATACCCTGCCGTCCTGGCCTTCTTCTGCTGATATCTGACAACCCGCTGGCCTTCTTCTGCTGATATCTGACAACCCACTGGCCTCTACGCTAATCACATCCCAGTGCATAAGCCTGCATGCGGGCAATGTCCATGCCCGGCTGAAGTGCTACACCCGAGCAAGCCTCTGCCAAGTAGTCATCAAGCCCCGTGACGTAGCGGTGCACTCTATCCTCCATATCTGCTACTAATGCGGGGACATATCGAGCCAACGAGTCAAACTCCACATTGTACTCCCGAATCGTACGCCCTCTCTGTCTCAGCATCAGAAATATGTCGGCCCGTGCTCTCCTCATCTGTGGAGGCAAGAAGTGGCTAAGAAATGCCTCTGAGAACTCGTCCCATACTGCTGGAAGTGCATGCTCTCCCCGGGACAACTTCCACGAATCAAACCAATCGACCGCAGTATCACGCAGCCGATGCGAACCTAAGACCACTAACTCGGTCTCCGAAGCCTTGATCACTCTCATGATCCGCTGTAACTGTCGGATGAACTCCTGCGGATTATCCTCAGGCCTCGACCCGTAGAACTCAGGTGGGCTGCAACTCAGAAAATCCCGTAGCCTTAAACTATCCGATCTGGGGTGGACCACGGGTGCTTCAAGCTGTAATCGCGATCCAAAGATATCTCGCGTCCGCCACGATCTCGGCTAGTAATCGGTCATCTCCTCAGAACCCATCTCTCTGCTTCGGTGTGGGACCGAGGCGCAGTATCGTGGTCTCGTGAGCCTCTGCGCGCTAAACTCTCTGGGCCGTGGCGTCGTGAAACTCGTCGTGTAGCACCACCTCGTAAGGATCGGGCTGTGCCTCGTGGCCTCTATGTGCTACTAGCGCCTCACCGCTTGCCTTCAGGCCCGGTTGCCTTGCATGGAGGCATACCGTACATAAGAATGGGTTAGAAAGGGTCCAACTTATAACATAGCTCTAAGGCACGATCTCGAGTGAGAAGAATGGAAACCAATCCTAAATATCCTGCGACCTCGATTATTGTGGTGCACAACACACCGATAATCAAGACTCTACTAGATACGGCTCAGACACTTTCCGAGGATTAATCGCTCGATACCACTTTTGTCACGACTGCCGTTCGCGTGATCGTGCCTACCCGCACCCAAGTAGATATACATCGAGTAACCAATGAATATAAACTTACCAACATAAAGCAGGTAAAATGAGAAAGCAGTTTAAACAAGAAAAAGTTGTCTTTCTGCATGTATATATATACACCCAAGTCCGAACACATCCCAAATTTACAACAGACTACTGCACTCTAAGAGTGAACCAACTATGACGGGACAGGGCCCCGCCATACCCCTGAATGTACATAAATCTACAATGACAGGGAAATCATACCCAAAAGATAAGCCTTCGGAGAAACGGGGCTTTCCCAAAAGCAGAATGGCGATCCTAGGAGCGGGGATCAACAACCGGAGTACCTCTACCTGCGGCATGAACGCACTTCAAGGAGGTCGATAACAGTTAAGTATGTGAAAGCGAAAGAATCGAAATGAAATTATAACATTTTAAAACCACTTCACAAATATGTACGAAATAACCCAATTTAATTGCACATAGTGCCACAGCATAAACAAGAGCAAAATAGATGTAACATAACTGATATTTTCTAGGCTGCTAATGATCGAAGCAAGGCCAATCGCCCATAGTATCATTATGCGAGCCTAATCTTGGACTATCAGAGTCGCGTAGGTCCCGGACCCGCATGAGGTACTCCTCGCATCGGGGTAGCAATCCCGCGATCAACTGGACTCGCACCGCACGCCACATGGACCGCGTGAGGTATTCCTCGCGACGGCGTAACACACCCGAGTGATCATCCCGAACTCCCGCGACTCGCATAGGTCACGTGGACCGATGAGGTATTCTCGTGACGGTAGCTAACCCGCGGCTCGTAACAAGTCAGAGGGTAAGTGATATAATCATAAGCACAACCAGCTTATCGTAATTGTCACGACCCGAACCCGGGCCCGTGACTGATGCCTTACCCGGGCACCCAAGTAGACATACATCAGAGTAACCAGCGGAATATAAAACGAGACATGAAATAATATGAAGTGAAAAACAGTTTATCAGAGAAAAGTTGCCCTTCGACATATATCTAATAAAACTTGAACAGTTACATCCCTTTTACAAACTCGCCACAACAAGATTTCTGCACTCAAGAATGTTAAATCAACAACGACGAGACAGGGCCCCGCCATACCCCTGAATGTAAGCACCTACAACAACAGGGGACTATACCAAAGATAAGCCTCCGGAGAAACGGAGCTTCCCAAAACGCTGAACTGTGATCCTAAGAGCGAGGATCGACGACTGGTGTACCTCTACTTGCGGCATGAACGCAGCCCCCCCGAAGGAGGTCAGTACAACAGGTACCAAGTATGTGAAACTGAAAATACTATAAATGAAATCATATTAGTCTATATAAAGCAGGAGACATATATGATAACCCAACTACAGTTCACAATAAATAAGCAATCATGTCAAGTCAGGGACTCACGCCCTCAAAGTCATCACTCAAATATAACTATGGGTCTCACTCCCACAACATCAATCATGCCCGTGGAATACCTTCCTCACCGCGATCCTATGATATAAAAGCACCAAGGAATACACATGAACACGAGTCCCACCTGTGTCATAATAAAACCGCACGGTAAGTGCGAAGGCATAGCCGACTACTAAAACCCACAGCACCAACAAAGTCATAAAGCGTATCACGAGGTATGTCTGCACCGCCACATGATCGGCCGCCACTCGCCTGCAGATCAAATGCGCGTCTAATCTCGAACTTCCCGCACTCCGCATAGCCACACACAGTTCGCGAGGTATTCCCGACGGGGTAGCTATTCCGGCGCATCGCCCCGACTCGCAGTCCGCATGGCCACATAGACCGCATGGCCATATAGACCGCACACTAACCTGAAACTCTCGTAGCTCCGCATAGGTCCCCTGGACCCGCATGAGGTATTCTCGAATCATAGTCCCAGACTGCCTGAGGTATACCCCGCATCGGAGGGCAGCTTAACCCCCGGTATCATGTCAAGAGGTGAGTGGTACAATACTATCATAACGGCTTATCGTTAAACAACATAAGCACAATCAAGGGAAACCCCTTTACACAAACATCACAAGATACTAACACACGTAGCATCCTAAACATGTTTACTTATCAAATCAACAAGAAAGTATTACAAGGCTATCACAAACCAACACAATCAAGTTATTCACACAAGGTACTTTCTACTTTATGTTAACAAGTTCGGGTTTTTATCCCCAAAGTACTTCATACATTAACTCTTTAAAAGATCCGTTTCTTTCACAAAAAGTCACACAATACCCGTAGTATAAAAATAGAGTGACTATCTTTTTAAGTAACCAAAACACTTCCCTTTGTAAAATCAAGTAACAACATTATTTTCCAAACGTTCAAGTTTGCCTAATTTCAAATGCTCAAGTTTCTCATTTTCGAAAGGTTTCGTAGTTCATAGTTTTAATCACTTAATAATATAATTCTCCTTTAAAACAATTTGAGAAACATATGCCTTATGTGTGAGTAGGTTATTCTTGTTTATAACAATCTTATTAAAGCAGCCATGATCTAGGAAATGTAATATCATTTTGTCTCATCTTAGCTTCTATGCATGGAGGTTTCTCGGTTTTAATAATACTTTATTAGTCAATACATTTTCCTTTATTAGCTTTGTGGTTTGTTCGATACTTATTCTCATTTCCAAATCAATATATGCTCATAAACAATTAAGTAAACTGCCTTTTATCTCTCTTAAGTCGTTATACCTAACTTCTCATAAAGCTAGTATAACTCTTAAGCTTTTAAAACCAAGTATTACTCTTCTTTCAAAACGATTCTTAATTCTTTTGAAATACTTCAAGATTCTTATTATTCAGACTCAAGTCAAAAGACATCGCAAAGAAACCACGTTCGATTAACACACGTACGTCTACCGTACTATATATATTCTTTTAAAATATCATGCTCAAGAGGATAGGAAGAATCACATACCTCGCGACGATTATCGACAATTAGCAAAACGCTCCACGGCTATAACCCGGCTAGCCTTGTCCACCTTTCAAGTAGAACATGCTACTCGCAGAACATTCAACCTATAAAGGCCATATATGTCTATCAACGTCTAGAGTACTCTGTAGAATATTCTAAGCAGGGGGTTCTCTATTCTACGGAAAATCGGGCAGCACTTCCCTACCCGTTAAACTACACAAGTCTACTGCAAATACATTCCTATGTAAGTACAGTTTAATCTTCTTCTTTAATATTCTTCTGATGTGATTTCAGTTCAATTCTCTTCTGTAATATCCTTCTATTACAGTTCAATTCTATTCTGTAATATCCTTCTATGTATCTTATATTCATTTCTATACTACTACAGTATGTAATTTCCAATTACAATAGAAGGACAAGATTATTTACCTCGGTAAGCCCAAAATTATCCAAGTTTAAATGTCGATCCTGAGCAACGTTTAGCTCCTACTCTGGGTGCTCCAACCCGCTCCACACAACCCTTAGAAGTTCTACGCAACTTCTTCTTAATACTTCAACCAACTGTGAAGATTTTTCTTAGGGTTTCGTTTTGTGAATTGTGACTGAAGGGAAGTATAGTAGTATTTCTGGGCTTTTAGTATAGGGATAACCTTGGAATACTACAAGGTATTTGGGCCAAGGTATTTTGGAATAGTAACAATACTTGGAGAGTAATTTCTACCTGGGGTACGTTTGGGCGAGCAACTCTCAAGAGGGGGTACTTTCGGCCAAGGCTTCTCAAAGGGGAGGGTTGCTCTTTGACGAGAGCTTCTACTAAGAGGAGGATTTTCAAGACTTAGAAATGTTTTAGGGATGAAGAAGTCTTCAACTCAAGGGGGGTATTTATAGGCCAACCAATGACCAAGATTAAGACAAGTGGTGGGCAAGTGGAGGGTGAGGATTTGGACAAGTGTTGTGTGGGTCCCACTTACTCATCTACCACACAAATATCCTACCAAACATTGACCAAATGTTTAAGGCACAAAAATGAAAAACGTGTCAAAGGAAGCCCACAATTTCCGGCCCACTGAGGGTGACAAGTGTCGCCTCTCGTTGGTCCAAAATATTTTATCTCTAAAAATCCGCAAAATTATTAATGTTGCAACCGTAATTTTCCTTCGCAAAGTTTGGAAAACGCGTTTGATCGGAAAACAATTCTTTCGTAGTTGTGCACAAATTTCGTCCCTTGCCTAACTTAAGGCTTAACTTTTGTACGTACGTCCTCACGTACATACTCTGGAAATACGGGGTATAACATTCTCCCCTCCTTAGAAACATTCGTCCCGAATGTTCCTTCTCAAGACAGATAACGATCAAGTTCCTCATAGCTTAAACAAGTCGCCAATGCCACACCTGGCCCCAAAACAACACACGCGCCAATACTTAATCCAAGTCCACGAGGAATCACCTCCATCATTACAAAAGCTCCCACCCAAGGGTTAAAAGATACTCCCTTCGCACCTTTTCTTTACAAACGAAATGATCACTTCTATTCTCTTACTCGTCGCATCTTCTCGCATACACTCGAACTCTTTCTCATAACTTACCACATTTCATATCGCCGGTTCCAAATTCTCTGGGTTACTACCTCCAACTTGGTCATCATTAACTGGGAACACTCTGGATGGATCTCCGATACTTTTCCGAACATAACAACATGAAGACCGGACGTACTGCCTCCTACGTCGGACGGCAATGCTAACTATAAGCAACCTGGCCTACTTTCCAATTGATCTGAAAACGCTCAAAATACCTCGGGCTAAGTTTCCTCTGTTTTCCAAAATTCGTCACACCCTTCCGGGGTGGTACCTTCAAGAAATCCTACCGTCAACCTGAACTCCAAGTGTCGACGCCGATTATCCGTACGACTTCTGTTGACTCTGAGCTGCCAATAACCTCTTCTGGATAAGCTTTACCCTATCCACATCCTGCTGAAACAAGTATGAACCATTATCCGAACCTTGCCAACATCGAACCAATCGGCCGTGACTTACACTTCCGCCCCTGGCGCCATAAGCGACATCCGAATCGAAATGGTAGCTATAAAACACTCCTCAACACGAGGCAACGATCCTCACAATACCCTGAAATCCAAACACCGCCCGGGGTGAATGCGACATCGAGACTCACCGAGTTCCTAACCCCGCACAGTAATACCTCCGTAAAAGAAATAGCCGTAACTGGCTCCATCGTCATTATAAGGTGAAAGTAGGCACCCCGTGCAGCCTTACAACCTTCCTGATATATAACATCTCGCATAACCCTCTGCCGAGTAAACGGTCCTGACTGAAAGACAAGATGGGCTGACCTCATCGGCCCGACTACTGGTCGAACGCATCCACGAACTCGTACGATGGTTAACTAAACTTGGGCCTAACACCCTCGTGACCCCACCACCTGGCGGGACTACCTACAACTGACCCCACCACATTACAGGCCGCGGGTTGACCTGCGATCGGTCCTCTTTTGTCACGACCCGCTATTGTGCAAAACTCTTGTTCCCCCGATCCGGAACAATCTCACTAATCAAGTCACGAAAACCTAGTGGTCATTCTTAGCTCAACTACCCTCTTTCATTCCACACTACTCAGGGACTTATCACACAACATATCTCACGTGTACTATGCACTCCGATAAGGGTCAAACATAAAAATAAATCTTTTACTCGAGATGGCCTTGCCTCTAAGGTTTCCACGTACAACATTCTAAGGTTCACACTTCCCTATCCCCAATCTTACCCTTTTAACTAACCATGATTTCTAATCACAATTAACACAATGCTATCTGAACATAACACTTAAGATATACACATCTTATCACACGTACAAATCTCTAGAGGGTTAAGGATATACCTGTATCTACCGCTTCACTCCCCTTTGTCATTCTAATCCATCCTGCCCTGTTGGGCGCATAGCTAGGGAAGGTGATGAACTAGCCACCGATCCTGAAGGCTGAGTCTCTACATCCGCGCCACCTCTGGTCGGACAATTTCTCGCAAAATGGCCCTGCTGGCCGCAAGCATAACAAGCTGTTGAAGAAGTACGACACTCCCCACAATGACATTTACCACAACGGCCACACCGAGGTGGGGGTGGCCTCCTCTGGCTAACACATCTTCCTCTCCGAACCATCAATCCGCGAATCGATCCGTAGGCTGAGTCCTCCTACTTACATCCCTCCTACTAGGACATCCTTTCGACACATGGCCCTGACGGCCGCAGGTAAAACAAGCACCAACAAAAAGACGACATTCCCCGGGATGACGCCTGCCACACTGTGAACACTGAGGAAAAACTGAACTCGGCTGGCTAGAACCTACGTATAGCTGTGAATCAGAAGCCCTGGAGTTCTGACCAACTCCGGCATACCCCGAACGTCCTGAAGTCTGTGGAGGACCACTCTGCACTGGCGGAGGCGCATAAACAATCTGCTGCTGAGAAAGTCCGCCTCGATAGTTACCAAAGGACCTCGCTGCTCGCCTCTTCGCTGCGATCTTGGTTACCCTGTCGATCCTCACGCTTTCGGCTCGCCGCATAAGCTCAGACGCAGGCCATGCTCATGCCTGACTGAAGAGCTACTCTTGCACAACCCTCTCTTAGATACTCATCAAGACCCGTGATACATCGGTACATAATATATTTTCTGGTTGCTAAATCCATAGCTAGTAACAGGGTCGCCTCTTTGCAGTTTATACTTTCTGCTACTGGTCGTGGAACTAAAGGTGTAAATGTCATGGCCGCAGTAGGAACTGCTGCCGCCGTGCTAAACTCTGCTGGGGCTGGCGATGTTGCAGAACTCCCCGAATGAAGCACCACCTCAGGTGATGGTTGGGCCTGTGCCCTCGTAACCCTCTGTATTCTACTCGCAGCTCCTCACGCTTTGCCTTCTCTCGCCCGGCCGTTTACGCGAGGCATAATCGTGCGGAAAGAAATACGTTAGAGGTCCAACTTATAACACGGCTCTAAGGCACGATCTCGAGTGAGAAGAATAGAAA